>CM069905.1:87984295-88109089 GCA_036172215.1 Camellia granthamiana
GCAAAAAAAAAAAACTGAAAAGGAAAGAAGAGAAGTGTATTGAAAAACAATGGGTGGAAGAGATAGTAAACTATTGGGTGGTTTGAGATGATCTAAATAAGTGCACTTTTTGATTTTTTACGAAAAGATGTACAAAAAAGTAGAGAGGTGATGTAATGAAAAAAAAATAAAAAAATAAAAAGTGTGTACTTATTAGTACACCCCAAATAAGGTTTAATTTTAGGCCTTGTTTGGGAAGACTAAATAAGTGCACTTTTTGTCTTTTTTGACTAAAAAATTGAGGTTGAAAATATGGATGTTTGGGTTAACTTTTTGACTTTTTATGGAAAAATGTGTAATAAAAAATTGTGAAAATTGGTTTTTAGAAGAAAATTTGAATTGGGAGTTGTGCAGCCGTAATTGTTGACTTTTGGTGAATAGTGTTAACTTTTTAACTTTTTGAGTAACTTTTTGACTTTTTGAATTATTTTGCACTACCCAAACAAGGCCTTAGTCATTTACAAAAAATATAAAAAGATAAACTAATGATGTAAGTAGAATCACTCTTCCAAACTTCCTCTAAGTATAGCAACAATCAGTTTGCGAATCAAACGTTGCCATAAAGTATTCCTTTGAAAATTTCAAAAGCAGCATAGCAGCAAGAGCTTGGCTTGAAGTTATGTGTTTGGTGTAACTTTGAATCAATATAAAAATATAGAAGAATAATTTTACGATTTATATAATAATCTGCATGAAATAAAAATTAAGAAGATAATACGAGAAAAGCTTGAATACTGTATGAAGAGGGAAATTGATTGGATAGGCAATTGGATCGATACAACATTATAAACATGTGGATCGATTGGTACAATATTATTCTATCTATATTAATATGGATGTATGGAAAACATTTTAACAAGTATGGTTTGAAGGTTTGAAGATGAATACTTCATGGTGCATTCTTTGTTGGCTCACAATTAGTGAGTCATCTCTAATAGAACCAGCATAGTCACTTGTGGATAACAACAATCATCAGTAAGGCTTTGTTTGGATTGGTTCGTGGATTTTTTATGTCTTTTCTTTTTCCCTCCACAAGCCAAACATTGCCTAATCTCAAAGGTATTGCCACCATTACTTCGGTGTTACCAATAACAAAAATGAGGTTGTGAGCAGTGGTGGAGCTAGAAATTTAATGTAGAGGAAGCACACATTAATCATAACATTAGTTTTTTTTTTTTTTTTCCTCCTTCCATAACAAGTAACAATGAGATATTATTAAACTTATACATTTTTATTTTTATTTTTATTTTTATTACAATTATTCTTATATTTACATTAAGGTGACTTACATATCCACAATCAATAACTAAATTTCATTAACCAAATAATCAGTAAATTCAATCCTAGCAACTCAAAAAAAAAAAAAAAAAAAAAAAAAAGTGATCCACAATGAGGAGAAATAAACAACTAAACAAATCTCATAATAAAATTGAATTATCAATTATTCAATTCTTACCTTGACCTATTAATTAAAATTGTACAAGAATAATCAAAATAATAAAATAGAGAATTTTGAAAATTTTAAAAAAGCAAAAAGTTTTACATAATTTAAATAGGGTCACTATTATAATTTTATAAACGATACATAATAAATAATCTTTATCTATATGAGTAATAGTATAAATATTGAAAGTTTAGGGAGGGCATCTGACCCCCTCTAGGCCTTAGGTGGCTCCGCCTCTGGTTGTGAGCATATATGACCTAATCTTTTTTTTTTTTTTTTATAACTCAGGTATCTTCAACCCGCTGATTTTAAGGGAAGTCGGGACTAATCCTGAGGGCCCTGAAGTTAACGACCGGGCAAACCTCCAGTGGCCCCAAGGGGTGACTCGAAAGACCTGTGAATTTTATCCTCCAGACTTTACCGTTCGGCCACTTGCATTGGGGTTCATATATGACCTAATCTTGTATGACCTAATCTTATATAAAGTACTTATAAGAATTTCGATAGTGTCTCATTTTGGAGAATTTAAGATTATCAAGATTTGAGAGAAATGAGAAGTAAATAAAAGATCCAAACACAGCGTTGCATAAAGGAACATCTGGAGAAGAAATGAAGGCTCCACTTTATGATGCCGAAGCTTCCCTGTAATGTCATCTTATGCCTCACAATCAAAAACCAGAAAGGGCTCTTCATACTAGAACAAAAATTTTAGGTAAATTATCTATAAGTTCTAATAGTTGGACTTAATTTTTATCAAGTTCTATTGAAAATAAATCTTAATAAAATTGTCGCTAAAAATAATTTTTTATATGTCGTTAAAAATTGGCAATTAGTAACTTTTTTTTGTCATGATTTTTATAAATTATCGTTAAAACTTACAATTAGTAACTTTTTTTTATATAACAAATTTTTCCTATAAGACCTATTAGATAATAAATTTACTTATTAAGATTTACACGTAAGTACCTAAAATTTTAAACTCTTCCATTAGCAAGACTGTTTAAACTGGTATTGGTCTACAATTCCATTTTACACAAAATTTCCACCACAAATTTCAATGACAATAGGCTTTTGACCTATTTGGTATATGTTATTATAAATTAAAAGTTGATAAGGTAAAAATCAAAAACACTCCTTAATTTTAGATAATTTTTTTTTAACTTATTTAAATTATTTTTACCTAATAAACTTTAAGAAGAAATTACACCAAATAATCTTATATAAAACTCCCAAAATAACTAAAATTATAAGCAACTCAGATAAATCGCACCAAACAATCCTTTTACATCATCTAATACCCTACCCTTCTTATCTCCATAGTTTTGTTTCCACTCTATGCAGTAGCTATTAATGATGTCGTTGTTAAGATTTAGCACGATGGATATAAACACACACTCGAAACAGTTTATTACTTGTCATGTCCAAATTGACCTATTTTGACAATTAGGAAGAAAAAAAAAAAAAAAAAAAGTCAATTTATTGATTTACTAACTTATTTGAATTACATTATCTCTTTATTTTTTTACACATTTAAAAAAAAAAAAACAAAAAAAAAACAATAAATTAATTTTTTTATACTTCCCAAAATAAGTAAGCACGATAAATGTTTAACAATTGAACTTTTTAAAATTTACTATGTTGTTCTAAAACATGTTATATCATGTATTTTTTTGCCATATAAATTCAATTACATTAAAATTTTTATTTTTTTAAAACTAGCCGTAATTCAAAATATAATTTGAAGGCATTCTACCATAAAATACTAATCATCTAATTTTATTTATTAAGTTAATGAGTTGAATTTTTAAAAATTAATTATTGGATTACAATTATTTTAATTTAAAGATAGTTTGAATACTTATATTTAATTGATATTCATAATCACTGACTATACTATATACATCTGAATCATCACTAGTTATGCTGACTATATCTTCTTCTAAATCTTCTATAATATTTAATCTTTCTAGCTCGTTATTTCTGCTATCTTCGGCTAGGGTATAAATATGGGGTTTTAGGTCTTCTATTACTTGGTTTTTCTCACAAAGGGATCGAATGATAGAATGCCATAAAATACTAATCATCTAATTTTATTTATTAAGTTAATGAGTTGAATTTTTAAAAATTAATTATTGGATTACAATTATTTTAATTTAAAGATAGTTTGAATACTTATATTTAGGTACGTATGATGACATCGTGCGATAAAAATTGAATAATCCTATAATATACTAAAATATAATATTAACAAAATTGAAATAAGATAATACGCTTGTGATGGTCCAAGTGTATCAGTGTTGTGATGGCTCCAATAAGTAATCCCACGCCACATGATGGGATACCTCAGTCTATCATGCAAATTAAAGTTTTGTTTGTCATCCTTTAAAAAATTAAAAGTCAAAAAATTACTATCTTATTTAAGTTACATTATTTTATTTAAGTCACATCACCTCTCTACCACATTACTTTAAACCCAACCAATAATTAATCTCACACCACATGATGGGATACTTCAAGCTATCATGCAAATTAAAATCTTATTTGTCATCCTCTAAAAAAGTTAAAAAGTCAAAAAATCACTATCCTATTTAAGTCACACCATCTTATTTAAGTCACATCACATCTCTATCACATCACTTTAAACTGAACCCATACGCAACTCATATTTCATAAAAAGTCAAAAAGTACACTTATTTAGAACATCCCAAACAACCCTTAAATTATTTTTGAAAAAAATATTTAAACCAAATTATACTAGTACTATTACTTTGATCATTATATTTTTCATTTATTTAATTTTGACTCCGGATTTTTTTATTTTAGAAAAAATTATACATGTGTTCTTTGCAATTTGTTTTATTAGTTGTGTCAATTTCATTTCTTTAGTTTTAATTGTCTTAATTTTGGCATTTCTCACTTTATCAGTAGTTCAATTGAAAATAAGGTTAATTACACGAATACCCCCTCAACTATTAGTGAATGTTAACTTAACTATGAACTTGTACATTGTGAACCTTTTAACTATAAAAATGTATCACTTTCACTTCTTATTGACCACCTTTAAAATGGTGTATTTGTATGTTTTTATTGTTGAAGGATCAATAGGTACGAGTTCATAAATTAGAGGTTATAATGTGATATTCGCTAATAATTAAAAGGATCTTGATATAATTAACCCTTGAAAATATCAGTTACGAATTTGAACAAAAAAATGAAGGCACAATGAATGGTTCATTCAAAAGAGAATGGATGATTCCAAATTAGACACCAGCCTGCTCAATAAATTTAAGAAGAGTGAGTAGACTATTTTGTCCCCTAAGTTCAGTGCAATTTCTAAATAGGCATTATCAATTAGATAAAAAAAATATATATATATATATATATGTGAAAATTTGAAGTATAAAATTAATGTCATTAGAATTACAAAGATGAAATTGACAAAGAATTAAACTATAAGAACTGTGGATATATTTTCCCTTTATTTTACCTCACTTTGGTTCAATCATGTGAGAGAATTGCCACCACTATCTATTTCCCATTTGTATTGCATGTCATTCTTAAAGCTAGTTTAATTTTAGGGGAATTGACTGGTAAATCCCCTTTTTTGAACTTATGGTCTGGATGGTCCCAAATATTTTCTTATGCACCACTTAGTCCTCATGCACATTGAATGACTATAATGCCACTGAGTGTAAACCGTGTGAGGGTTTGTCAAATGTGTGTCACGTTGATTGAAAAAGTATACTAACACATTTTTTAATTTAGTGAGTGTGTCACACTCACATCATGAGACGTGGGTTGTGACGTGAACACATATAGTTCTACATTTTTTTTTCCCCCACATTTTGAAACGTGGCATCCCCACAGTTTGACCATTTTTTCCACCATTGCCATTTGTGACGTTTCGAAATAAACCTAGCATTTGTTGGGTTAACGCAGAATATAAGGTCGATCTGACCCATCGTCAAGAACCCATTGTTCACGTCGATCTGGGATTGACATTCACGTTCACGTTTCTGTGCAGCAAACAAAGTTCACATTTCCTTTGCCTGCGACGACAGTGAGTCACGTTTGGTAATTTGGGTCTCATGTTTTGAACATTGATGAACACTGCAGTGCTGTGTGGCTGATCCACGTTTGCTGACCCACGTTTGGTAATTTGGGTCTCATGTTTTGAACATGAATGAACACTGCAGTGCTGGTTGCTCTCCTCTCCACCGCCACCGCAGCCTCCGTCGTCGTCTTCTCTTTCTCCGGCATACCCAGCAACGGTTCAGTCACAACTCCCTGGAGGGTCCGAATTTGATTCGGAATTAGATCGAATCCAATTCTGGGTTGCGATGTACAGTGGGATTGAAATTGGAGAAGCTAAGAGGATTAGAAGGATGATTGCGAATGACTGAGAAATTAAACGATTTACATCACTCTATTTTTTTAGATCGAATCAATTTCTGGGTTGCGATGTACATCGAATAACCTCTCTCCAAGTGGGTTTCTCACCGTATTTGTTTCCCATACGACAGTGAGTCACGTTTGATGTATCCGACAAAATATGCATTGAATCCCATTATATACGTACATACCAAAAACAAAAAAGGATAAATCAGTCCAGTCACACCTCACATAATTTGAAATGGGACTTGCTCGTCTAACAAACGTGCAAAATAGGACTTCTCAATCCAAAAGATTCAATGTAGGATCATAAAGAGTAACAGTTTGGTATATAGGACTTTCTGATAATTTCCCCTTAATTTTATGGTTGTGTTCTGATTTCCTATTGAACGGCACATGTTCGTTTTACATTTAAAACATGTCTAGACCTACTATATGGACTTGTTTTCAAAATTCATTTTAGTTTTAGATAATCTTATTAGGAGAATTTGCCAACTTCTATGCGAGAATTGTTTAGGTTTTAATTAATTATTTTATATCTCAAATTTGTGCTACCAAATTTTTTGTGTTTCATGTTAACATTCTCTTCTTATAGCTTATGCCTGAATGTGCTTTGTGCATAAAGTCAGATGTTTTTTTTTTCTTCACTGAGTGCGATTTGTTTGATGTGAGTTTTTCATGGTTACCTGTTTCATTTCTTCAGGTTATCGAATGGCTGCTGAGTGCGCTCGCAATGGTTTGCTGCAGAAGGTGATAGATAATAAAGAGGATGCAAGTATCTTTTATTGATGTTGACTATCAAATATTGGTTTGTCCCTTGTAGCTTTTTATAGTTGATAAATTCTTATTATGAACCATTTTAGACATTGATGGTGGAACATATGGCCTGGATTAGTTTTTGTCTGTTGGAAGTTTATTTTAAATGGGATGACAGTTTCTTACCATCAAGACCTTGCTTTCATTTCCATTATTTTTCTGCATTTTAGTCCAAAACCATGTTAAGGCATTTTGGATGTCAGAGGGTGAAGTGTTTCAGGGCCAAATCATTGGTGGGTAAAATGGATTTTGCCATTGTTTTGGTTTGGTAGGTAATTTCACCCTGCATTCGCACATCGAATGAGTTTCTTAGCATCATGTCCCTGTTTTGATTTTGCCCTTTTTTTGTTCTTTTTTTGTTCTTTTTTTTTGGTCTTTCTAGTCTTGGTAGGTAATTTTTCATGCATTTGCACATCTAACATCACTTTAATTTTCTGTAATTCTGGTGGTATCTTATTTGCTTTACATTGTTGGATAATGCAGAGAAATTCAAGGAAGACTTGATGAAGATTGCAATGACTACTTTGAGTTCTAAAATACTCTCCCAGGATGAGGAACATTTTGCAAACCTGGTTATTGATGCTGTTATGAGGCTACAAGTGAGTAATTCATACACATTTAGTTGTTTTAGTTGGAGAATGTAAGTTGCCTTGTATGACAAGGTTGGATAGTTTCTGTCCTAGTTTGTAACCTGTAATTGATCATTAATTAAAAAAATCCATTCATTGCATTGTTTATTTTTGTTGACAAGCCTCATGAAGAGGATCTAAATCCGAAGTATGACCCATGGCTCCACTTCCCAACTTTCACCAATAGAAGATTTTGGCTCTACCTATGGTTGGCTTTTAAATCTTTTTATTTCTTATTGCATATGCCCATATTGTTAGGGCTTTATGTGGAATTTTGTCCCTCATTTGTAGATGTATTGAACTCCTTAGCCTTAATTTCTTTGAAAGAGCAATTTGTGTCCCTCTTCTCATTTTCTTGATGTTTTGTGTGTCCTCCATATTTCAAAAAGGATCTTATTTGTATCAAGCAATGCATAGTTTGTTTCTCTACTATTCTTCTTTCTTTTTCACTTTGATTAGTAATTTACAATCTCCTTTGTACATTCAGACGGCTCCTGTTGTTGTACACTGCTGGTCATATGAAATATTATTTTATCATTTGTTGTTGTGCTGATCATTTTCATGGAAATGGCAGCACAGCACAAACTTGGAGGCCATTAAGATTATTAAGAAGCCTGGAGGATCACCAAAGGATTCATTTTTAGATGAGGGGTGGGTATCTTAACTCGTGAAATTCATTTGATGTGATTTAGCTAGCATTGCTTTCATACCTAATATAAAGGGGGTCTTGCTTTTACCAGACTTTTGGCTGATGAGTTTCTTCCTATACGTTTATGCTTTCTTTGAAATTTCTAAAACTCTTAGTCATTGTATCATTCTTTTGACATGTCTACAACTGCATAGACAGCTTTACCCAAATCTCTTTTTGGTTTTTGAGAAAAGCTAGGGATTATTTTGAATGTTAAAATTTGCATATTTTGAGGTTTCGGCACATAGAAACGTCTACTCAACTCAGTTTCACGTTGGCTTTGTTGAGTTGGTTATCTTCTATTGCGGCTACTAGTTAGTATGACTTTTATACCTCAAAAAGAAAATAAAAAAATCCAATTAGTATAATTTTCATCTAGAAAAATGAGAATATTATGCATGTTCCCATTTAGAGGGCAGCAGGTTGAAACCCTCTGTGTGTGTGTGTGCGTGTGTGTGTGTGTGTGTGCGTGTCACGCACCAAAAATGAATTTTATTTCAACATAACTGACAGGGTTCTATGTTTGTGGAGAAATTGCCAAGAAGGTCCAATATCCTCTCAAGCTTTGTGCCACCAAGTTCACTTTTTGTGAATGCACAAGGAAAAAAAAACAATTCTAGAGTTCAAATTGCATTTGCCTTGTCTTCTCTTTTTGTTAGCAACCAAAAGAAGGTTCAGTTATCCTTTACTTCATCTTATTTTCTTCTATATGATATTTTGAGCTTGTTCTGCTTAATGTTTTCTAGTGTAATTGGTATTTTGTTCTCTGGCAGATTCATTCTAGACAAGAAAATAGGTATTGGACCGAAACACATTGAAAATGCGAAGTTCTTGGTGGCCAATACTGCAATGGACGCAGATAAAATAAAAATTTATGGTGCTCGTGTTCGCGTTGATTCAATGTCTAGAGTTGCTGAGATTAAAGGGGCTGAGAAGGAAAAGATGAGGGAGAATGTGCAAAAGATTATAGCTCTTGGGATAAACTGCTTTGTTAACCGATAGTTAATCTACAATTTTCCAGCGGAACTCTTTGCCAATGTAGGAATACTTGCAATTGAACATGCTAATTTTGATGGGATTGAGCACCTGGCACTAGTTACTGGTGGTGAGATTGCATCAACCTTTGCAAGCTCATTGAGGAAATTTTGATTGGTGAGGACAAATTGATCCACTTTTCTGGCGTGGAAATGGGTCAGGCATGCATAATAGTATTGTGAGGTGCAAGGTACATTATTTGGCAGCTTTATCTAATTCTCTTTGGTTTTTCCTGTACTGTTGTGATTATTTCACACTCTTGCCATCTCTTAACTTAAATGATAATATGAGAGAGAGTGCAATTTTGTGATTCTACTTGTGTTGTTGTTACTTCGGTTTAAAGATTGAACTTCACAAACATATTTAAATGTTAACTAAACTAATTTCTCAGCTGACTGTCATTTCACTTTAATGATTGGGCATGTGGGAGCACTAGACTTGGGCTAAGATAACATGGGTTTTCTTGACAATGTATTTTTTGTTGCTTTTGGGGAATTTAGAATACCGGTGATTTATCACTGATGTCGGTGTTAGATTTTGATGTTTGTGTTTTTCACTAATTTTGGTGGTAATCACATCCTTGGTGAAGCTGAAAGGTCTCTGCACGATGCCTTGTGTGTTGTCTCAAACGGTAAATGACAGTAGGGTTTTGCTTGGTGGTGGATGGCCTGAGATGGTCATAGCAAAGGTAGTAGATGAACTGGCTCGGAAGACTCCTGGGAAGAAATCTCATGCTATTGAAGCTTTCTCATGAGCACTCGTAGCCATTCCAACAATCATTGCTGACAATGCTGGTTTGGACAATGCTAAGTTGGTTGCCCAGCTCCGAGCAGAGCACCACAAGGAATGAAGCAATACAGGGATTGATGTTATTTCTGGATCTGTAAGTAATACAGTTTAAATTATAGAATAGATGAATGCATTATGCATGCTTAATCTCTCATGGTTTAGCTTCTCGGCTAAGAAGCACGAACAGTTCTAGAGAGGCCTACTTTTTCATTATGTCTTAATTAAAAAATCAAATTCATGTTGGTCACTTCATTGACACCCTCTGAATACGTCTTATATGATAAACAACACTGATTCAGTACTCTAATTTGGTAGTACTAATGCCAGCTCTAATGAACTGGCAGTGCAAAAAAAAAAAAAAAAACAAAGGCTAAACTATCACCAAAAATGTTTGATAGCTCTAAACTGAAAGCTCTAAACCAAGAGCTCTAAAGGAGCTCTAATGAGTGGGGTCCACCATTGATATGATGTTTTGGCTGGTTTTTTTTTTTCTTTTTCTTTTTTTTCTCATTGCCACAGAAATAGAACTCAATTTAGAGCTCTACTTTTAGAGCTCTCTATCACCATTCAATTATCACATCAATAGTGGGATTCACAGGATACCATGTCATTAGTGGTCAATTAATGATCTTTAATTGGTGGTCTGAAACATTTATTATATGATAAATTCCTTCATATCTTTAACATGTGAGGTGTCTGTCTGTTTGAGCTACATCTTTTCCAGGCAGCTGTCATAAATTTTTGGCCATTTGGTGGCATGTGACATTGGGGGGGTTATTTATTTTTAGAGGTAGGAGATATGGAGGAACTTGGGATATGCGAAGCATTCAAAGTGAAGTAGGTAGTGTTGCTGTCAGCCACGGAGGCTACTGAGATGATTCTGAGAGTGGATGAATTCATAACATGTGCCCCTCGGAGGAGAGAAGATAGAATGTGAAGTCAATACACACTTTTTTGTTATTGGTTTTTATTTGGAATAAGACTAATGATGATGTAAAAGGATTTTATTTGATTCGTGGGAGATTTTTTGGATTTTTGTTTTTAATGGTGACAAAAATTAGGAATATAACAATCTTTATAACACTATTTTTAATAGTTATGTGCAAAACATTGTATTTGTAGATAAAATTATTGATAACTGTGGAGAATAGGTTTTTTGGGGTAAGAACTATGGAGAATAGTTTGATAAACACGAGGTTTGGATGGAGGGAGGGAAGGGGGGACAATTTTGACACGTAATATTAGTAATGGGTCAAGAGAGAGAAGACAAGAAGGGATGTGAGAGAGAGAGAGAGAAAGAGACAAGGGGTGAAGACGATAATATTTTTAATATTTTTTTTGTTTTTGTTTTTTTGACTTTACGTAATGTACATATACATTATATTATTAGCACACTTATTAACTCTCTAAATTTTATTTTTTATATAAAATTATATCTTATTTTTATCTTTTTGTTTTTAGCTAAAAATATTTAATATAAATTTAACTACAATGTTAAAATTGTTTATTTTTATCTTTTTGCTTTTCTTTTTTCAAAATAGACCTTATATTAATATGCTCACTGTGCTACTAGCATATTTCTAGGGTGGTGCAGCAGGTACAGTAAGTAAAATCATACCAAAAGAAAAGAGGGGATACGAAATAATCATAGCAGATGCATTGGATGGACGTCAGGGGATTGATATTATCCCTCAAGGACTAGAAGTTTTCAGAAAGCGAATCCATCAAATTTGATCAACCATTAATGAGTAATCTTAATGTGGATAAATTTGGTCGGGGAGACGCAGGAATAGGTGGTGGACGTTGTAACAGGTATCACGTGGGTGTGCTAGAAGCTTCTATGCTGCTGTTAGCAGATTTGGGCCTTTTTGTCGACTAGGTTAAAAGTCGACTGTTTAATTTTTTTTTGAGTCACATTATCTCTCTATTTTTTTTACACTTTATTTTAAGGATAAATTACAAACACATCTCTTGAGGTTTACTTAAATTACAAATTATTCCCTGTGGTTTTAGAAATTACACTATAACCCCTAAGGTTTTTAATTTCATAACAAATAGGTTCTTTTATTAATAAATCATCAAGTTAGTTAACCGTTTTTAATAAAGTTAAAATTTTATTTCAATTAATAATTCATATAATTTTATTATTGTATAGATGAACAGTTAGAAATTTTACTCTTTCAATTAATTCTGTTAAATAAAAAATTATGACATGGAGGTATTTGTAATTTTCCAAACCACATGGGGTAATTTGTATTTTAAGCAAACCTCAGGGGGTATATTTGTAATTTATCCTTTAAAAAAAATTAACTTTTAACCTACTTTTCAAAATAGGCCTAATCTGTATATTAACGCCAAACAAACTACAAATTGATTATAAATATTAATTACTATACTCTTATATTATAACTAAATAGTATAATAATGAAGGGAGATTGGCCAATAAGCCCTGTATTTTGGACTTGTAATCCATATAGTCCTATATTTTTTCTTGTGATTCATTTAATCATTTTGGATGTGTAATGACTCAGTTGCCCACCACATGGAAATATCATATTTGGAAAAAGTATACTGACGAGTTTTTTCATGTCATATCATACCCGTTACGTCAAAATGTCACATTTGAAAAAGTACACTCAAAAGTTTTTAATTTTTTTTTAGTGTCACATCATGCTCGTCACGTTGAAGTGTCACATGTCACATTTAAGAAAAGTACACTAAAGAGTTTTTAAATTTTTTTTAGTGTGTCACATCATACTCGCTACGCTGTCACGTTTGATAAAGGTACACTAAAGAGTTTTTGTTTTTTTTGAAATGTCACATCATACCTGCCACGTTGTCACATTTAGAAAAAGTAAACTAAGAATTTTTTTTTTTTTTTTGGAATAAAAGTTTTAGAGTGTCATATCATACCCGACACGTTGTCACATTTACAAAAAGTACTCTAAGGAGTTTTTAATTTTTTTAGAGTGTCACATTGTTTAGAGTGTCATGTTAATACTTGCATCATTCAAAAATCACATCATATTTGTCACATTAATAAAAGGGTATAGTTATCCACCAAAACACTATCAAAATCAAAAATAGGATCACACGAATCAATAAGACTTAATAGATCAATAAAAAAAAATTAAAGACTAATTAGAGTACTTATTTGTGAGATAGGATTTATTGGTAAATATCTCAATAAAGAAATGCTAACAAGTCTCGTGAAATACTTGTTAGCATTAAAAATCTGAGAAAATTATAATTTAATATATTATTTAAAAAAGAATTACATATTTATTAAAAAAATTATGCCTGTCAAATTAATTAAATTAAGGGAAAATTATTTAGAAGTCCTATTAGGGAGACTTGTGCTACATTTGGTCCCACAAAAAAACTTATGTTCCTAGAAGTCCTGTGGGAAGTTTCTTGACATATTTACCATCAATATTAGTTATTAATATCATAAATAAGTAATAAAACCATATATAGGAAATTGATATAAACGTAACGTAACGTGACACCTACATAAACGTAACGTGACACCTATATAAACGTAACGTGACATATCTACATAAACGTAACGCAACGTGACACCTATATAAACGTAACGTGACATATCTACATAAACGTAACGTGACACCTATATAAACGTAACGTGACATATCTACGTAAACGTAACGTAACGTGACACCTACATAAACGTAACGTGATACCAATATGAACGTAATGTGACACCTACATAAACGTAACGTAACGTGACACCTATATAAACGTAATGTGACATTTACATAAACGTAACGTAATGTGTCACGTTACGTTTCGCAAACTTAATAAGTTTTTATTTTTTTAATCCATTTGTTTTGAAATAGATATATAATCTTAATATATTTTTATTTTGTTTTGCAATCTTTTTTTTTTTTTTTTTTTTTCTCACTCTTCAAACTGTGAAAAAAAAAAAAAAAAAAAAATCTGTGTGTTCTTCCAATGGCGGACTCAACGGCGCAAGCTAGCAGATCCAGAGACCTAGACAAGCTAAACAAATTTTAAATTTTAAGCTATCAAAAAATTATTTTAAAAACTAAACCAAGTCGATTAATTGTGGTTGTCCTTTCTCCAATTCACAAAACACGTACTTTACATCTCGATTCTCGAGAAAACCTGAATGTCCGTGTCCCGAGGCCAATTCAATTCCCTACAAATACTAGGGATTGTGTGGTGTTGGTGATTCGGAAGCAGCACAAGATTGATATCAATTTGGTAGTTGGGAGTGAGAGAGAGAGCAAAAGAGGGAAGGTGTGAAAATGGGGGGTAAAAATATTAGGATCTTGTGGAATACATTCTTATGAAAATAGGACTTAAGACTCTATAAGAAATTACACATGACTTAACCTAGCATAAGGTTTTGAAAAAGGACTTATAAATAAGTCTCCCTTAAATTAACTGTATTTAATAGCTTTTATTTTTAATATATTGTTTATAATTTAACAAATTTTAAAATTCATTAAATAAAAAAATTAATTATTTATTAAAGCATGACCCTTTATGACATTTTCTTGTGCTATAAGAACATCCCCATCAACCTACTTAAACTATCAATTTCACCAAAATAGCTAGCCAATCTAAGTCAAAATCTCTCCAACAAACTAGTAAAAAACTAGTCAAAATGGGGAGCTCGTTTGAGAATCAATTATTTTAATAAATTTTTAAATTTTTATTAAAAGACTTACAAGAAATAATAACTAATTACTTCAATCGAGAGCTTCTTTGAAAATAAACTATTTTAAGCACTATTTGGCATAAATTAAATAGGTACACTTATTTAGATCACATTACTTATCTACTTTTCTGTATATTTTCATAAAAAGTCAAGAAATATACTTATTTATATCGTCCCAAACAACCTCTTAATAAATTTTTGAATTTTTACTAAAAAACATGCAAAATAGTAGAGAGTTTTTGCTAACTTGTATTGCCTTTTTAGGATTGTTTTGGGTAAAAACGTATAATTTTATTTTTTTACTATAAAAAGACGTACAGAAAAAGAAAAAGATAATATAACCCAAATAAATCAATAAACTAATAAACAAACTTTTTTTTTAGTTTATCTAAATAGACCTTAATGTTGCCAAATAGCCCGGGTCACCATTTTACTTCCTTTTTCTTTCATTTTATCTCACAACTACATTAAATTAATATTTTTTTAAAATATAATTAAACTAAACAAAATTGTTAGTGTACATTAAAAAATATATATATTTTGATTAGATATTAGTAATAGAGATGCTTTGAAAATATTGGCTAGCAAGAGCGAAAATTTTAGGATAAATTATTAATGAATGATCAAAAAATTATTACAGATTCATGAAAAAATCATAATTTATAATTGTTAATATTTATAAAATGGGTAAGAACACATGTTAAAAATATAATTAATGAGTTTAAACTACCTCCATTTATATGAAAAATGTAAAACATAAATAAAAATAAATATGATAATTTTTAAAAACTAGATATATTTCAACATGGACAAAAATGCCCTCACTTTTAAAATATTGAAATTCACTTATTTATAAAAATATAAAAAAATAAAATACTATTATCCTCTTGAATAAAAAATAAAAAAAAGTTAAAACATTATAAATAAAAAATAGATTTATAAATCACATAAAATAATAGTACTTTTTTTAATTTAGAAGCTCATTTAAGTTGAAACAATTTCTTCAAATGGATTGATGAATTTCACTTATAATTTGATATTCATCCATTAATACTGTATTAGGAACCCCCCCCCCCCCAAAAAAAATCATTGATGTTATAATATTACAACAAAAAATAAAAATAAAATGCATTTCAATTTATTTCAAATAATAATAAACTAAATAAATAAAAATGTTTTTATTTAGAATTATATAATCATTGTATATGTTACAAATTTATATATATATAACTATAATAAAATAAAATAATAGAAAGAAAATTAATGGGTGAAATTGAATAAAATACAAAGAGGGTATTTTGGTCTCTATATAATAAAGAAAAACTCTTTAGTAATGAGTGTTGCTATTAACACTCCATCAATTATTTTAGATTCCCCATTTTTTTATTTTTTTTATTTTTTTATTATTATAATAATAATCTTAAATGAAATTACTAAAACGGACATCAATAATTTTGGGATACCCCATCTCATAATTAAGTTTGCACACCCATTACATTTATGAGTTTGTGAATTGTAGTTTATATTTTTCATTAAGGATAATTTAGTCCTTTAGGTTGTTAGTGTTTCATTCTATTAGATTAGGGTTTTATATATTTTGTTCTTCGATGGATCAATTGTAAGACAAGGTTTTCTTATCAATTATCATGGTATCAGAGCCAAGTTACAGAGGTTAGCATACCTTTCGCAGATCATCATTGATCATCGCAACCCCTGTTCTCTTCGTCGCACTTCGAAGCTTGATCATCGCAGCCCCTATTCTCTTCATCGCACTTCGAAGCTCGATCTCTTAACTGCTTCATCTGGTTCGATTGAAGCTCTCTATCTCTGGTTCGATCGATTCTCTGGGTGACTCTGATAGGTTCAGTTCTCTCTCTCTCTCACTATGTGCTTTGCCTTGGTTCTCTCTCTGTGATTGCTATTTGAGGGTGATTGGGTTTGGTTATTATACGTTTGACCTTGGGTCTGGTTATTATAAGTTTGACCTTACGGGCTCTTTAATTATAGCAACAACAACTTTGGTTGTGTGATTGTCTCTTTACTTTGATTTTACTGTGTTGCTTAATTATAGTTCCATGGCTGATGATAAATTACAAGCTATCACTATTAAGTTAGATGGTATTAATTATTCCTATTGGTCTCATGTAATGAAAAAATTTATAATGGGTAAAGGCATGTGGAACTATGTTATTGGTGTGACTATTAGACCTATGAAATCTCAAGAAACTGAGGCCGATGTTGCTAAATGGGATAAGGAAAATGCAAAAATTCTTATTTGGTTTCATAATTCAGTTCAAACTATCATTGGTATGAAATTTTCCAAGTATTCTACTTCTAAACAAGTTTAGGACTATTTGAAAACTATGTACCTTGAGTCTAACTTTACAAAACAGTATGAACTTGAGATGTCTATTTGCAGTGCTAGTCAGAAAGATAAGTCCATTTAGGAGTTCTACAATGAGATGACTACTTATTGGGATCAGCTTGCTTTGATAGAACCATCAGATTTGCAATTACTTGACAGTTATACTAAGTATCGGGAGAAACAACTGGTTCAATTTCTTATGGCCCTTCGTAATCAATTTGAGCCATTTAGGGAAGCTATTCTTCATCGGTCTCCTTTGCCTTCTGTGGATGGTGCTGTCCGTGAGTTTATTGCGGAAGAAACTCAGTTTGAGGTGGCTCATGGTGCTCATGCTTTCCAGTCAGTTTTTGCCACTTATCCACTCTAGCCCACCCCACCTTCTTCTTTATTTCAGGTTACTGGTAAGCCCAAGCCTCAGGTTTCCATGGACGAGTGTAGCTTCTGTCATCAGAAAGGCCATTGGAAACATGCTTGTCCAAAACTTTTGCAACCCAAGGGTCGTTCATCTGGTCCACCATTCGCTAAGCCAACATTTTCAAGATCTCGCTCATCTGCCGCCTTTTCTGCACCAGTTACTGAGAATGGTCCATCTTCCAATATGCAGTCTATGTTGGAGCAGTTCAAGTCTTTCATGGTGGCCAATCCAGATTTTTCGTCACAGGCCTCCGCTATGAATACCACTCAGTTAGGTTTGTCTGGTTCATCCTCTTCAGGTAATATCCACACTTCGTGGATTTTTTATTATGGTTGTTCACATCATAAGACCCATGTTGCATCTCTCCTCAGTAATTATGTCTCACCTTCTTTTTCTATCACTATTGCTACTGCTAATGGTTCTTCTATGCCCTGTACACTCTATTGGTTCTATTTCCTTTTCCCATTTGTCTTTTTCTTCTGTATTTTATGTGCCTCACCTCTCACTTAGTCTTATTTCTATTAGTCAATTATCTGATTCTGGTTTTGATGTTGTTTTCTCTTCTTCTCATTGTGTTGTGCAGGATCGAGTATCCAAGAGGCAGATTGGGATCGGGCGTAGAGTTGGAAAACTATATATCTTAGATAGTTTGCATGTTCCTCCAGAAGCGTCTTCTACTGCATTGTCATCTTTTTGTTTAAACAATAAGTCCTATTTATTTTATATTTGGCATTCTAGGTTAAGTCATATGTTGAGTGATCATTTGAGGATGTTAGTTCGGTCTGGACATTTAGGCAATTTTCCCATTCATGATATTTCTGAGTGTCGTGGTTGTAAATTGGCTAAAATGTCTGTTTTTCCTTTTAATAAAAGTAGTTCTATTTCATATTCTCATTTTCAATTGGTTCATACTGATGTTTGGAGTCTTTTCCCTATAGTTACCAATGGTGGTTCACAATATTATGTGTCTTTTATGGATGATTACAGTTGATTTACCTGGGTTTATTTGATGACTAAAAAATATGATTTTTACAAAATGGTCGAGTTGAGCGCAAACATCACCATCTCCTTGATACAACTCGCTCTTTGTTGCTCTCGTCTTTTGTCCTTTCTGTTTTCTAGGGGAAAAGCTGTGCTCATTGCTGCATATCTTCTCAATCGGATGCCTACTCCTCTTCTCTCAGGCTCATCTCCTTATGAGCGTCTTTTTGGTGTTACTCCAAATTATTCTCTTCTTCGTATTTTCGGTTCTGCATGCTTTGTGCTCCTTTCTAAACGGGCACGCTCTAAGCTTAGTTCCCGTTGTGGGCTATGTGTCTTCTTAGGTTATGACATTAATCAGAAAGGTTATCAATGCTATGATCCTACCACCAAAAAGCTATATGTGTCTAGGCATGTCACCTTTTTAGAAAAGCTACCCTGCTACACTATACCTTCCACCCCTGTTCCTATTACCAAGGATGAATTGGTTTATGTTGACCCATTTCCTCCTGATGTTTCTCCTGATGAGTTTGTTTCTGATCTTGAGGTCTCTGCTTTGCCTCTTACTAGCACTTCTGATATCTCGTCAGCTACTTCCTCTCCAACTCCTGCTTCTCCTGCTTTTCTTCTTGTTTATCAGCGCCGCAAAGCACTTCCAAGCTCACCTATCTTTAGCTCTATTGTCCCTACAGCTGTTTATTTGGATCCTGCTCCTCCTGCACACTGCTTTCCACAGTGAGACCGTCATCTTCCGAACTGGTATGGTTTTGGTAATACATGTTTTTCCTTTTCTTATCAGTCTTTTCTTTCTTGTCTTCATACATATTTTGAGCCCAAGTCCTACAAGGAAGCTTGTCATGATCCCAATTGGATTGCTGCCATGAATGATGAGTTAACTGCTTCGACTAACACTCAGACTTGGGATTTGGTTCCATTACTTGTTGACAAGAATGTTGTAGGCTGTAAATGGGTCTATAAGGTCAAAACCCTTTTTGATGGGTCTTTGGAACGGTACAAAGCTCGTTTGGTTGCCCAGGGCTTTTTTCAGGAGTATGGGATTGATGACTTTTGCCCCTGTTGCCAAGATGACTACTGTTCGCACTCTTATTTCTGTTGTCGCTGCGCATTACTGGCCTTTGTTTCAACTAGATATTAAAAATGCTTTTCTGAATAGGCATCTTGCTGAAGAAGTGTATATGCACTGGGTCTCTCTCACCCTCCTGGTGTTGTTTGTCGTCTTCGTTGTGCTCTATATGGTCTCAAACAATCTCCTCGTGCTTGGTATGAGCGATTTCACTCTGTTGCACTTCAGCTTGGTTTTCGCCCTAGTCATTATGATTGTGCTCTCTTTGTTCGGTGCACTTCTGTTGGCCTTGTTCTTCTTCTCTTATATGTGGATGATATGATCATCACTGGCTCTGATTCAAGTACTATTGAGGAGGTTAAGCATCAGTTGTTTCAGGAGTTTGAGATGTAGGATTTGGGGTCTCTTCGGTATTTTCTTGGTATTAAGGTTGCTATTTCTCCTACTGGATATCTTCATTCTCAGACTAAATATGCCCGTGATATTCTTTCTTGTGCCAATCTCACTAATGACAAAATTGTCGACACTCCTCTTGAGTTGCATGCTAAGTTTTCTGCTTTTGATGGTGTTCCTCTTAAGGATCCCACTTTGTATCGCGAGTTGGTTGGGTGCCTTGTTCATCTTACCGTTACTCACTCGGATATCTCTTATGCTGTGCACATTCTCAGCCAGTTTGTTTCTGCTCCTCATTCCACACACTGGGCTGCCTTGCTTCGTACTTTGCGCTACCTTCGTAGCACTTTGTTGCAATGTTTGCTGTTATATGCCTCTTCGAACTTGATTCTTCGTGCCTATGCTGACGCTGATTGGGCAGGTGACATCTCTGATCGCAAATCCACTTATGGTCTCTGTGTTTTCCTCGGCGATTCTCTCATATCCTGGAAGAGTAAGAAACAGTCTGTTGTTGCTCGTTCCACCGCTGAGGCCGAGTATCGTGCCATGGCTCATGCTACTTCCGAGATCGTTTGGCTTCGGTGGCTTCTTTCTGATATGGGTGTCTCTCTTTCTGATCCAACTTCGTTGTATTGTGATAATCAGAGTGCTGTCCAGATTGCCCATAATTCAGTCTTCCATGAGCGAACCAAGCATTTTGAAATAGATTGTCACTTTGTCAAACAGCATTTTCAGGCTGGCACTATTACTCTCCCTTTTGTTCCCTCTTCTCTTTAGTTGGCCGATTTTTTTACAAAGACTCACATTGTTGCTCGTTTTCGTTTTCATTTTCTTCTTGGCAAACTTTCGATACTTTCTGTACTCGCATCCTCAATTTGAGGGGGGTGTGAATTGTAGTTTATATTTTTCATTAAGGATAATTTAGTCTTTTAGGTTGTTAGTGTTTCATTATATTAGATTAGAGTTTTATATATTTGTTCTTCGATTGATCAATTGTAAGACAAGGTTTTCTTATCAATTATCAGAGTTAAGGTTTATGAAAGTACCCACCTCCATCACTAACTATCAATCTTTTCCAAATCTCACCTTTAAACCTACCTACCATCAAAACCTTTAAAACTCTTTGGCGGCAATATTCCAGTGGTAATGGTGATAACCATTTGATTACCTACACTTATCTGGAAATAGCAATAAGTGGAAATTTTTTCGACAGCCACAACTCCATGAGACAAAAAGAGTATAACAATAAAAGCTCAGAGAAAATTCATAACTTTGATGGTGTTCTTGGCTCAAAGGAGATTGACATTGTAAGGGTAAGTTTCTTAAAAAAAATGACAAAAATAATAAAATATGTTCGTCATTTTTTCGGGACTGAATTCTAAAACATATGACTGAAATTCGGGAACATAGCATCGAACATTGTTTATTTGTTTGGGAAGAGGTAATCGAACATTTCTTATTTGTTCGGGAATAGATAACCGAACATTATTAATGAACTTTTTTCAAACTTTAAAATCACAAAACTCAGGTAAGATAAAGAACAAGAATTGAAACTATCAGAGAATTCAAAGAAACCCACCCGAGAGATCACAAATCTAAACTCACGGAGATCACATAACCTATAAAAGGAGAATTTTGAATCAACAACAAAAAAATCTTACATTTATTTTCTCAGCTCATGAACAAGTATATGGAGATAAAATAGTAATCATCTTCATGGGTTTTGTTAAGATTTTTGAGAGAGAGACTTTTTGGGACGTGAGGGTGTGCATTCAATTGAATGGGTGAAATATTGTCACAAAGATAATTTTGACATTATTTGAGAGAAGAATTTTTTTTAAAGAGTTTTAGAATTTATAAGTGAGAATTCAAAAAAATAGAAGATCTAAAATAATTAATAGAGTGCTAATAACAACACTCTTAATAATTGCTTTACAAACTTTTATTACTTCCTATACCTTTATTGAATCATCTCAGGATACATATTAATAAATGGTGGTGCTATATATATCAATTAATGTATTTATTAATATACCAATGTTATTTATAATATTATTATTAACCCACTCATTAAA
This sequence comes from Camellia granthamiana, assembly GCA_036172215.1. Taxonomy (NCBI): domain Eukaryota; kingdom Viridiplantae; phylum Streptophyta; class Magnoliopsida; order Ericales; family Theaceae; genus Camellia; species Camellia granthamiana. The sequence continues at coordinate 88,006,146 of CM069905.1, forward strand.
CAAATTATAAATACTAAAAACCTCTTAAATTATGTCACATTATCAATTAGTACACTAATTAATACACTAATTGACACATATAGTATTATTTATTAATAAAAATTTATAAAATTTATCACTTATTTATAAATTTTATAAAAAATTTTATACCAAATTAAAAATTTTCTAACATTTTTTTGATACACTAAGGCTAGGTTTGGCATGTTCTAAATAAGTCAAAAAGTCACTATCTTATTTAAGTCACATCATCCTATTTAAATCACATCACCTCTCTAACACATCACATCAAACCCAACCCAAACCCAACCCAAATCCACCAATAAGTCAAAAAGTGCACTTTTTTAGAACACCCCAAACTAATTTTTTTTAAAAATAATAGTTTATTAGACTTTAATATTAAGGGTTGGTTTGGGATGTCCTAAAAAAGTGCACTTTTTGACTTATTGGTGGGTTTGGGTTGGATTTGGGTTGGGTTTGATGTGATGTGTTAGAGAGGTGATGTGATTTAAATAAGATGATGTGACTTAAATAAGATAGTGACTTTTTGACTTTTTAACTTATTTAGGCCAAGTTTGGGAAGTTTAGAATAAGTGCACTTTTTGACTTTTCTTGTATTATGTGTAGAAAAAGTAGAGAGGAGATGTTGATTGATGTGACCCAAAAAAGATAAAAAGATGAAATAAGTACACTTATATTGGGTACCCAAACAAGGCCTTAGATTATGCCAAACTAGCCCTAAATTTAATTAGAAAATTTGAATTTTTTTAAAAAAAAAAAACAAACTATGACATGAATAAAATTTACTTAGGCCTCGTTTGGGAACAAGCTAATTTAGTAATTTTTTGGCTATTTGGCTAAAATATAAGCTAAAAAAAACTAGTATGTTTGGGATGACTTTTTGGCTTTTTACGAAAAGATGTGCAAAAAGTAGAGAGAAAAGAGAATCTTTGACTTTTTGACTAATTTAATAACTTTTTGACTTTTTAACTAAAAAGAATAGTTCCCAAACGAGGCCTTAGATTTTATCTCATTTATTCATCTTTCTCATTTCTTTCCGAAGGGTGGGCCCCGCTAGGCGGCGGAGCGGATAGAGATGGTGATGATTATAAAAACACCTCGATGTTTGGAGGAGTACACAAATTTCTGGGATTTCGAAACGATCCGATTGGCGACAAAGAACAATCATCGATATTCTTCTTCTTCTTATTAGGTACGTATAATCATCCTGTCATATTCTCTTACTAGGTTTTTACGGTTACAATAATCAATCTATTCTCAAATTTCAATACTATCAATTGCTTGTTATTCTTCCCAGAACTCGAGAAAAAGGATTTCTGTAATCTATCAATGGCCGACCCTTCTTCATTGATTGATCCTGAGCTTGTAATTTCTCACGAGTTCCCTGAGGTATTCGCTTGAAATTTGGAATCATATACTGCAGTACAGTTAAAATTATGTATTCATGTATGAAATCGATCAAAACGAACTTCATATTACCGAATCTAGATCTAAAAACAACGAAAATCAATTCAATTCAACTTCTAAGTCAATACAATTTAGTTCATTAGAGACACTAAATATATATAGAAATTCGATCAATCATTATTTGGATCTTTTCCTTGTATGTGTTTTGATATAATTAGGGTTTCAAAATTGTAGACAGAGAACAAGGAGAGATGACTCTTCATCTTGGTAATCTGGTTCCAATATAGAGTGAGAGAGTGATTGTTATCTTTACAAACAAATTCACACACACACACACACATATTTACATATAAAGACAAAACTTGGAATGGGAATACTCTAAGTGTGTTCATGGTACAAAACTGTAAGGATTGAAATGTTGATGGAATATAGTATAGATGTGGTTCACACCAAATTAGGGTGTTCACATTATATAATATAGACCTATTTTGGGAAGTTGGTAATAATCAGCTTTTTGGTAAAAAGCTGCTTATAAACAGCTTATAAGCAGTTTTTTTGTGAGAGAGGAGGTTGGTTATAATCCAAAAAGCATATTATAACCAAGTTCCCAAAAGAGCCCATAGTATAGTGTAGACGCGCCCGTGGGCCCCCGCTCTACAGTTCGGACTCCCTTTTGTGTCACGGTTCTAAATCTGAACCAAAGAGTCCAAATCTGGCAAATCGTTTTGAGAAAAACAGATTTTTGAAAAGAAGTACCAAACATGGACTGCTTTGCCAGATACAGAGTCGCCACCTAAATATTTTTTAATGGGAGAATTTAGGAAACCCTAACTCGGTGCCAAAGGCCACGTGTCCGTCTTCACCAAAGTTGCCTCGGCTTGGGAACTTGGGTACGATTGGAGAAGGTCAGCTATGAGCACCTCCTCTCGCCCGGTCCGAAGACCGGCCTCTACTAACCATGATATTCAATTTTGAAAACTTTATGTGTTCTTATTCCGATTAATTAGCCTAGAATTACTATGTTATGCGCACAGCAGACAAGTATAGACTAGATCGCCTAATTTGGAACAAAACATTGCACATCCGTTGGTTTTGAAAAACGCTTTGGAATTTACTACTCACAAGTAGGCTAAAACACGGATTTCAATGAGCTATTCCAACTCAAACAATCCAACCTCCATCCACAGGCATTCAGACAGTTTAACACGTAAGCATCTAGCCACATGGTAAGCATGCTGCCATGGTAGCATGCACACTCATGCGGTATGCTAAAGCATAAAACACTTACAAAGTACTCCGTGCCAAAACAGTAAACTAGTTAGCAAATATGCATGATCCTAGTTCATGTTAGCAGTGGCTAATGCATCGCATGCAAGAATGTAATCTAGACAGGCTCGGCTATCCTAAACATGGCATGTGAAATGCTACAAATAACACGTATTCAGTTTGGAATTGGAGTACAATGCAGTTTGTATGATGCGCCGAGCCCGGTGCATACAAGACTGATGAATGATGCACACATGCATAGTATAAGGTATGCTAAATTAAATATGCCCTAATCTACCATCAAAGCAGGTAAGTAAAAGGGAGAAAGAAGTGGGGGTTGGAAGACATGCACACACACGCACCCACACTTATTACAGATTCGCCCTCGCTCGGAGGGACCAAAAGAATATACAGTCCGAATAACGAATTAACTACTCTAGCTAATTAAATATTACAGACCAATTAAATTAATTAAGCAAATTAAATAATCTAATTAAAGCAGTAAACCGCCCCGGAAAGAGGGCCCAATACAATGCATGCTCAGCCTCGCTCGGAAGTGCACTGCCATGCGCAAGTTGCCTCTGTTTTCCCTGCTCTGCCTCTCTGAAGACTGCCAAAATCTCAGGGTGTGCTCACTGGATGTTGGGGAATGCCACCGGCTGGAGGGAATCACCATCGGCTGTGGCTTGATGTCCATCGGCCAAAAATGAATCCATCGGCCACTGATTGACTGCCGGTCGGCACTCTGTGCAGTCGACCGGTCCAAAAGTTCTTGCAGAATCTGTTGACAGCAGCAGAGGACAGAACTTTGCATATCAATGCAATTCAAGCCAATGTGTGCACCAAATCATGTCCCTTATCATGTTGGGGACTCAAAGGGACATGCTCCTTGGTTCTCGGACCATCAATCACGCATTTCCATGCATGATGGCCCAAGAGACCAAGTGTGCACTTTGATGTCAAATGCAATGCAAACCAACAAACCAAAAGCCCAATTCCTATCACTAGATCAAGGAACAAGGCATGCATGCAAGATGCAATGCAACCTAGGCATACAAGCTAAGGATGCAACATGGGAATGCAATGCACCAAACACACTAGGCATGCAACCTATACAAGCAAACATGCAAGTTATGAGGCAATGCAAACCAATGAAAAGATGGACTTAAACATGAATTAGGCAGCCCTAAGTAGGCCTAAAACAGTAGCCAAAATGTTAAGTTCATGAAGGCAAATGTTCATGCAAGCATGCATAGATACATGGTTCAAGATTTAAGCATAATGAGGCAACTTTTAACACATTTAAAAGGGACAAACATGGGTTAATGGCATGCATACTAGGCTCTGAAAATCATGCTAAAATGGTGCCAAACCAATTGAACAAAGCAAGCATATCATGCAATTAAGGTCCAAAATTCAAGACAAGCCAAGAAGGCTTAAACCAAGGTCAAGTCCACCAAGCCTCACAAGGCAAAGGGGACTTAAAACAGGTCAAAAGAAGACTTAAACAAAGCCAAGGGTACACCTAGATGGCATCTAAGTGGCTCAAGTCCAAAAGCATGTACAATGGCCAAAACATGAAGCATACAACACAAGCTTTCAAAGCAACAATGAAGCATCAAAGGCAAGCATGTGAGCATGTTAAAGGGACTGAAATAACATGGCAAATGGTTCCAAACCCTTGAAATGAGGCAAGGATGCATGCTATACACTCGCACACTTGAAGCTAGCAAGCCCAAAATGCAAAGGGGCTATGAAATGCATGCTAAAGTCGACCCAAACAACTAAGGACAGACCTTAAACATAGTGAAATAAGCACAAAAGCTTCACAAAACCAAGCCTAAAGCATGCTAGAATAATGGTTTACAACCTAAGGCATGTTAAGGCAAAAAGTGGCATTACATGGCATGTATGTTAAACTAACATGGTGTACCAAAACCAACATACAACAATGCTATTTTATGACAAAATAAGCATAAATAACAATTAGAACATGATCAACACACACTTGAACATGATGCTCATTAAAGAGGCAAAAAGTGTCCTTTTCAAGGACAACAAGGAGAGGGGGTGGCCCTCTCATTCTTGGGACTTCAAGGCACCATCCTTACCACTGAAATCCCTCAAGATTTCAGTGGTGAGGAGGCCCAAACACCAAAGTCCCGGAGCTCACTCAAAATGGTACAAAATGGGGCCTCTCAAGGCTTAAGAGGGGTCAAACACCTCCAAACCCCAAAACACTCTAAAACAACTATCAAGAGGGCTTAAAAACAGAACTTTTTTATGTTATAAACTAAGCTCAAAAACAGTTTTAAGATAGGCTAACAAGCTATGCAAAAATGGGGAAAAAAGGGGGAAGATTGTTACCCTTGAAGAACCTCTTCACCAATGGTGGACTAGCACCTTCCTTGAGCTCAAACCAGCTCCAAAGCTCCAAAACAAGCCTCAAGGAACTCAGTTCCAAGAGGATGGTGTGATGGTGGGTGTTTGTGCACAAAACTAAGCCTAAAACACACACTAGAGAGAGAGATAGAGATAGGATGTAAGCCAAACCCTAACCCTAGAACTCAAACCCTAAAATTTGCTGTCTAAAATGTCTAACCCTTGAGCCAAGAGAAGACCCTCTCCTTTATAGACAATTCCCTCTTGTAAGGCTTCCAAAACAAGCCATCCAAGAGAGAAATCCCTCCATACACGTGTATGGAGGGGAAGAGAGAGTGGGTGCCAGCTATCACAGCTGGCACAAAATATCTGCTAAAAGCAGATGAACAGTGGTCGACCAGCCAAAAGTGACTTTGGCCAAAACTTATGGCCGATCGGCCAAACATTTGGCCGATGGCAACAATAGACAGCCGGTGGCCTCAAGCCATGGCCGGTGGTGTGTGGGGATGCCTCACAAGGCATTCCCTGCCCTTCAAAGGCAAAACACAAGTGCTTGGTGCAAAACCAACCACAAAACAGTCGAGTCGAGAGGTCCTGAGACGAGGCGCGCTGCCAAGGCTTTCGGGAACTCAAGACGAACACAAACATGGATAATCACCTAGTGTTCAAGCGGTGATGTCCAAGTCTTGAGGACGGTAAAAAATGGAGTGTCTACAGTTGCCCCTCTTTGACAGAACTCGAAAGTCATAACAATGACGGGAGTGAATGTCAAAGCCCAGAGACGACACATTTTTGACAAGGCCAAAGACTTAGACAAACATGCAAGACAGACAAGATATGCGCCCGAAGGCAGGGGCAAAATGCAACTGAAAATGCAAGAAGCCGAGCATAACTTATGATCATGCAAAGGAAAGCTGTAATGAAGCACGCATGCGACAGTTCTAAGCTAGCACACACCAAACTACACTACAATGCAGAAAGGATGTAAGAGAATTATGTAATTCTTGATACGTCTCACTCGGAGGATACAATACCTGCGCGGTTCATCTGGTTGCACCAGCCTCAAATGAACCGTACATACAATATCGTGCCTGCAAAGAAAATAAACTTAACACGTACAATATCGTTAGCAATATGCATATCATGCAAAATGAATGCAAAGTGAGATGCAATATATATACAATACTATGTATAAACGATGCAAATGAAAATGCAATGCAATTGAAACAATGCAAATTGCATGCAAAGCAATTGAATCATGATCCAATCATGAGCGGTTCGAAACCACACGTATGTCAAATAGATTGATGGAAGTGACAAGTCCGTCTACCATAGAAAAGGTGCCGCAACCCTCAAAGCGCGGGCACATACAGAACTATGAGTAATGTAGACGGACACGAGAACGAGTATTGGATGGATTGACATAAGTGGGGTAACGACCCGCTGAGGAAAGAACAATGATCCTAATGCAGGATGCAAAACTTACACTACAATGTAATATGTACAATGGATATGGCACGTGGGCCAAACTGTGTATTGCCTAGGAAAAGCATGGACACATACAAACCGCATCTAGCACAGAAACGGTGCCGCTACCCTCAAACCACAATACCAGCGTGGAATGGGCGCGTACACAAAAGCTCGACAACTGTGCTTCGACACGAAAAATATGGGCACATACCAGACCAAGCTCAACATGGAAAGGCGCAAGCCATAGATGGATGGTGATGCAGTGGATGCATGCAATGGAATGGATACAATGGATATGGCACGCGGGCCAAACCAAGTTTTGCCTAGGAAAGGCATGTACGCATACAAGTCGCGTCTAGCACAGAAGCGGTGCCGCTACCCTCAAAGCGCGGACACAAAAGCTCGATAACTGTGCTTCGACACGAAAAATATGGGCACATACCAGACCAAGCTCAACATGGAAAGGCGCAAGCCATAGATGGATGGTGATGCAGTGGATGCATGCAAGCTACAATGCAACATTTACGAATATGCAATGGATGGGTGTAAATGCATGACAATGCACTATATACAATGATGCATGACAATGCAATATGATGCAACGACTATGATTGCAGTTTTCCCTATTCTCCCAATAGGGCGATATACTAGGTTGGTTCAGTATCCAGAACTGAGGCGCAGACATGCTGCCTCAACCTATGGGGCTTCAATACAGATTTCAAGCCGAGGGTACATCCCCTGGGTATTTAAACCAGACTTTAGTCTCGGAAATCCCGAACCTTTGCGTTCTAGGCATAAGCCGTTCGAACTCTAGTTTTTCGAACTCTAGTTTCCACCATCCCAGTTGGTCTCCTAGGAACTCACCGCAAACACAGGCATGTGGCTTTACCAGTCCACCGGAAGTCGTTCGGGCACGACAAACACCAAAGGAATTGCACCTTTAGAGGATTTAAGGTCTCCTAGACCATGATGCACTATGTATGCATGACAATGCATGTTGTTTTTGTTGTTTTTTTTGAAAAATGCAAATGATGCATGATCTTTTTGTTGTTTTGTTTTTTGAAATGCGAATGATGCATGATGGTGAAGTGCGCGACAACGCGCGGCTTGAAATGCATGAAAATGCAAATGCACCAAAGGTCTTGCACCTTTCGAGGATTTAAGGTCTCTTAGACCATGGTTGGAGCAATGCACAACGTGCAAGTGGATTTGAAATGCGCAACAATGTGCGGCTTACGATATGCATGACAATGCACAACGGATGACATGTGTGCTATAATGCATGTGGATATGCAGATGCCAACCGAGCGTGTTTAAGGTCTCGCCAGACCGGGCGTGTTTTCGGTCCCGCCGGACCGGGGGCTGCACAAGGCAATGAGGTGCGTGAAATGGCGCGAACGAATGCATGCCAAATGCAATGAGATGCACAAGATAGCGTGATGGGATGCATGCCAAATGCAATGAGATGCGCGAGAAGCGCAATGGGATGCGACGTGCATGGGGCAACTTTTGAATCTCGTAACATACAAAAGGATACAAAAGGATACATCTTGCGCGAATTCGAGTGCCACGCACAAAAGACACAGTCCGGGATCAAAACGGAGGCCGGTTGAGTGTCGGAGGTGCATTTTCTTGCACTTTCTTGAGCTATGAAGACCCAAAACTACACATCTGACCCAAACAAGGCTGTAGGAACATCACCGGCTGGAAGAGAAGGCCACCGGCTGTCCATCGGCTACCAAAAGGTTCCATCGGCCAAACATTTGGCCGTCCGGCCAAAAATGTAGCCGTCCGGCCAAAAGTGCCTGAATCGGGGCAGTTTTGACATTTCACCTCGAGTCTTTTAAAATAGGGTTCCAAACCCTATTCTTTTCATTTCTCTTAGGCCGAAAATCACTTCTCTCTCTCTCTAGAGTATTTTCTCACCTTTGATCCGCATCTTTCTCGCGTTCTACGCCCGTTTTCGTCGTTCGATTCGCGAAATCCATTGCGTTTCGAACATTTTGAACCTATTGAAACTTCGTTTCGGTGCTCCTTTTGCTATTTCCACCTTTTTGGGGTTTGTTCCCCTCGATTTCCTCTTGATTTTCCCACATTTTCGCCTTCCGGCTTTTCCGGCCATTTTTCGCCCTCCCAGGGGTTGACTTTTCGGTTGACTTTCCACATTTTCACCCGATTTTCCCTTTTCGGCTATTCCCTCATCATTCCTGATATGGCGGACGACCTTCCACAGGGCGGGACTCCCCCGGATCACGAGATGGATCCTGGAGCCGAGCTCTTGCCTTTGAGTGTCCGCCCGTTCGACCCGGCGACCTACCGGCCGGCGATTCATGTGCTATCTCCCGACGCTCTTCGTCAGTTCAGGAGCTTCGACAGGATGGTGGATCCGGAGCTTCTTTTGCGCGAGCCGGCGTCTCATTTGTCCTTCGGTGCTTCCGAGGTATGTTCTCTCTCCTGTTTTATTTTCCGCAATGTAGAACGTAAAACTGCCATAGTTGATTCTGTTCTTTAATTGCTTAGCTCAGATACACTGATGCACTGTAGTTGATCGCAACCAAACTTATAACTGAAACCTGTTTAAGACTGACGTGTGCACACACACTGCGTTGGCTCTGAATCATTCAAGCGCACTGACATAGTACACACGGCATACACTGTAGTTTATTGCAATCATACCGATACCCGATACTTGTTTGGATCTGAAAACACGCACGCATGCCACATTTGCACTGTACCACTCAAATACGTTGATGCATCACACGCTGTAGTTCACTGTAGGCTCTCTGGCACTCAGCATTTGTCTGAATCTGAAAAACTTGCACACATGCTATATTGTCACCAATTCTGAATGCTTTTCAAAACTGTATATTTTATATTGCTTCGCAACTGCTTTCTTGAACACAGGGAGATTCCCATACCATCCGGGGGTATAGGAACGTCGCCGCTCGAGACTGGTATTTGGAGCTGCCCGATGCAGTTCGCCAAATCGTGGACCAGGCCGGCTTCGGCGCATTCTGCAGGGGACTTCCCCATTTTACCGCATGTAGGCCTCTTCATGCCGCCCTAGCGGAGAGGTGGTGGCACGCCACCGACTCATTCCACCTCTCTGCCGCGGGGGAGATGACGATGACTCCCGTAGATTTCTCGATGCTCACAGGCATCGAGATAGGGGGCGATCCGATCCCTTTCGATACCGATATGGGCGAGTGCGAGGCTGCCCATTTGTACTTGCTCGGCACTCGGCCGCCTATCGCTCGTCCAGGCTACGTCAGATATTCCTGGTTCGAGGTCCAGTTCAGGGTCCAGCCAGCTTTAGTCGAGGAGGCTCCGATGACTCCGGAGGAGGTGGAGCGGTGCGCGCGTGGCTTCCTGATGTTCCTGTTTGGGACGACCATTTTCGCCGACCGGGTGAACACCGTGCCCCTCTGCTTACTCAACGCACTGGTGGATGTCAGGCAGATCTTCCGCTATGACTGGGGTAGCGCTGCTCTGGCCACTCTCTATGGATACATGAGCTCAGTCTCCCGTGGCAGGAGGCAGTTGCTCGAGGGCTACTGGCGCGCTTGGGAGGTATTCTTCTTCTCTGATTTACATTTCTGTATTACATTTTCTGTACTCTGTACTGTATTCTGTACACTGCACACACTGCGGTCGGCTTCTCATTGACTGTACACTGTACACATGGCACACACATATTTCGATTTGCACTGACTGCACACTGCACACGCGGCACAGACACATTCTGCTTTACACTGACTGTACATTGTTCACACTATACACGTTACACTATACACGGTGCAACACACGGCTCTGTCATTCTGCTTTATTCTGCATTCTGCTTTATTTGATTAGCATTCTGGTATTTATTTTGCAGCTGTGGGTCTATGCTTACTTTCCGAGATTGGCACCAGTGCCTGACGTGGAGACCCCACTCGTTGTCCCATTCTCCAAACGCTTTGATGTTAGGTGTGTGCGGAGGCCCCAGGAGACATTAACCTTCTTCCGCCACTACTTCGACACCATCACTTCTGCGAAGGTATTGTTTAGAACTTTCAGTTCATTTAAGCTTCGCTTTGCACTGTATTTTCTAATAACAGTAGATAACAAACTGCATTTCATTTTCAGATCACGTGGCAGCCTTGGGCTCCATTGCCGGACGAGATTTGGGAGCGGTTCGCGGGCGCTGTGGAGACCGCCCGATTCAGGATTCTCTTGGAGGGCCCAGTCAACCGGGTTTGGTATCTGGGCGAGCGCTTCCTGCGTCAGACCCTGGGCTTACCGGAGCAGATAGTTTCGGCTCTGCCCCCTGAGCATATGAGGAGGACCGAGAGGTACACCCTCGAGCAGATGGTTGAGTACGCAGTCGGCTGGGACGCGATTCGTCATAGGAGCATAGGTGACTACACGGAGTTCATCCGGACATCCCTTATGCGGCCTTTGAGCAGCGGTCGCCGAGCTGAGCGAGAGAGACCTGCGGTGCCGGCAGCCGGGGCAGGCGTAGGAGCTGGAGAGGGAGCATCGAGGAGGGCCCGGGTTCGTGGCAGGGGCGGAGCTCAGAGAGGACGGGGGGCTGGTTGGCCCGCTCTACCTGCGACGATGACATACAAGGGGCAGGGTGGGGCGACCTACCAGATCCCCATCGCCCCTCCGCCGGCTGATCACGAGTTAGTCGGTGTCTCCAACTTACCTCCGGTATGTACTACTGCATTCTGCATCTTGCATTGTCATTTCATTTCGATTCATATTCCACAGAATACTGATGCATCTAACACTTTTGCAGGCTTCCTCCGAGTACACTCGGCAGGCATTGGAGTTGAGTGCCTCCCTGACGGGGATGTTACAGCGGACTTTCGACCTCTTGGCCTTCTACAGTATTCCGGTATGCTCTTCTGACCACAGTCTCAAACCATACACAAACTGCTTGGCATAATCTGATGCATAATACAACACTTGATACACTGATCTCACAGCATTCACACACTGTATTCATACACTGCATTCTGTACTGCTAAATTGCTCATAGTATTCACACACTGTACTGATACACTGCATTCTGCACTGATATACTGCTCACGGCATTCATACACTGCTCATGGTATACTGATGCATTTGCCTCTTATGCACTTTTCAGCCTCCCTTCCAGATTCCCACCGTGGGAGGTGCTTCAGCCGGACCTTCTGTTCCTGCTCGAGGGAGAGATGAGGAGGGCAGAGTATTTCCCCGCACCAAGGCGGGGCGCACTCACGTCGGGAGTAGCTCACGGGCTCCAGTTTCTGATGATGATGATGATGACGATGAGGAGGAGTCCGAGGCAGAGGCGGAGGCGGAGGCCGAGTCATCTGAGGAGGAGACCGGAGACGGTTCAAGACTCAGGTTCAGATGATGACACTGACGACGATGCTCCTGGACGTCCAGGAAGAAGGCGAGGACAGACCCCCAGGCCTGAGATCTCTTGATGTTGATACAGACTTTTGCTGCTTTTTTCTTTCTGTACTCTTCCTTTTGTTGGTAGTTAGAGCACCTTGTACTGCCGCGGGCAGATTTTTGTTTCCAAAACTATGTGCTTGAAAAAGATGATATGAAATGAAACAAACTTTTTGTCTAAAAGAGAGTTATATCTGTACATTTCATACTTTGCACTGCATTGCATCACGCTATATCATATTACACCTCAAATGTAAATAATATTGATCTGCCATCTGAAAATTGAACACTTGCACTGTAATAATCAGATAACTGACCAACTAATAGCAAAACAACCCAAGCAAACCACGGCTTCATTCTGAACACACAGCCCATACTCTACTGGGGATTGATCTGTATACAGCCCGCAACACGGCACTTGATTCACTCCGCACATGGCATATCCTGAACAGGCAGCCCAATCTAACAAGACGGACTACAAGGGCTGAAACCGGCCGAAATTGAAGCACACTCAGATGCCCCAAATTTTCCCTTTCTTCTTTTGCTTCGCATGGATGTGGAGAATGGCACAGCAGTCTGAGCACAAACGATTTTTGAAATAAAGAAGGGTTTTCAACCTGGGTATCGAGTCTGAAGCTGAACACAACGAGAAAGACTCAAACAAAAGGTACACGACCTAACCAAAACGAGACACGCTCGGAAAAGACTCAAGACAAGAGTTGCGACAAAACAAAGCGAAAGACACGACTCACGGACGCGTTCACAAGAATGAGAGACCTCAGATCACGAGGAGCCAGTTTCCCCAGGTTTTGTTCCCGTCCTTTCTAATTTGTGATTCTCACATCACTCGGCCCTCAGGCTCGCTTTTTTTTTTCTCAAAGCCCTCTTGCTCACTTTTCTCTCAACTTACACCTCTCTATTCTTTATTCTCTCATTTTCAATCCCTCCCCAGGGTGATTGATGGGTAAACAAGAGGTTGTGGGTTTATGCCCAAGGCTATTAGCTTGCGGCTATATCTTCCGGCGACATCCAGTCGAGGTTCCGGATAGGGAAAGCTTCTTTCGGTGAATAGGGTGCCTTTCTAGCAAGTATGTTGACGGCGGGGGAAAGACAGAATACCTGACTCAACTGTGCCCCTAGCTCATCACTTTGACCATTTTTTTTGTTTTCTTTCTAAAACGGTTTCGACCAAAATGAGAGTCGGATTAACATACTTGTTCAATTTTTTGATTTGAAAATCATGCAAGTCAGGCTATGAGCACTGAAAATTTTCTTGTTTAGGGCTCGAGAAAATGGCCCGGTTTTGGAAAATGAAATAGTTTTTGAGAAAATAGTCAACCTCAGTAAAAATTTTCAAAAACTATTTTCGCAAACGATCAATGCTCGACGAGCACGGAACCTACCCTCGAGATGCGCAGCCTCGGATCGGAGGCAATGGAAAATTGCCCCTGGCTTGAAAAGGGGGGTACATGGCAACGGAAAGTTGCCTCTGGTTTGGACGGCGACTCAGGGCAACTTGTGGTAATGCATGGCAACGGAAAGTTGCCCCTTGTTTGAACGGCACCGCAGCGCATTGAGTGGCAACAGAAAGTTGCCCCTTGTTTGGATGATGCCGCAACATGCTATAAACAGTTTTCATCGGTGATAATCGAATTCTCGGATGCGGAGAAGACGAAGACGGTCTGAACCAATATATGGACACAGTCACCGTGAAAGCATTGGTGGTTGGACTTCAAGAGGAAGTTGACTTCGTGGTTCCGGTTGTCACAACCGAACTATCGGATTCGGAGGAGGCAAAGGCAATCAAAACCGTTACATGGACTGAGACGCTATGAAAGCGTTGGGGGCTGGACTTCAGGGTGAAGTTGCCTACGTATCCCAAACATGGGAATCAAGCCTTACGTAGTTCCGGTTAAGGTACACTCGGGTATTTTAACCTTCACTTTTTAGGCTCTAACTTTTGCCAAGGTGCCCGATGCGGGTTTTCGACCTTGCGAGTTTTGTTCTTCTTCTTTTTTTCAATTTTTTTGTATCTTTTCATTCTTTTTTCTTTTTTGCATTTTTTCTTTTCATTTTTTTTGCATTTTTTTGTATTTTTCTTTTCTTTTCTTTCTTTTTTTCTTTGCTCTAACTTTTGCCTGGGTCGCCCTTCCGGGTTTTCGGCCCAGCGAGCCTCTCAAAGGGTAAAAGTGTAACAAGTCCATGCTAAATGCTTTTGAGATTGAAACCTCTCTGTATGCAGGAGAGCGGCTGTGGTGTTGATCTGCAGAAAGATCCATCTTCGGCTCTTCGAGCACATCTGACATTTTGCTGCCCCTAGTTCGAGGGGTGCTTCTGATCTGGCCACACAGGTCTCACATGGCGATTAGCCGTTGAACGTTTTGAACGGGTTCAAGGCTTGAAAACAAATGGATTGAATCTTGAGGCTGAGAGCGATCCTAGGCTGCACAATCTCAAGAGCGATTCCACACAGGTCTTCACAGGATCGCGCAAAACATTTTGTTTTTGAAAGTTTTTTAAGAAAGCGACAAATCGCTCGCGCTAAAGATAGTGTGAAACCAGTCTGGATCAAGCCAGGATCCTTCTCAGTACTCATGCTAACAAGTATGATTTCATTCATTAAAGGCTTAGCACGCCCATCTTTCTCTCAAATCGATCAAAGTTTTGCAAAGCCCGAGGAATTCCTTCATTTTCGTTTTCATCACCGCAGTGTTCAAAAAGGTTTTTTAAAAAAAACTTGGGTCATCGTAATAATTTTCAGGGTACAAAAGAACAGGTAGAACGTACTGTCGTCCCATTCACCTCCTCTGGCACAACTGGCTCAAATTGACAGTAAGCATGAAAACGAGATAGCCACAGCTGTTTCATTCAGATTCCCGGTTGCAACTGGCTCCTTAACTGAGACAGACTCAAAAGGAAAGATGGGTAATTACAAAATAAAACGGTGTTCGAGGCAACAAACCCCGGAATCACCAAGCATTCTATACAAAAGGGGACTGACTCGCTACAACAAGACAAATCCGTAAGCAAAAAGGACTGACTCAAGACAACGAGACAGACTCAAAACAAAACGAAGACTGACTCGACACCCAAGCCAGAATTTACAAAAACTAGCATTCGCAGATGCTCGAAAATGTGTGCCAAACGCCACATCAAAAATACTCCGAGTGCCGTCCGCAGGTGGTCCAATTCCAATTACATACTCGTAGCATCCTCAAAATGCAATAGCTGGGTAGTAACGGACTTGGCTGAGGTGGGCGGGAGGATAACCTCATTGTCGATCAAATCTTGCACCTCATGACGGAGGCTGAAGCAGTTATCAGTTGGGTGGCCGGTTTGCTGATGGTACGCGCAGTACTGAGTAGTATTATGGCCTGCTGGAAGGGGGTTAGGGAGAGGCCTAGGCTCGAGGGGTTTAAGATGCCCTCTTTCGGCCAGAATCTGAAGTGCCTTGGACAGAGGCATATAGAGTTCGTGAAAGACCCTGCGCCCTCGGGGCAGGTACTTTGGAGCCTGATTATTCCTGCTAGACGCACTAGCGAAAGGGTTGGCAGGTGCCGCCTTGGCTTTCTGATATTTCCCGGGTACAGGGTTGGGAACGGGAGGAACTATTCTGGCATGACAGGGCCTATCCCGGTTTTCTGACTGACTGGAACTACCCTCAGGTGGAGTGGGGAAAGCATCCTCCACAGCTTTTGTCACAACTGCAGATATCTGTTGCTTGTTCATCCCCCCGGCTTTCAAAGCCTTGACTGCCCACAGCAGTTGCTCGATGGGGTCGGTATCTGCCTTCATTTTATCCTTACCTCTGGCCTCAGCCTGATCGAGGGTTTGAGTTGATGTTGATATGTCATTGCCATAGCTGGAGGCCATCTCCGGCTGGCTAAGTTCAATCACAATTCGTCCCAACAACGGGAGCTCCTGGGGTACATGACTCCTGGCATATGGTGCGGCTGGCGTGAAGTTGACATTCCGTAGGCGAGATCTGCCACGGACCTTTGGAGATCACCTATCATTCCCATTAGCTCAAATGTAGTAGGCTTGCGAGCCTGATATAGTTGGGGGGCCCAGATCGGGGTGCGCAACAGGCGACCTGGGTGGATGCGCATATCCACGTTGGTCTCACTTTGTAGAGTGATTCCATGATCTGGTGCAGCTGTCATGACCACGATCTCTTCCGAATTCTGCGTCATGCTGAGTCCGCTATACTGACTGGCGACTAACGGATCGGACATCTACCTTGCCTCAGCAAAAGGAAACACTGACTGTTCTGAATCAACTTTCCTGAACTGAAACGAAAAACAAGCAGCATTTCAGCCTAAACAGATC
Source organism: Camellia granthamiana (assembly GCA_036172215.1). Taxonomy (NCBI): domain Eukaryota; kingdom Viridiplantae; phylum Streptophyta; class Magnoliopsida; order Ericales; family Theaceae; genus Camellia; species Camellia granthamiana. The sequence goes on from CM069905.1 coordinate 88,022,442, forward strand.
AAACACGGGTGTAGCTGAACAATTGTACTCTACTACTGATCACTGTTCCCCAGAAATCACTGCCCCAAAACTGAATCTGATACCCGCAGATATAACTGATTCTCGAAAACTGATACTGGTGCCCTCAGGCCGAATACCCAGACTTGCAAACTGATATATGCATTCTCTGTAGAGATACACTCTAAAAGCACATAGCAAGTAAATGAGAGCCAAAACACCCCTATGTTGGGGTAGGGTTTCCCTGTCCTATTTTGTCAGGAGCTAGGGTTTCACTAGGCACGCAGCGGTTTCAAACAACCTAATATCGGGTAAGCAACCTGTCCTAGTTTGGAATGGTCACTATGGATTCCGAATATGCACTAGGTCGAATGGTCAAAAAGGGTGCCCCGGTAAAACCGGGGTTTGTGTTCCCATACTGTCAGAGCCTATAACCGGTCAACCTTATGGTCATGCCTTGACAAGACAAGCCTCTGATAAACCGTTCAGGAATGGCAGATGGCCAACACGGTGTCCTAGGCGCACCAATGCACATACAATGCAAAGAAACACATAAATGAAATCAAAACAAGATATCACGAGTTCGAGTCAAGCTCTCTAAACTCCCCAGCAGAGTCGCCAGAAACTGTAGACGCGCCCGTGGGCCCCACTCTACAGTTCGGACTCCCTTTTGTGTCACGGTTCTAAATCTGAACCAAAGAGTCCAAATCTGGCAAATCGTTTTGAGAAAAACAGATTTTTGAAAAGAAGTACCAAACATGGACTGCTTTGCCAGATACAGAGTCGCCACCTAAATATTTTTTAATGGGAGAATTTAGGAAACCCTGACTCGGTGCCAAAGGCCACGTGTCCGTCTTCACCAAAGTTGCCTCGGCTTGGGAACTTGGGTACGATTGGAGAAGGTCAGCTATGAGCACCTCCTCTCGCCCGGTCCGAAGACCGGCCTCTACTAACCATGATATTCAATTTTGAAAACTTTATGTGTTCTTATTCCGATTAATTAGCCTAGAATTACTATGTTATGCGCACAGCAGACAAGTATAGACTAGATCGCCTAATTTGGAACAAAACATTGCACATCCGTTGGTTTTGAAAAACGTTTTGGAATTTACTACTCACAAGTAGGCTAAAACACGGATTTCAATGAGCTATTCCAACTCAAACAATCCAACCTCCATCCACAGGCATTCAGACAGTTTAACACGTAAGCATCTAGCCACATGGTAAGCATGCTGCCATGGTAGCATGCACACTCATGCGGTATGCTAAAGCATAAAACACTTACAAAGTACTCCGTGCCAAAACAGTAAACTAGTTAGCAAACATGCATGATCCTAGTTCATGTTAGCAGTGGCTAATGCATCGCATGCAAGAATGTAATCTAGACAGGCTCGGCTATCCTAAACATGGCATGTGAAATGCTACAAATAACACGTATTCAGTTTGGAATTGGAGTACAATGCAGTTTGTATGATGCGCCGAGCCCGGTGCATACAAGACTGATGAATGATGCACACATGCATAGTATAAGGTATGCTAAATTAAATATGCCCTAATCTACCATCAAAGCAGGTAAGTAAAAGGGAGAAAGAAGTGGGGGTTGGAAGACATGCACACACACGCACCCACACTTATTACAGATTCGCCCTCGCTCGGAGGGACCAAAAGAATATACAGTCCGAATAACGAATTAACTACTCTAGCTAATTAAATATTACAGACCAATTAAATTAATTAAGCAAATTAAATAATCTAATTAAAGCAGTAAACCGCCCCGGAAAGAGGGCCCAATACAATGCATGCTCAGCCTCGCTCGGAAGTGCACTGCCATGCGCAAGTTGCCTCTGTTTTCCCTGCTCTGCCTCTCTGAAGACTGCCAAAATCTCAGGGTGTGCTCACTGGATGTTGGGGAATGCCACCGGCTGGAGGGAATCACCATCGGCTGTGGCTTGATGTCCATCGGCCAAAAATGAATCCATCGGCCACTGATTGACTGCCGGTCGGCACTCTGTGCAGTCGACCGGCCAAAAGTTCTTGCAGAATCTGTTGACAGCAGCAGAGGACAGAACTTTGCATATCAATGCAATTCAAGCCAATGTGTGCACCAAATCATGTCCCTTATCATGTTGGGGACTCAAAGGGACATGCTCCTTGGTTCTCAGACCATCAATCACGCATTTCCATGCATGATGGCCCAAGAGACCAAGTGTGCACTTTGATGTCAAATGCAATGCAAACCAACAAACCAAAAGCCCAATTCCTATCACTAGATCAAGGAACAAGGCATGCATGCAAGATGCAATGCAACCTAGGCATACAAGCTAAGGATGCAACATGGGAATGCAATGCACCAAACACACTAGGCATGCAACCTATACAAGCAAACATGCAAGTTATGAGGCAATGCAAACCAATGAAAAGATGGACTTAAACATGAATTAGGCAGCCCTAAGTAGGCCTAAAACAGTAGCCAAAATGCTAAGTTCATGAAGGCAAATGTTCATGCAAGCATGCATAGATACATGGTTCAAGACTTAAGCATAATGAGGCAACTTTTAACACATTTAAAAGGGACAAACATGGGTTAATGGCATGCATACTAGGCTCTGAAAATCATGCTAAAATGGTGCCAAACCAATTGAACAAAGCAAGCATATCATGCAATTAAGGTCCAAAATTCAAGACAAGCCAAGAAGGCTTAAACCAAGGTCAAGTCCACCAAGCCTCACAAGGCAAAGGGGACTTAAAACAGGTCAAAAGAAGACTTAAACAAAGCCAAGGGTGCACCTAGATGGCATCTAAGTGGCTCAAGTCCAAAAGCATGTACAATGGCCAAAACATGAAGCATACAACACAAGCTTTCAAAGCAACAATGAAGCATCAAAGGCAAGCATGTGAGCATGTTAAAGGGACTGAAATAACATGGCAAATGGTTCCAAACCCTTGAAATGAGGCAAGGATGCATGCTATACACTCGCACACTTGAAGCTAGCAAGCCCAAAATGCAAAGGGGCTATGAAATGCATGCTAAAGTCGACCCAAACAACTAAGGTCAGACCTTAAACATGGTGAAATAAGCACAAAAGCTTCACAAAACCAAGCCTAAAGCATGCTAGAATAATGGTTTACAACCTAAGGCATGTTAAGGCAAAAAGTGGCATTACATGGCATGTATGTTAAACTAACATGGTGTACCAAAACCAACATACAACAATGCTATTTTATGACAAAATAAGCATAAATAACAATTAGAACATGATCAACACACACTTGAACATGATGCTCATTAAAGAGGCAAAAAGTGTCCTTTTCAAGGACAACAAGGAGAGGGGGTGGCCCTCTCATTCTTGGGACTTCAAGGCACCATCCTTACCACTGAAATCCCTCAAGATTTCAGTGGTGAGGAGTCCCAAACACCAAAGTCCCGGAGCTCACTCAAAATGGTACAAAATGGGGCCTCTCAAGGCTTAAGAGGGGTCAAACACCTCCAAACCCCAAAACACTCTAAAACAACTATCAAGAGGGCTTAAAAACAGAACTTTTTTATGTTATAGACTAAGCTCAAAAACAGTTTTAAGATAGGCTAACAAGCTATGCAAAAATGGGGGAAAAAGGGGGAAGATTGTTACCCTTGAAGAACCTCTTCACCAATGGTGGACTAGCACCTTCCTTGAGCTCAAACCAGCTCCAAAGCTCCAAAACAAGCCTCAAGGACCTCAGTTCCAAGAGGATGGTGTGATGGTGGGTGTTTGTGCACAAAACTAAGCCTAAAACACACACTAGAGAGAGAGATAGAGATAGGATGTAAGCCAAACCCTAACCCTAGAACTCAAACCCTAAAATTTGTTGTCTAAAATGTCTAACCCTTGAGCCAAGAGAAGACCCTCTCCTTTATAGACAATTCCCTCTTGTAAGGCTTCCAAAACAAGCCATCCAAGAGAGAAATCCCTCCATACACGTGTATGGAGGGGAAGAGAGTGGGTGCCAGCTATCACAGCTGGCACAAAATATCTGCTAAAAGCAGATGGACAATGGTCGGCTAGCCAAAAGTGACTTTGGCCAAAACTTATGGCCGGTCGGCCACAAATAGTGCCGGTCGGCCAAACATTTGGCTGATGGCAACAACAGACAGCCGGTGGCCTCAAGCCATGGCCGGTGGTGTGTGGGGATGCTTCACAAGGCATTCCCTGCCCTTCAAAGGCAAAACACAAGTGTTTGGTGCAAAACCAACCACAGAACAGTCGAGTCGAGAGGTCCTGAGACGAGGCGCGCTGCCAAGGCTTCTGGGAACTCAAGACGAACACAAACATGATTAATCACCGAGTGTTCAAGCAGTGATGTCCAAGTCTTGAGGACGGTCAAAAATGGGGTGTCTACATATAGATGTCTGGAATCTTGTCTCTGCACATTTTTTTTGGAGTTTTGAAAAGAGTGATTTATTTCATAATTGTACCTCATTGAATATGGGCAAATTATGGTATGGCCTCCAGATCTTTGTAAGGAATGAAGGTTTTGTGCATAATGCATATTTAAAAAAAATTATGCTCTTTGTTAGTAGACCTGTTTGTGAAACAAACTCTAGTAATCTGTCATTTCTTGGTTTTACATGCTTATAAGGTTGACTATGTATTGCACCATTTCTGTGGTTTTGTGCATAATGCAAATTAAAAATAAAAAATAAAAAATGAAAGCATTGTGCTCAATAGACCTGTTTGTGAAACAAACATTGGTTATCTGTGTCCTTCCTTGGTTATGTATTGCACATTTTCTGAGACTGGTTGTAATTTATTTCGTTCTATGGTGCTGGATATTTGGGATGGATTGCAGACGACACACACTTATACTGAAAGGTAAGAGCCCTCAACATATTGGCCTTTTGCAGTATGTATTCCTATATTGAACTACTTATAAAAACACAATTGTATTCTCTTCCGTTTATTATAGTTGTTCTTTGTTAGTATTTAGTAGTACTTGGCTTTTTTGTTAGTAAAAAGCCAGTTTTTTGGCTTTTTTGGGTCACATAATTTCTTTTCTTTTTTTACACAAAAAAGCCAAAAAGTCACGAAAAAGTAAAAAAGCTAGCTTTTTACCAACTTCCCAAAACACCACGTAGTTATCATTATATTTATTACTTTATCTTTTGCTCCAGGCAATTAAAATGATGCTTCTGTTTTATTAATAGAGATGCAGCACTCTATGCTCTTGGTGTTGGAGCATGTGGAAGGGATGCCTTGGATAAATATGAACTCAAATATGTTTACCATGAAGATGGCCAGCAATCCATCCAGGTACTAGAAAATGGAAGTATTTCAGTTTACATGTTCCATAATTTTTAAAGACAAATATAATATTTATTATTTGAGCTACTTTGTCTTTCTCTTTTCTGCTTTTTTCAGCATTCTCAAAATTTAAATAGAATCCGCTCAAGTCAGCTCCATGGCTTGGACATTTTTAGTAATCTAGTTTATCCCAAATGTTTGTGATTCATTTTCTTTTTGGTAATGCCTGTGGATTTTATGTAAACTTCTTAAGTTGTTTTCCTTTTGATGGTCTACATATTCTTATGGCTTGCCATGCTACTTGAATCTGGAAAAGGGTAATGCCCTTGTGAATCTTTTTATTGATGGAATTGACTGCAATAGTGAAAACTCTATCTCTCTCTCATGTCAAAATTTGCACTTTGTAGGTCCTGCCAACTTTTGGTGTTTTATTTGCTGTTGGATTTCTTTCACATCTTTCTCATGTACCAGGGTTGCAGTAAGTGTTTAATATTTATGAATCTGAAAACTGAGAGAAATTTTCTTTTTCACCTTTTTATACGTAAAAGCTAGCTTCTAGACCTTTTTATACGCTATATGCTTTAAGTAGCAAATGCTGGGTCTTAGATTATGCTCTCCGTGTCTTTATGCTATATGTTTGCCTTGTCAAATTGAACACTAATTGAAATTCTGTTTGTTACTGTCTCCAGATACGACCCGCGTCTTGTATTACATGGACAGCAATACATAGAAATCTACAAGCCATTTCCTTCTAGTGGTTGTGTAAGGATCTTGACCAGAAGCTCCAGTTTGTAGTCTGATGAAATGCCTGAAATCCTTCTAGTTTTTGCATATTCTGTGGTTTTGTGCTTATGTCAGTGAGTCTAATTGGAAAGGGCTATAATGTTGGTCTACCAACGTTAGAAATTGTTGAAAGCTTTGATCTGATTTATCAAGGAGAGAATCTGGAGTACCTTCCTTTTAGGCCCATTGTCAGCATTGACTATTTCTATATAGCAAGATGCCTCAGCTACTACACCTAACCATTTGAATATAAAGAATGAAATTAATTTAGAGGTTACAAAAGCAACATCCATATAAGACACATTGGAAGTAATGTTGAGTGTTTTTTTTTTTTTTTTTTTTTTTTTTTTTTTTTTTGGGGGGGGGGGGGGGGGGGGGGGCGTCTAAATTTCTCTCAGCCAACTGTATATGTGCTGAATTGATTGTTGTTTATTTTTCATTTTTTGTGACTTAATTACCTATATCTTAATTTTATTTGTTTCAATTGTGTTGGTGCAGATGCAAAATAAAGCAAGCATCTCCGGATTGCATGATAAAGGTTCGTTTAGAAAGTGAAATAGCAGTATTTAACAATAAATATAATGCTTCATATCTTTTTACTGGAAGTTTTCCAACCAAAACTAAGTAATTGAAAAAAAAAAGGAAAAGGAAGGGAAAATAAAAATATGGTACCGTGCGTCATCCATGATGAGTTTCACAGCAGCAAAGAATGGTGGTTTTCTTCTGTCACACGCTTTCAAGCCATATTACCTTCTACAATTTGTGACAAAGATCTTGAATGAAGCAATTTGGAAATCCATGTTTTTAAAAAGTAGGATTTCCGCAATGCATCACTTTCAAAGATTTCCTCTTTTATGCTCAAATTTTAGGAAGTTAGTAATAAAGTATGATTTCATGCTTCTTGATATCTTTGAAGATAGAAGATCATGTTATTAGTAATGATGTAGGTTTTATATCATGATTATTATTTCTTTTTTTTTTTTTGCCCCCTCCTTGTGCAGGTAAAGCAGCAATTCTTGAGGTAGAAATCATAAGTTATGAGAAAGAGTCCAGTGAACCAATCTGCTTGAACAGGTAAATTTTTGTTTTTGCAGTAGATGTAAAGATGTTTATTTGTAATTAACACGACAAGGACAATGCAATGCAGAATGACTGTCTATCTGAGGGGTGCTGGTGGCTTTTCAAAATCATCTCACCCATACTCCTGTAGCAAGAATTCAGCAAGCCAGAATTTAACTGCTAAAATTCCAAATAGGCAACCATTTGCAGTTTATGAGGAATGCACTCAACCATCTCAGGCATGTAGCATTTACATTGTGCTGAAAATGATATTTGAAAATTACATTCTCTGTACTACATGTGCTTTATTGTAAATTGTAATTTTACACATAAATTTATATGCACTAGATAGGTACCATACACATGAACGTGTTGCAAGTGCATGTATATGATTTTATCCCTTGGGATAAGCAAGGAGGAAGAGAGAAATGGGAATGTGAGTTAGTTGTAAGGAGTTCTGATATATTCAAAATCGCTTGAAAGTGTTTCAAATATATATATATATTAAGGTCATTCGTGGAATGGCAAAGGAAGGATTGATCCAATATCCATCCCTCAAAAGTAGATGGGTGTTTTACTTTCTATTATAGTATAGAAGATCATGACACTTGGATATGAGAGAGGGACACAGAGATGAGGGGGAGGAGTGGGTGGACAGGCGGCTGAGATTCATGATTGAGGGGGAAGGGGATGGTTGTCTGGATGCTCATTGAATTTCCTCTCTCAAGACGAAGGCACGCTTAGACCAGTCCTAAAGAAAGAGGGGCCTTGACCAAGACATATGATACCTCAATGGTTGTATCATAACTACCCCTGAGCCATTCTCACAAAATCGAAAAGAACACAACCAACTTTCCACATATGATGTGCCTCTAATTTGTGTAGCCAAGGGATTGAGCCACTTGTCCCTAGCTGAGATGGCCTTCCCCTGGCTCACCACCCTATGTAAGGAGGTCTCCTATGCATGCAAAGAACACCTTACACTCTCCACGGTACACACAACTCCTAACTGCCACCCTTTCTCTCTCATCAGGCTGCCTTGGTTCTCTCCTCACCCACCTACATTGGTCTCCAACCATTTGCTGACCATCTTCCTAAAGGGTACCCCTCTACCAACTCTCCACCTTCCATTCAGAGTTGCATAACTGGGTTGGGGTCAAACCCAACACCCCCCCCCAACTCCTGCGGCCCAACCTGATTGGGTTTTATGCCCACTCCCCAAACCTGCTCAGAGGGGAGTTTAGAAACCTGGCTTAACAAATCGAAGAGGTATATTAGCATTTTTAAAATTTCAGCACATTTTTTGAGGTCAAACAATGAAGGGATAATATTGGGAAAGTAATTATAGGCGTAGGAGGTTGAGTGTGATTGCCTCAATAATCAATTGCATGTATGCCAAAATGAGCTTTTTCAAAGAGTCATTTTGAGATGGAAGGTGTGCTCTGTGTATTGCTGTTTGGTATATTCGTCTTTGAAGGATTCTGAACCTCTCTCTCTCTCTCTCTCTCTCCGTGCATTGTTGTTTATGTGAGACAAGATTCTCAACCTTCATTGCTGTTATGCAGGCATTGCTGTATAGGCTATCCGGTGATTATAATCCATTGCATTCAGATCCTAAGGTTGCAGAAATTGCAGGGTTAGTGCACCAAATAATTCAAAACTGCATTCTCTTACCATGTTTTTTTTATTTATTTTTACTCTGTATTAGATGTGCTGCTATTGACTCCTAGATTCATGGATCAAGCCAACTGCATTTTTGGAGATATTAATTTTACCTGGGACTATGCTTCATTTCCCATTGGCAAGTTTATGCTTTTTCAGCCAACATAATAAATAATCAATGATTATTGATGCATTCTTGGCTGTTTTAACTTCTTTAGAGCTTATTCACCCCAAAAAAACTTCTGTAGAGCTAAGCATCTAAACTGCGTATGCTTTGTACAGAGGAGAGGGGGGGGGGGGGGGGGGGGGGGGATGGAGCTCACATTCAACTCTTGCCTATGACTGGAAAATAAAACAAAGAGAGAAGGAATAAAAATTACATTGGCAAGGGAAAATAGGTCTTGGATTGTGTAGTGTGGGTCATTTCCTTTAGCAACAGTGGTTACTTCTCTTTTCCTTTGAAGACATTTAATCAGATTACCTTCTCTCACACTGTTGCTCCAGGACCATATAACAACAGTTAACTGGAGTCCCTTTTCATTTGCTACATTATACACTGCCGTTTTCCAGAAAACAGTTGAATAGACAAAAGGTACATGCACGGAGTACATCGTTTGCAAAAAGTGAAGTGCAAACTGCTTTTTTTTCATTTTATTTTTTTCCCCGTTTATATTTTGAGTTCCTGGGAGTATGAAATTGCATTTCATAAATCTGTTTTTATTTTCCCTTGCATTTTCAAGGAATTAATATATATTGCACACTGATGATCATCTATAGAATTTCATGAGATGGCTTTTTTTTTTCTTTTTTTCTTTTTAAATTGTGAAACTACTACTGATAGTTTTCTGTGATGGATAATAAGAGGGGAATCAGGGATGGATGTATTCCTTTTAAATGGTTCGGTTATTTAAAATAGTATATATATATATATTTGTTTTTATATTGGTCATGCATCTGCCCTCATAGTTTGCTCTATTTTGTTTTATCATTTTTCCAAAGATTTTCTTGCCCGATACAGCATGGGTTGTGCACAATGGGCTTTGCGGTCAGGGCTATCATCAAGTGTATCTGCAGGGGAGACCCAAACATGATCAAAAACATATCGGGACGATTTCTTTTACATGTGTACCCTGGTGAAACCTTGATCATGGAGATGTGGCTTGAAGGCTTGAGGTAGATCTTTCTGTTTCTTTTTTCTTTTATCTGGGCTCAATTTTTCTCTTCCTGAGTTGTGGTTTTTTGTTCGTGTTCATGTGAAGAGAACTTTGATAAAATTAAAAATTGCGCAGGGTTGTATATCAGGTAAAGGTGAAAGAACGGAACAAGGCAGTGCTTTCTGGCGTCATTGATCTCACTCATTTGACTTCGTCTTTGTAAATTCTCACGGTGTGTATCATCCAAAGTATAATCAGTGTGTTTGGTTTGAGTTTTTTGAATTAAATTTTTTAAAAATTAAGTTTTTTGATTTTCGTATTCTTTTGTTTTTAGTGAATATTTTTTAAATTTTAAACATTTTTTTTACTTTTTTAGATGCACCTTAGTTAAATGTATCTAAAAAGTAAAAAATTTGTGAAAAAATATTTTAAAAAATTAATAAATACATAAAAATGCAAAAAATGTATTGAATTCTTGTTTTTTTTTTTTTTTTTTTTTTTTTGGTATTTACTGAATTTTAAAAGATTTTTTGTTACAATTTTTTTACTTTTTAGGACAAGAAAATACGGAAAATAAGAAAGTAGAATTTTCTGAACAGTATTTTCTGAAAAATGAAAACAAGCAAGCTATAAGTTTATGTACTATGAATAACTGTTTTTAGGGTTGAGAATCGTCCCCAATATGTTTCAATAAATTATAGTGTATCTACTTTGTAACATCTGTTTGGCTTATTCATGGATGAATTTAATCCCAGTGCACATTTTGTAATTTTCGAAGTCAGATTGGTGAACTGACGTACTTTTTGTATAAAAAATAAAATCTCTTTAATTTGAAAAGAAAATGCTAGTGAATTGGTGTTTACTTTTTTGGGTGATTTATTTTCGTCTTTAATAATTTTTTTTTAACAATTTCAAAAAGTTTAGTGTCGGTTTGATTTGATTTTTCAAAATTTATTTTTAAATGAGTTATCATTTAGTTTTTTATGATTTTTTTAATATTTTAATCAATTTTTTTTTCTTTTTAGATGTATTTAATCATGATAAAATAATTTGATTAAATATTTTAATATTCAAAAAAGACAAATTTAAGCCAAAAATTGTGAATTGTGAATTTTTTATTTTTTATTTTTCAAAAAAAAAAAACATTATTTTTAAAATTCATATATACAAAACAAACTGAAAATTAAAAAAACGCACATAATTTGTTTACTTTTTTGGGTACGGAATATTTTTTAACAATTTCAAAAAATTTAGTGTCAGTTTGATTTGATTTTTTAAAATTTATTTTTAAATGAGTTATTGTTTATTTTTTTATGATTTTTTAAAATATTTTAATCAAAAAATTTTTCTTTGTTCTTTTTAGATGCACTTAATCATGATAAAATAATTTGATTAAAATATTTTAATATTCAAAATTTCAAAAAAAAATTCAAAAAAGACAAATTTAAGCCAAAAATAGTTAATTTTTTATTTTTTATTTTAAAAAAATTTAAAATTCATATATACAAAACAAACTGACAAGTAAATAAATCCACATAATTTTTTTTAAAAGTTACTAAAGACAAAATCAGAAAAAGAATGGCTCAAGTTTGGGTTTCCCAAACAACATAAGCCACGTGAAAGCGATTCTTAACAACGCAAAAGACCATTTTTCCCTATAAAGATAAATAATTTCACATATAATTGTTACTATCATTTCCTACTAAAAACAAATGTTACCATCATTTCCTACTTCTAAAAACAAAATAACATTTCCGACTACTAAAAACAAAATAAGGTCAGTTACGAAGCACATGATAAAACAAGATAGTTTTGCTTATAAAATTAAAATTATGAGGGTCAACTTAAAAACTAGAGCAAAATTAGTGGAACTAAACTAAAAGATAATAATTGAGATGCAATGCAAGGTAAATTGGATAATAAAATGTTCAAAATTATAGACATTTGGCCAGAAATAATATAAAAAACAATAACCAGATTTAAAAAGAACAAAATGGCACCACGATTAAATTATTAAAAAAGTTAAGATAAAAAACTATGAATGTTCTACCAAATTAAATATCAGAAATTGTCACTGAGCAAATTATGATATTTTCATGCACGTCGCCTAATCGATCCAAGATGCACCCAACACTTTAGCCACGAAACCATAGCTATCTGCAGTTAAGGAAGGCAATACCGCGGTCAAAACAAAAGAATTATACAAAGCTACTAAAGAATGAATCAACATTAATATCTGTGCCCAAAAAAAAAAAAAAAAAAAAAAAAATCAACATTAATATCATGTATATACCATTTTTTGAGTTGGACGTCCAGCACCATGTCCAGCCTTGCATTCAATCCGGCCAATAATTGGGTTTGTCTGTGGGCTGACCGCCAAGCTTGTGCACAGAACATGTTGCATGATCTGAAAAATGGAACACTTCTTAACAAGATTGGCAAAATCAAGTAACATGCAAGCAAAAATGCATATAATTAGGGGCCTGCTGCCTGAGATGTTGAAACATATATTAAACGCTAATGACTAAATGGAGCAGTTGGAGGGGAAAATGGGCTAACGTTCACCATGTTTAGATTGTTTTGAATAGTTTCAGGGAAACCATATTAGAGGTGTTGAGTGGAGAAATGGCCCACAGTCTGAGCACTTCTATTCCCTCCTAAATTGGGACGGAGGGAAAGTGAAACATTTGCACCATGTGTGTAATCATCACTCATTTCATGTAGGACAGATATCTGTGTGTGTGTGTGTGTGTGAGAGAGAGAGAGAGAGAGAGAGAGAGAGAGAAGTAAAATCGTTTGACGAATTGCAATACAAAAATCTCTTTCCCGATCTAATAAAATCGTTTCCCCCCCTTTTTTTTCTTTTTTTTTTTCAATTTCTTGCCGTTTTTATCATTTCCAAGTTATTCTTTTGTTGGAATAAATCCACTTGTCATTCTATAACTATTTTATTTCTTTATTAGAGAGGGAGGGCCCCTTATGGAGCGGGTTTATTTTTTTCTTATAACAGACTAAGAAGACTCTCGAGTCATTGAGGCTATTAGAGAAGTATACTAAAAAGTGGATGTTGTTAGTTCTGACATACTATCGTCCGCATTTTAAAAAATACTCTACTTATACAGTCCACTACATTTTAGTAACTCCAAAATGTAATTTCAAAATTGGATACATGGAATGGAATAATAGTGATTTAAGCAGTGTACAGTAAGACCGTAGTAAAAGAACTACTCAAGATTGCATTAACATATTTACATCAAACAAAAATATACTCCCTTCAAGTCAACTGTGTTTTATAATACTCTATATCACAAAAAATATATAATTTCCAAGTGGAACATTAATACAGTACAAATCCAATATTAAAGATTAGAAGCAATGAAATATACAGAGAAGATGCAAGCAGATAATTCAACGAACATTAAATCACTCACTTGATTTGCCAATGGAACTCTTCCTCCTTCTCTGAGCAGCCATAGTCACTGGTCCATGCATGACCTAGAAAATAAACCTAAATCAGTAAATGATAAAAATAATCTACCAATTGAACCACAGATTGCTGGCTGACCTATGGTGAACTTGTGAAATCTGAGCATATCCATAACACCAACATGAGCAAGAGCACAGCCAAAAAGATCAGGTCTCTGAAACCACAACATTTTGCAATTTAGTATGTAGACTGGAAATATTACAATAAATAAATAAACACAAATATGCCATCAAAAAATGAACCGACACCATTACCTGATTAATGCAAGCCCCAACAAGAAGCCCACCATTGCTTCCACCTTCAATACACAATTTTTTTGATTGGGTATAACCAGAAGAAACAAGGAATTCAGCAGCAGAAATGAAGTCATCAAAGCAGTTCTGTTTTTTTGCAAGGGAACCAGCTTTATGCCATTCTTCTCCATACTCTCCACCACCACAAATGTTTGCTATGCAGAAGATAGCACCTAAATGTCTTGTAAGTACAACACGACTGACACTGAAATATGGTGTCATACTAATATTAAATCCACCGTATCCATATAACAAACAAGGATGTGATCCATCTAGAAGAATATTCTTTCTAGCCACAATGAACATTGGTATCTGAATTCCATCCTTACTAGGCACAAAAACCTGGAAATAAAAATCCAGTCAATAACAAGATACAGCAAGTGATTGCATGCAAAAAATCAAGTGAGTGTGCATTTCTTCCTCCCTGGGGGGCAAGACAATTACACCAAGTCCGATATGGAATATACAGGAATTGTTTTTTACTCACCAAGTAACTGGGAAAGAAAATATTTGAGTTAAATGTACAATGACAGAACTTAAAAGGCATGAGTTCCCAAGGCATTTTTTATTTATTTATATATATATTATATTTTTGGGGGGGGGGGGGGGGGGGGGAGGCAAAAAAAAATTTAATTAATTAGTTCGACTACTATAGTTGTCTGTATCATTCAATTAAACACGCCAAGGATGACTCCTTACTGAAAAACAATCAGATAATAATTAACATCTACACTTCATTCTACTTTGGGTGTCTCTTTTTCTTCTTTTTTTCAACACACACATTGAGGGGGAGGCACACTGTGCAGCAAGGCAAAATGGTGACAAGGCCTGAGTTAATTAAAACTGGAGCAAAAGGAAACATCTAGAATAGTAGCATGACCACCATGACTGAAAATTAATGCCCACATATGTTCCTATCACCCAAAATGAGACTAAAATTCCAAACTAAAACAAAAGAAAATTTATTAAAAGATAACCAAATGTTGTTCTCCTACAACTAAAGTGCTGACCTGATTAACATCGAATGCTGTACGATCAAATCCAGGAACAACAATTTCTCGGAATATCTTCATATTTGGAACACCTGTGTCCAATTCGCACTGGTATATAATACCTGGGGTAAGGAAGCTAGTAAACCCAATAAAAATTGTACTGTCTTCACGCCTAGCAGAAATCTCAGAAACTGAGCCCATGTCAATGGGTAAATGGTGTAGAATGGAACCCGTTTTCAAGTCTCTGAGCTGCAGAACATACTTCACATCACTCAAGCAACTCAATAGAATTTGATTACCATTAACAGCAACAGCTGATTCAAGCACATCCTTTTCAGCTTCTTGAATCAGTCCAAGCACTTGGTTCCTTGAGATCTACTCGGACTAGCTTATATTTTGGAGCATCCTTATTAGTTCGAAAGGTAAAGATGGTATTGTCATTTGCAATGGTGCCATACTCTGCATCAAAATTGTCGATAAGCTTAACAAAGGGAAGCAGGTCCTTTCTTCCCCTGTAACCTTCAAGTCCATTAGCAAGTGCAGACATGTCACAGTAATAAACTTTATTGACTGGTTCACAAGTCTCCGCAGTGTACAGAAGAAGATACTGCACAAAAGTAAATATCGAACCAAAAAATGACTGAATGTTCATTTTAATGCATAGATTCAGTTGAAGAACACATGCATGTTGAGAATTTTCCAAGAGGTTAATGTAATTTTTTTTTTTTGTCAAAGACATAAATGCAAATCCTGCAACATGAATTTGTGCTGCCTTCTACTTCCCTGGATTTTTATTAATCTTTGTAGTTCTACTTCTCTACTGTTATCTGTAGTCAAAGGTATCTCTTTCCCATTATTTTAATAATTTGAGCAGCCCAAACCAACTAAACTGCACTGAACTGAACTGGTTCAATGCACAACAGTTTGGTTCGGTTGACAAAGCTGCTTGGTCTGTTTTGGTGTATGCCAATAGAAAACCGAAAGGTTCAGTTCGGTGGCAGATTCTCCCTAAACATTGACTGAACCAAACTGATTATACCCTAAGTTTGAAGAGTGTGCCTACTTGATCAATGCACTTTAAATAAAAATGTTAAATTGAACAGCCATAATTAAGCTCCATGGAAGAGAAACTACATTTTGAAACTTTAATAGACTCGCTAGGACCCTAATCTAGCAAGTCTCCTGGCCATCCACATGGTTCAAATGATGAAGGTGAGGAGAGACGATAAGATAAAATTTCACTACGCTTACATTGCTTGAGGAAAATAAGAATGGTGTTACCATCAAAGTCTCTCAAACATCTATACAAAGTTGACTTGTACTAAAGAGCAATTTCCAAAATTAGAGCTATGACAATAAATTTTCATATTTTTCCTTCAAAGAATTCACCTGACCTGATATAAATACAAAATCTTGACATACATTAACAAAAATAGGGAAAAACAAAAACCAAAAGTCCAAAAGCTATACAAGAATCTCAATTACTGCAGCTTCTACTAGCTGAAAATAGTTTTTCTGACAATCAAAGAATAGTTCCAGTTATGTTTAATCTAGTGATTTTTTGGGGCAGTAGAGTGGGAGTTTTATTTATGCAAAATGCAAAAATAAATACATACCAGTTAGTTCCAATCTTTGAGATTTTCACATTACTTCAACAAAAGCACCATAAGAAAATGGAAACTAAAACTTGCACCAGAATATCAGAACTACTCCCCACCTAACTGTACAAACTACAAAATGTTACAAGTAGAAAGCATTTTACCTTCCCATCATCTGTTACACTAGTGCCAAATGAGTACTTTGGGTTTTCAGAATCTCTCCATCACAAAATATCTTCAGATTGATCGGTACCCAAGAAATGATAGTACACCTCATGATTCAAGTTGACATTTGTCTCAGTTCCAGCATCCAAATTTTCACCCTCCCTGCAAACATCACACTTTCCATCATTGTCTTTGGGTTGTCAAATTCACGATTTACGGATGATTTTTATCCTGTAAACTAAACTATTTTTCTCAGGCAGAATTGCTAAGATTACATGTGAAGATTAAGGGAACCAATTACAAAAGTATTCTAAATAAACCGAAAGAAACTTGACCATAATTCATTCCGTGCATGTTAAAACCACATATAATCCAACATCTTCCCCAAACATTCAAAATTTTAAAAACTGCAAGGGATTTATCTACTTAAAAAAGCAAAAAACAAATGTCTTAGCTTTGGTCCCCGTCCCAGCATCCGATTTTTCTGTCCTTGCAATGCAAAACTATTGCCATCACCGTTATTTTTTCTTTACTTTCCCAAATATCATTCTTTTTCCTTTTTCAAAATTCTTTTTCTCAGGCCAGATTTTCTGAGACTACAGGTGAAAATTTCACAAATCAATCCATATAGCAGCATCCTAACTAAACCTCATGCGACTCAGACCATATCTCATTGATCACTGTTACAACGACATACACTTCAACAGGCCAAACATCAGGAATTTAAAATTAAAAAATGCTAAAAATGAAAAAAGAAAAAGAAAGGACCAAACTTATCAAACTTTTTCACACCCTAGTACTAATGTGAGACATCCAAGTGAATATTACTATTCATGTCCGTTATTTTACTTACTTGGGAGCTAGGTAGCGGCTATAGAAAAAACCTTTGTTATCATGGGTCCAGTTAACACTCGAAAACTTAACCTTTAACATAATAGACAAAAATGGAGACACGTCTTATGTACATATATATATAAATGCAAAAAAGTGCTTACTGTTCAATATATTGATTTCACTGTTCATTTTTATGTTGTATTGAAAAGTTGAGGGAAGTTGTAATACTCACCCAGGACAAAGTATCAGGCTCGACCTTCTTATCCTCAACCCGCATAACTTTAATAGTGACCCAATCATTTCCACTTGAACTTAGCCCATATCCCAAGTACTTAGCATTTTTGCTAACATCATAAATGTTCAGTGAAACTGTTCCATCCTCACTGAGTCCATTTGGATCAAGCAAAACCTGTGGTTCTCCATCCAAGCTATCCAGAAAGAAAATTCAAGGAAAGACAAGGGAACCAATGAATCTATAACCAAAATTTAACTTATTATGAAACAAAATACCACTATATTGTGCAAATAATTGCAAAAACATGGCACATATTGCGTTTTCTTTTTTTTCTTCTAATCTCATGATTGTATCATATCGTGTATCATAAGATTTTTAAACATATTTAGAACTATGAAGAAAAATAAGTATAAACATAGAAAACATGCATATCTTGCAAGAGCAAATCACTATGCAATGTAAAATTAATAACATGACAAAAAGTATAGCTCTTAAAAACAAAGTTTTAAAGGGCTTTTGAGGCTTGCCTCTAAGTGAGGTTAATTAAAAACACATCAAGGCTTTGATTTTTAGGCAAGATTGGCACAAGTTTGTGCATCACAGTCTGAGAAGTGTGCCTTATGAGCCTTTTGCACATAAGCATATTACAAGTATGCATATGGAGAGCTTGTCTTGAGCTTTTGTTAAACTTAGCATATTATTAAAAAATAAATAAATAAAAGAAGAAAAAAAAAAAAAAAAAAAAAAAAGCTCTTTCGGAACTATATTACATTAAAAAAAAATGAAGTAAATGATCAACCAATAAAAAATACAAAGCTAAGGCTCAAGTGAGAAGCTCGATAACTAAAGTTAGAAATGTCAATTTCAGCTTGAATGACGGCAAGCCCCTTTTCCTATAGTAAAATGTTCGACACATTGAGGAGAAACATATTTACACCCTAATATAAAAATTCAAGATGCTTACACCTCAACACCTTGACGCTTACGCCTCATATGCATTTGCTCTTAAAAACTTTGCTTAAAAGTTAAAAACTTTGCTTAAAAGGAAAAAACATGCATGCATCAAAGCTCAATTCAAGAAACTGAAGAGTGAATATAAAATTTAACAACAGATATAGCACTTTATTGACTAAGATTGAAATAAATACCATGTTTTAGTCCGTAGTAGTGCCGACATCAAATATTCAAGAACTCTATTACAAAGCAAAAGTACAGTTACTAACTAGGGAGTGACCTAACAAATTTTCAAGTTAGTCCCAGCACCAATATAGAATGAAAGCAAACAAGAATTATTTCTATGTATAACCACTAAGCAGACTATAATATGTTTATTGTGATGTGTTCATGCACCATTTAGATTTCAATTTCTAGTTTACAAATTCCAAATATGCATTCTATGAAGTACGATTGTGAAAACCTGCATGTAGAGGACATCCTGAGCTTGAAGACCAGTGTTATGAAAGTAAAAGTACTTGTCACCTCGTCTGAAAGGCGCATTATAACGAGGATGATCGAAAAGCTCTGTGATCTTCTCACGAAGTTTTTCTCTCGTATCACACTTCTGAAGCACCGACTCTGTCAATTTCACTTGCTTTTCTACAAAACCTTTAACCTCCTCGGCGTCTGGATCTTCCAGCCTGCACAAAATATACATTTCTAGAGGAAATTCTATTCAATAATTGCTAAACAAACGGAGATTAATTCAATGAGATTTGATTTTGACTTTGACTTTGATTTTGATTTTGATTACGATACCATCGATAAGGATCTGAGATGAGAACACCGTGATAGTTGTCGACGACGGACTCGTCTCTGCGAATGTGTGGATATTGCAATGGCTCGTCTAGGGCACAGAGCGAACCCATTCTAAGGTTTGAGGACACAGATTTTTGGGGTTGGTTGCTTCGTTTGTAAGCAGGGAAGCTAAGACTTGAGCGGAGACCCAAGTTCGTGAACCGATGAGTGATTTGGGTATAAATAGATAGACTTGGGGGGAAAGAGAGTAGCGCACGCGTAGCGGGCGCTGGAGAACATGGTTACCTGACATATAAGTGGCCTTTCAATGGAGAAATTATTCATTGCTCTAGGGGCACCACGTCCGGTGATGCCCACACCAATCAAAATTGAGTTTGGATTCCCTCCTTGATAACCCTCTTCCACATTTTACTTGTAACGGTTGAGATCAGTCGTTGCATATCTAATAGCTGAAATAAAAAATATAAAAAAAGAATTAAAATTTTGATCCATTCCTGCCCAAACAAAACACAACTCTGTGACTATACATTTACTCTCACTCTCACTCTCACTCTCACTCTTATTTTTATTTTCACTTAGCCGCTCGTCCACCAAACCCATCCTCACTGGCGAATAGGTGACCAGTCCCGACGGCGACCCAGACGGCGAACCCACTCGTAACCCCGCGACGACCATAGCTCCACCGCTCCAGCCCTAATATGTTACGCGTCGTGAACCATAGCTCCACCGCGACGACCACCATCGATGGAGCAAAGAAATTCTTCACGAACAAGGTTGATCTTCGAACGTCTGAAATTATTACGTCAAGAATTGTGTGATTGAGATTGAGATTTGGGGTTTGGAATTGAGATTGAGAAGTTAGGGTTCTATGAACGTTTGAAAAAATTTAGGGCTTTTAGATTTTGAATTTCAAAATTAGGGCTTTGAATAGCAAACATCAAGTGAAAGAGACGAAAGAGAAGTTTGCTGATGGAATTTCAAAATTAGGGCTTGAAATTTTAGTTGAAAGACCCAAGTGAGCAAACATGTTAGTTGATGAATCAGTAGATTTGGAATTTCAAAATTAGGGCTTTTAGATGAATCAGTAGCCAAATTATTTTATTTTTTTTATTTTTTAGCTCATTACTTAATTGCCTCAAATTTGAACAATCTGAATAGCACTAGAACAGTGTTGATGTTTACTACTCAAGTTGACAATGTGGACCAATGGACTTGAGGTTGGATCATCACATCATAAAAAAAAACAGGGAACAATGAACATTGGAACAATGTGGACCAATGAACATCATTCCATAGTTCATTTATTCTGTGTTAGTATGGAGCACTGGAACAATGATGTTCATAGGTCATAGTTCATTCCATAGTTCATTCATTTTGTTTTTTTTTTTTTTTTTATGAACATCATTGTTTTCATTCATTCTCTGTTAGTATGAAGCACTGTTTTCATTATGTGTTAGTATGGAGCACTGGAACAATGTGGACCAATGAACATCATTCCATAGTTCATTCATTCTGTGTTAGTATGGAGCACTGGAACAATGATGTTCATAGGTTATAGTTCATTCCATAGTTCATTCATTCTGTTTTTTTTTTTATGAACATCATTGTTTTCATTCATTCTGTGTTAGTATGGAGCACTGTTTTATAAAAATCATACGCACATTGTTCCTCAATAATCCCTTCTTATGCTAAACCTCATTCTTCCTCCATATGTATTATAAAAATCATACGCACATTGTTCAGAATCAAATGTCATTCCCTGTTTTGGCTTCCAAGCACAATCATTCTCAGGTTCCATATCCATATCAAAATGCAACTGAAAACCTATATAAATAAAATCTTAGCTACATAAATTAAATCTTTATTTTAGACACCAAAAAAATAATTTCAGTTTGAAAAAAAATTCTAGACATAAAAACATAGAGACTAAGTTCAGTTTTAAAAAATTCCAAACACACGTTTTTGGGAAGAGGACATGTTTGAAGCTCAATCAAACATAATCAATAATCCATTACACAAATAGAGACAGATAATGAGGTTGTTAACAAAAAATTAACAACCTCATTATTATGAATAGTGTGGGGAAACATTTTCAGAGTACCAACACGTGGCTAAGGTGATGCCGACATGTCAGCCGAGGTGCCACGTGTCCTGATCATGATGCCGAGGTTATCTCGGTTAGGCCGAGGTTATCTCCGAAGATATCGGAATTCGGGATAAGCGGATAAGGCACAAGAGTCCTAGAATGAGGAAGGACTTCAGCATGGATAAGGATAACACTCTTAGGGAGTTTATCTTTATCTCTTGGAGAGTCCAGGATAAGCACTGAGCAGAAGTCCATTGAAGCTAGGCTTCAATGAGGGACTAAGACTGAATTAGCTATAAAAGAGAGGCACCCCTGATGGGTCTAAGGTACGCAATTTATATTCTGAGCAATGAGTTCAGCACTATTAATTATCTTTGAGATAACTGACTTGATCGTCGGAGTGCCCCCGGGTAGACGAACCACCGCCGGAATCTCTTCTTTCTGTTGCAGGTCGTTTAGGTGCCATCTATTCCGCCAGTGCTCTCCAGTCGAATACTGAGTTAGTAGTGTGGTCAGAAAATCACTCACACAATTTGGCGCCGTCTGTGGGAAAGAAAGAATGATAGATGGCCAGCGATGGACATAAGGAAAAGGTTAGGGACGAAATCCCTGCTGGGAACAGTAAGCACGTTGACCTTGACATAGAGGAAGATGGTTGCAACGAGGAGACTCAGGGTCAGAATCATGGCAAGAAAGACGCCGGCCAGGAGGGCGACGTACCAAAGAAATCGGATCAAAGTGGGTATTACAACGAGGACAACCTCCAGGTATGGAAGGATAGATGCCTGCGGAGGGATGAAGAGGTAAAAAAGGTGGCGAACAAATTGGCCGATCCGCAATCGGTCGTCAATTTCATGATGTAAAACAACGTCGTGCAACCACCATTCCCGCTGTAGGACACGCCGATTCCAACGGCCAATGCCCAGAAGGGAGGGTATAAAACAATCCCTGTAGCCCCCCCAGTACACCAGGAGCGAAAAACACTCACACCGGCCTTCAAGGGAGGTCGGGCAATGTGAGTCGAGAAGGGAAGAATCTCGAAGAACACATCGCACCAAGGAAGTAGACCCCAGAGAACATCGGCATGTTCAAAGGCAGGAGCTGTGCTTCGACACAACTCATGGAGAAAGGTCGAAAAGGGCTCACAACGAAGCTGAGAGCAGTGCGCCGAAAAGACTGAAGTCAGGAGATAGCCGAGCTCCTAGCCGGACCAAAGAGGACTTGAGAGATTACCTCAAGAGGAAGCAAAATCATGCCGAGGTAACTTCCCCTGTTAAACCGAGAACACCATTCTCCATAGAGTTAGACAAAGTAGAGGTCCCGAAGAGATTCAGTATGCCAAGGTTCCAGATATACGATGGGAAGTCGGACCCCAACTTTCACGTCGGAGTATACCTGAACTCGATGGCATTGTACACTGGAAACGAGCTGTTGCTCTGTAAAGTGTTCCCCTCATCATTCAGGGAGATTGCATCGGATTGGTTTCACAAATTGCCAAAAGGAAGTGTGAAAACCTGGGAAGGCCTGGCCGAGATATTTGTGGCCAGGTTCGTGACAAACAAACTACAGCCCTTGAGGGTAGACGCCCTAATGGCTCTGAAGATTGGCAAGGATGAAAGCTTGAGGGCCTACGCCAAGAGGTATTACGAGGTGTTCAACCGAATACCAGAATGCAACCAAGAAGTGGCCGTCGTGTCATTTAAAAACAGCCTGAAAGATAATTGCCTACTCCGAAAATCACTGGCAAAGACATTGCCAAAAAGCATGGAGGAGCTCATGGCCAGAATCGAGAAATATGCTAGAGCCGATGAGGACACGCCAGGAACCACGACGATAAAGCAAGAAAAAGGAAACAGCTCGCCGAAGCGAGGCCGAGGTAACAACGGATCCAACAAATAGGAGATAGGACTAAGGGCTGCACAGGTAGTCACAACTGTGTTCCAAATCCCCATTCACAAAGTCCTAGATAAAATCCAAACCCAAACCTATTTCAGAGCACCAGCAAGGGTACCAGGAGAGTTTATGGGACGAAGCCTTGGTAAGCATTGTGCTTACCATAACGAAGATGGGCATATGACCCAGGGATGCAGAGCTCTGAAAGCGCACCTGGAAAACCTGGTAAGGCAAGGCCATTTGAGGGACCTTGTAGATGAGGCCAGGACAAGGGAAGAGCAGGCAAGACTGCCTCAGGCACCGGCAGCTCCACCTCCCCTAGCACAGCAGCCACAGGCACGCGGATCTCGGGTAATTAATGTAATTCACTTGAAGGTCAACGAAAACGAAAACGAAATACGGAGGGAGACCCAGAAAGTAAAGCACTTGCAGCACGTATACCAGGTCGGGGAGAAACGACATCGGGTCGAGGAGTATCAGGGACTAGTAGTGTCCTTTACTGAAGCCGACCTTGAGATGGTCCAGCATCTGCACAACGATGCCTTGGTAGTGTCCCTCTAGGTTGGGGAGTGTCAAGTGAAGCGCATCCTGATTGACCAAGGCAGCTTTTGTGACATCATGTATGTCAGATATTACAAGGAGCTTGGCCTTCACCTAGACGATATGGAGCAGTGCAATGGCCCAATGGTCGGGTTCAATGGAACGCCGACATGGCCACTGGGAGCAGTAAGCTTAGATGTGCAGGCTGGCACGAAGAAGATAAAGACAGAGTTCACCGTAATCGACACACCCTCCCTTTACAATATTATCTTGGGAAGGCCATGGTTGCATACAATGGGGGCTGTTCCTTCAACATTGCATCAACTATTGCGGTTCCCAACAGAGTATGGGATAGAGGAGGTTAGAGGAGATCAGCTGCAGGCAAAGAATTGCTCCATGGCAGCAATGAAGTCCACCTGCAACATACGGGAACCAGAGAAGGTAGAGATCGAAGACGAGGACGTGGAAGTCCTAGAGGATGTCGGCAAGGAGCTAGCCGAGAAGAGCGAAGAAACACTGAAGAAAATCCTCGTCCAGGAGGGAGATGAAGAACGCTTCTTTCTTCTCGGCTCAGGCTTAGCCAAAGAAGAGGAAAAAGAGTTGGAAGCTTTCTTGAGAGCAAATATTGAGGTGTTTGCTTGGACGCCTTATGAAATGCCTGGCATTGACCTCGAGGTCACTTGCCATAAACTGAACGTTGACAGGTCGGCCAAACCTGTAATCCAACAAGCAAGAAGACCGACGTTAATGCACGTCGAAGCATTGGAAGAAGAAGTGGACAGACTTCTAGAGGCCAGAGCCATTCGGGAGGTAAATTACCCGACATGGCTATCAAATACAGTGGTGGTGAAGAAAAAGAATGGTAAATGGAGGGTCTGCGTGGACTTTACCAGCCTGAACAAGGCCTGTCCCAAAGACAGTTTTCTTCTACCCAAGATTGACCAACTGGTAGACGCCACTTCAGGGCATGGAAGGATGAGCTTCGTAGATGCCTACAGGGGGTACCATCAGATAGCCATGTACCCCCCAGATGAAGAGAAGACTGCGTTTATTACCCCAAAAGGGCTGTATTGCTATAGAGTGATGCCTTTTGGGTTGAAAAACGCTGGAGCAACTTACCAAAGATTGGTAACCAAGATGTTCAAACACCTGATTGGCAGAACGGTGGAAGTTTATATAGATGACATGGCTGTGAAGACCAAGAAACCTGAGGGTCATCTGGTCGACATAAAAACAGTTTTTGAAATCCTTAAAACATATCGGCTCCGACTCAATGCATCGAAGTGCACATTTGGAGTTGGATCTGGTAAGTTCTTGGGATACCTGGTGACCAGAAGGGGCATTGAGGCCAGCCCAAATCAGATCAAGGCCATCCTGGAGTTGAAGAGCCCGACGTCGGCAAAACAGGTGCAAATGCTAACTGGAAGGGCCGCAGCCTTGAATAGGTTCATAAGCAGAAGCTCAGACAAGTGCAAACATTTCTTCAACTTAGTGAAGAAAGCCACAGACTTCTTATGGACCAAGGAGTGCGAAGCCGCCTTGGCTGACTTGAAGAAGTATCTGACTATAGCTCCAGTTCTTTCAAATCCAGAACCTGGAGAGGAGCTGTTCCTATACTTGGCAGTTTCAGAACATGCGGTAAGTGCAGTCGTAATCTGAGAAGAAAAAGGGGAACAAAGGGCTGTTTACTATGTAAGCAAAACCTTGGCTGATGCAGAAACTAGGTATTTACCCCTAGAGAAGTTGGCGCTGGCTTTAGTAATGGCTTCAAAGAAACTGAACCATTACTTTCAAGCCCATAAAATTGTGGTTCTCACTGAACATCTATTGAAGTCCCTGTTGCAGCAGGGAGACCTGACAGGAAGAATAGCCAGATAGGCAGTGGCCTTGGGCCAGTATGACCTGGAGTTCAGACCCAGAACAGCAATCAAAGGCCAAGTATTGGCCGACTTCATGGCCGAGTTCACACCAGAATCCATCGTACATCGGGCTCTGTTGAGCCGAGATAAACAATGTCCAAACAAGCAAGGAGAAGCCCAGCCAAGGGCAACGGAACAAAGGAAGGAAGAAAAACTTAGACCCTGCAGCATTTACATCGGTGACTCCTTTCGCCTGTTCGTCGATGGGAATTCAAATCAACAAGGAGCGGGGGCATGAGTAGTACTGGTATCTCCAGATGGGCAGATACTAGAACAATCGATTCGTTTGGGGTTCAAGGCCTCAAACAATGAAGCAGAGTATGAAGCACTCATTATAGGTCTGAAACTGGCAGTGACAGTAGAAGCAGATGAAGTAGTAGTCTTTTGTGACTCCCAGCTTATAGTCAACTAGACAACGGGCGAGCTTGCAGCCCGAGATGAAAGGATGTTGGCCTACGCAAAGGAGGTCAACAGGTTGGTGGCCTTGTTTCAGAACTGCCGACTACACCAGGTTAGCCGAGATGATAACAGTCATGCTGATGCACTGGCCAACCTGGCTAGTGCAGTACAACTTGGAAAAGCAAGGACGATAATGATTGACTACTTGTCGGGCCCGAGCATCGAACCATTGACCACAGAGCGTGAAGCAATGTGTGTGGACATGGGACCAAGCTGGATGGATGCAATAGTAGCATTCCTGAAAGAAGGAAAACTTCCAGATGATCACAAAGAGGCACATAAGATCAGATTAAAGTCGGCAAGATTTAGTTTGACAGCAGAGGGACATTTTTACAAAAGATCCTTCACTGGATCCCTTTTGAGGTGTGTACATCCTTCACAAACTGAAGATTTCTTATACGAAATACATGAAGGAATATGTGGAAGCCACGCTGGGGGCAGATCACTTGCCCATAGGGCCATTACACAGGGGTATTGGTGGCCCTACATGCAGAAAGATGCAGAAGCCTATGTCAAAAAGTATGAAAAGTGCCAAAGGTTTGCGCCACTGATACACCAACCTGTAGCAGACCTGAACCCAGTATCCAATCCTTGGCCGTTTGCCCAATGGGGCATGGATCTTGTTGGAAAACTGCCCCAAGCAACTGGGCAAAGGAAATACCTGCTGGTAGCAATATATTACTTCACCAAATGGACAGAAGCTGAGCCCCTAGCCAAGATCCGAGATGTGGATGTAAAAAACTTCATATGGAAGAACATAATCACAAGATTTAGGATCCCAAGAGCAATAGTTGCCGACAATGGAACACAATTTGACAGTAAGCTAATCAAGAGCTTTTGTGCAAAATTCAAGATCAAGAATTATTTTTCAACCCCAAGCTTTCCTCAAAGCAATGGACAAGCAGAAGCATCCAACAAAGTCATCTTGGATGGGATTAAGAAGAGGCTGCAAGCAGCAAAGGAGAAGTGAGTAGATGAACTACCAAGTGTACTTTGGGCATATCGGACTACGCTGAGAAGATCAACTGGGGAATCACCATTTGCCATGGCTTATGGCACAGAAGCAGTCATTCCTCTGGAAGTCGGCATCCCAGGGATTAGAACCCAAGGAGTAGAGAATGGGACCAATGATGTATTATTAGCCCGAGATTTGGATTTACTAGAAGAAAGAAGGGAGAAAGCTGCAATTCAGCTGGCGGCGTACCAGCAGCAGCTTGCTAGGGCTTATAATAAGAAGGTCAATCCAAGGGAGTTTCAAGCCAGCGACCTCATTTTGAGAGAGGTTGTCGGCAACAAGAAGGATCCCAGAGAGGGCAAGCTTGGCCCAAATTGGGAGAGACCTTATAGAATCATTTCGGTATTGGGCAATGAGGCATATCGGCTCAAAGATAATGAAAGCAAAGAGTTGCCAAGACCCTGGAATACTTGCAATTTGAAATTTTTCTATCATTAGACTTTTTTGTTCTTTGTTATTTGCCGAAGTAAATAAATAAAGTTTTAGCTTGACTTCTTACACTTATGACTAATACGATACTTGCCGATGTTTTTGGCATACATGCATAATGAGAACCCAAGTGAAACTTCAGTTCACATTAGGGGGCAAAGAGTTGGAAAATGGTTCCTAGAAAGATAAAATCATGTTTAAACACTTGTTGAAATTTGAGAAAAATTTACAAGTTGAAATTAAACTGAGATCATGTTTAACACTTGTTGAAATTTGTAAAAAATTTACAAGTTGAAGTTAAACTAAGATTATGTCTAACACTTGTTGAAATTTGAGAAAAATTTACAAGTTGAGTTAGACCGAGATCATGTTTAACACTTGTTGAAACTTGAGAAAAGTTTACAAGTTGAAGTTAAACCGAGATCATGTTTAACACTTGTTGAAATTTGTGAAAAATTTACAAGTTGAAGTTAAACTAAGATTATGTCTAACACTTGTTGAAATTTGAGAAAAATTTACAAGTTGAGTTAGACTGAGGTCATGTTTAACACTTGTTGAAACTTGAGAAAAGTTTATAAGTTGAAGTTAAACCGAGATCATGTTTAACACTTGTTGAAATTTGCGAAAAATTTACAAGTTGAAGTTAAACTGAGGTTATGTTTAACACTTGTTAAAACTTGAGAAAAGTTTACAAGTTGAAGTTAAACCGAGATCATGTTTAACACTTGTTGAAATTTGCGAAAAATTTACAAGTTGAAATTAAACTAAGATTATGTTTGACACTTGTTGAAACTTGAGAAAAGTTTACAAGTTGAAGTTAAACTAAGATTATGTCTAGCACTTGTTGAAATTTGAGAAAAATTTACAAGTTGAGTTAGGCCGAGATCATGTTTAGCACTTGTTGAAACTTGAGAAAAGTTTACAAGTTGAAGTTAAACTAAAGTTATGTCTAACACTTGTTGAAATTTGTGAAAAATTTACAAGTCAAGGCCAAGACTGTACTAAACTGAGTATTTATAGCCGAGGTATTTCACCTCGAGAAAATTACACAGATAAAGTGTGCATTGAAGATATGCAAAATATTCCAAGTATGGAATCATATAAGAGCAGTAAAGAGAAGACAAAGATACAAGCATTCAGGAAAGGAAGTCGTATTAACATTCGAAAGATGACATATCGGCTAAAGCTTACAATTGTTCCAAATAGAAGAAAAACAAATGAAAAAGACATCAAAATTAAGACTCCCCAGCAACAGCAGATGGTTGGGTTTGAAGTTCGGAAGACTGCTGAGAGGACATCTCGGCAGCTTTCTCAGCCGCAAGCTCGGCATCTATCTCATGAAGGGTTTGATCAAGGCTCTTGTCGGCGAGAAGCACGTCCGATGATGCCTTCTCAGGGGTAGCATCCTTGGGAACCTCCTCACCCTCCTCATCTTGAGTCAAGTCTAGGACTTGCTCATTTTGAGTAGGGGACTTGGCCCCAGTAGCTTCCTTAGACTTCTTCACCAAAGCTTCCTCATCAGACTCAGAATCGTCGTCGGATTGGCTTGGAGTTGGGGGGGAATGGAAGAGGAAGGACGTCGGCGTTCTTAAGGTGGGAGTCCTCAGGGACTTCGAGCTTTTTCAGCAAAGTCATCCAACCAAGGGTGAAACCCTTGTTGCATGCCTGCTTCACCTGTTTTTCGTAGTCCGAGGTGATATCGGCCACCCCCTCATTGTATCCCTTCTGATCGGCGGCCTTCAGCTCGGCGTCTTTCGTGGCCAAGGCGTCTTGCAGTTCTTTCTGGGCCTGGGCCATCTTTTCCTCGGCCTCTTTCTTTTGGGCCTCAAAAACCTTCTTGATGGCCTCAGCAGAATCTGCCCTCTCCTCGGCATCATCTTTGGCTTTAACAGCAGCCTCGGCTTGGTCTTACAAAGTCTTCATTTTTGATTGTAAGCTTTTATTGGTCTTCTGCAGACTGGAGAGCTCCCTCCTCTTGTCGGCTAGCTCCTTCCGGTTCTCAAAGGCTTGTATTGAGAAGGAATAAACATGCTGGATAGCCTGAAAATGAACAGAACAAAGGTTATTTGAAAATTTTCTAATTACAAAAAAGAAAGAAAGATACCAAGTGTAGAGATTTACTTGAACAGAACGCTGGAGCATCAGGGCGAAGTTCTCATGCTCAGTCATCTCGGCGTTTCGGTCAAGATCGCCAGGGAGAAGCAAAGCAGTGCTAAGAGCGACGCCGACATGAATGTCGTTCGCACTATCCTCAACAAAGACTGGCCTGTCCTCCAAAGTAATAGGTGGAGCCCAGGGGGCACCAGCCTTCATGGAGCTCGATGCTGTGGCTGACTCTGACCTCGGCCTTTTAGACCGAGTTGATTGAGATGGTTCGGCCTCGGCAGACCTCTTCTCGAGGAGGGAGGTAGTCTTTTCGTTCGAAGCCAATTTTGAAATTGGCAAGGTGTCCTCAGTATCAATCTGAGTCACCGTTGCCTTTGGCTGAGCCTTCTTTATCCTTTTTTGCTTTGGTTTTGGGGGCTGAGTTGGTACTGGTTGAGCGTCTATGGTAGATGGAATGTTGGCCAGGAGATCTTTAGAAACTGCTTTCTGGTGGCCCATCTTGGCAGCAAAAATAGTTCATCGCTGGCGTTGGTGCTGGGATATTGGGATCAGATATGGAGCCGAAGTTGACGGCTGCTCTGTTGGATTAGAAGTCGTTCCTTGATCTGGCCGAGATGTGGAGGCAGCTTGAGGAGTCGTGGCAGAAGGAGGAGACAAACTCTTCTTCTTCTTCTTCTTCTTCTTTGGAATGTCGGGAAGAACCGACTTGTAGGTAGGAATGAAATTGAGCACCAAAGGGGCTCTCCGCTTATGGATTGGCAGATCCAATAGTTTCCTCAAGTCTTTGCTGGGAAAGAAAGACTGGCGGAAGCCCTTTGGTGGCTGAGGAAAAGCTGCAAGAGAAAACATACATTAGAACAAATAAAGTATTGAAGACTTTAAAAACAAGTTTGTATGAACACAGGGCTCTTACCATTGCCCTCTACAAAAACTATTCAAGGAAGAGGGTAGAGGTGGAGGTCCTCGTCTGGAGCGAACTCCCAGTTCCCCGAGGTAATGAAATAATCATCCCCAGCTCCCTTGTTGGAGTCAGGGAGGTCGGCAACGATTTTGTACTCTGTGGACCTCGGTTTGAGGTAGTAAACATAGCCTATATCTTTTTTGAGGCCACACGTAGTGTAGCAGTATTGGATGTCGGCTAAGGTAATCCTAACATTTTCTTGTTTAGCTAAGGCAATTATACCATTTATGGCTTGGTAGGAATTGATGGCAAGTTGCATCGGGTTCAACTTATAGTAATGAAGTATCTCACGGAAAAGGATATTTAGTGGGAGCCGAAGTCCACACTTGATAAAAGCTACAACAGGGAAGGGCATAGAAACAGTTGTGGGCATGATAGAGTCATCCTCCCCAGCCAACCTCAGATGAACGTCGGCCGGGATGTCAAACTCTCTCCTAAAGTGCTCTTACTTGGTCGGAGTATCTACCCTATGCTTCCACATACCCATGATATCGGCTTAACTGGAAGAGTTGGATCTCAAAAGGGAATGTTTTGGAGGGTTTTAGGGACCTCGGCTAAAGCCTAAAAATATACAGAATTTGTGAGAAATCGTTTCGGTTTTTTCTAAGATTTGTGGGTTCTACAAACAAATCCCAAACCTATATCTATAGAGTTGAAGATTGAAGGCATGAATCTAGAAAAAACATGGCAAACAGAAACAGGAATGCGATTCAGAGTCAAGAACAGTGATGGATCATCAAGAAACACAAGGTAAGAGTCTTTACAGGTGTGTCAGGCTAGGAACAATGGCAACAATCAACAAGTGTGTGAACAGTGTGTATTCAAGAAACATATGGTGGAAAACAAGATACAAGTTGAAGTATCAAAGATATGAACAAGGGTGCAGAGGCAGAGTAGTAGAGTTCAGTAAAGCAAAACAGGAAACTGAAGCAAGAAGTTAAATCGGGAAGAAACAGTAACTCACCGAAAAATAGAAGCCGGTATTGAGTTCGCCGAAGTCAGACGAACTGCAGCGGCGGAAAAGATTAGCAAGAGCCTTGCCGGAGGAGGTGAACGGCAGTAGTGGCAGAACTGGGAAAGCTTGAACAATGGAGGATTTAGAAGAAAAGGCTAGAGAGAGAGAGAGAGAGAGAGAGAGAGAGAGAGAGAGAAAGCCTCAGAAACGATAGAGAAGAGTGAAAAGACGGGGGAATGAAGGAAGTTTTGTCAAAAACACAAAAAGGCGGCAGTTGTAACATGCCCGGGGGGTACCCGCGCGTGTTAAACAGTTCGGACTCCCGAGATCTCTTTGATCTCAAGTTTCACGAGTGCAATGTGAAACGTAGATGAGAATCCAGATTTGGCAATTTTTAGAAAAACCATTTTATTGCGAAACCTTTTACCAGAAATGAACTGCGTCATCAGATCTCAGAGTCGCCACCTAATATTTATTTTGGGAAAATTAGGAAACCCATGACTCGTGCCAAGGCCACTGTTCGTCGTAACCAAGGATGCTTGGCTCGGAACCTTAGGTATGAAGGGGGAAGGTCATTAATTGAGCACCCCCCGCTCACCCGATCAAAAGATCGGCCTCTACTAAACCATGATATGACTTTTATTTTCTTTATATGTTCATATTCTGATTATTTAATAAATCCTAAAATTTACTATGTGAAACATACAAGTATAGACTATGTCACCCATTTTGGAACAACTTGATTTCATGTAGTTTCGAAAGAGTTTTGAAAATGTATAATCCAAATAAATTGAGTTTACAAACATGAAATCAACATCATTCCAAATTAAGCGACACAACCTCCATCCACTGGCATTCATATAGTTATATCACATAAGCAAATAGCCACATGGTAGAATGCTTAAACATAGCAAGAAAAACACACACAACAGGGATGCTAAAGCATAAAAACTTACATGTTCGATGACCCGCAAACAGGCTACAAAACAAAGTTAGTAAAACATGCATGATCTTATATACAAAATTCTAATGCAATTCACTCATGAGATGCAACTAAAGATTCGGCTTCTAAGATATGACATGTGAATCATCTCAAGAACATGAGGTAGCACACATAATCACATAGGAATTGATTAAATCCACAAATGCAAACTTAGCCGAATTAAGATGCATGAAACATGGATGCAAAGCATGAATATGGTGAAAAATAAATATGATGTTTATGTACAAATAAGGAAAGCAAGTAAAAGAATGGGATAGAAAGAAGTGGGGCGGGGAATTATTACAACGCTTTGAATAAATTATTACAAACCAGATAAGAGAGAGAGAAGAGAATATTACAACAAAATAAAAACCTCACAAACTCTCAGAATAAAATAAAAAAAATAAAATAAAATGAAATAAAATAAAATAAAGAAACTTCATGTGCGCTGGAAAATATTCTGCTTGACGTAGGAAGACTGCTCCGTTCTGTCCGGGGAAACTTATTTTCCGGGGGCACTATTCATCCCGAGATACTATTCACTGCCGGAAGTTACTATTCATCATGGTAATTACTATTCACCTTTTTTGAGTGTTATTCGTCTTACCGGGCATTTTTCATCCGCAGTTACTATTCATCGCCGGAGGTACTATTTATCGACGGGGCTACTATTCATTGTCGGGGTTACTATTCACCGCCGGAGGTTACTATTCACCACCGATCACTATTCATCCGGTGGGGTCACATCTTTTAACAAATTAGGTGGTTCGACCAACCATTTAAAGTGGTAAAATGACAACAATTTACAAATAGTAAACTACAACATTTTATGTAAATTACAACAATTTATATATAACAGTAAATTACAGCAGAAAAAGTAATAAAATTAGGTGGTTTAATCGACCATTTAAAGTAGTAAAAAAAAATTATGAAAAGCAATAAATAAAGTACTTAAACAAATTATATCATACTTTTAAATTAAATGAAAATTTGCGAAAACTCACCATCCGGGGAAATGACGAATTTTCTGATTCACAAACTTTCTTTTGATTACCCTCAAGTTTGTGGAATGTGTTCTCAATTCTCAGTCCCAATTTGGAATTACAACTTTAGCAGTTCATTCTTTCTGATTCTTTTTCTCTCAAAACTCTCTCGCTCCACTTTTTTTCTTTCTCTGATTTTTTTTTTTTTCCAATTTCTCAGACTTTTCTGACCTATCCTCCCCCTGCCCAAAAACTTCTCCATTCTGCTGTTAGCTTTCCCTTTTTATAGAAAACATTTGTAAGAAAAGGACAAAAGAAGAAACGGTGGAATTTCAAAAGGTGCACAGCAATGCACAGTAAAATTACTATGCACTTTACAATATAATAATATATAAAAGGGATTATTAGCATAAATATATGTACAAATACCCAAAAATATATAAAAACACACAAATATGTAAAATTAAAATACATGGACTAATAAAATATATTTTAGTAGGCTAAATATGCAACATAATTTGACCAAAGCGGGTCTAAAGGCACAGAAAACAAAAAGACACACGATGAGAGTGTAATGAATTTTTTTCAAAGGAGAAATAGTACCCTTATATAATATAATAATCTATAAAATATTTAATATATATATACAAAAGTATGGTGCGTGAGTGGAACCATGGTACCGAATACATTTAATAAAATATTATATAATAATATAATATAACATAATATATATATATAATACATAATAAAGGAAAAGAAAATGGAGAATGAGTCTAAAATAATTTGGCAAAAACAGGTGTAAGACTGGGATTAAAGTTTACATTCCATCATTTCACTGAGAATTTTGTGAGATAACATATTCTTATTTTCATCATCGGGTAATCAAAAGAAAGCGCCCAAGTCTTAGGGCCGGTCAAAATGGGGTGTCTACAGCAGTTCTGGAATTGATGAGCCTAGAATGACGGATTTGTCAGACGGCACAAGCAGGCACGAGACGACTTACAAGCGCGTACGGAGTACGATCCAGTAAAGGGAAAACGCGTGGATAAAACGGTTGAGTTATTATGCTTGACAGGTCATACGCGTGAGGGAGCTCTTGGAATTCTTATTCAAGACAAAAAGACATGTCGGCCTGTATAAATGATCTCGGCTGAGAAATTTTTAAGCCAACGTACTGGAATCATGTACTGATAGAGGTTCCATCACCTCAAAATGTCGAGGTAATAGAACCTAGGGGGCAGTTGTGGGGAAACATTTTCAAAGTACCAACACGTGGGTAAGGTGACGCCGATATGTCAGCCGAGGTGCCATGTGTCCTGGTCATGACGCCGATGTTATCTCGGTTAGGCCAAGGTTATCTCCGAAGATATCGGAATCCGGGATAAGCGGATAAGGCACAAGAGTCCTAGAATGAGGAAAAACTTCAGCATGGATAAGGATAACACTCTTAGGGAGTTTATCTTTATCTCTTGGAGAGTCCAGGATAAGCACTGAGCAGAAGTCCATTGAAGCTAGGCTTCAATGGGGACTAGGACTGAATTAGCTATAAAAGAGAGGCATCTCCGATGGGTCTAAGGTACGCAATTTATATTCTGAGCAGTGAGTTAAGCACTATTAATTATCTTTAAGATAACTGACTTGATCGTCGAAGTGCCCCCGGGTGGACGAACCACCGCCGAAATCTCTTCTTTTTGTTGCAGGTCGTTCAGGTGCCATCTATTCCGCCAGTGCTCTCCAGTCGAATACTGAGTTGGCAGTGTGGTCAAAAAATCACTCACACAAATAGCATTCATGGCTAACATATTTCCATGTTATTTCACTTTTTATGAAGTTTATGTAATTGTTGATATGCCAAATTACTCTCATCATAAGCTCTTAGTTCTACTTCTACATGTATATCTTGGACTTTGTTATATATGTAGTTTTCTCTTGTCATTGTTTTTGTTTCTTTTTAAGACCATAAAAGAACTTAGTCCTAATCATTTGATCGAGTATTATATTAAAATCTATTTTTCCACCAGTGTTTAGAATCTTTCACTATATAGTCTAAATAGGCTCTAATGTTGGAAATAAGGCCTAACTTTGATTGTGCAAATCCATTATCTAGAGAAACTGCTACTCAATAAAGCAGCAAATCTATCTAGTATTCCTTCTCAATCTGTCTGCATCTGGGAAACTGTTAAGACTAATAACTTGAGGGAAGTGTATCGCCTTATTGTGACATTGCTAAAAGAAACAACCAATTGCATCATTGCATTGCCAAAAGAAACAACCAATTGGCCAAGTTTGTACTTAAGAGGTAATATATTTCATCAGTGAAGGCCCATTTATGTGGAACATAAAACTTGTCTGTCTTCTTGGTGAAGGACAGATCTGATCAGTTATTATATCCAGATATGATCTAATTTGTGATTAACAAAAAATGAAGGCAAAACAAATACTGAGGTTGTTAATTTTTTGTTACACAAAGATAAATGAGAGGTATTGTATGTATGTTTGAGCTCAAAAAATCTTGTCAATTAACAAATTCAATTGACGACAGAGACATACTTATCAGACTAAGTTCAGTTGAAGCTCAAATAATAAATTACAGAGACAGAGGCAATGAAGAAGACTAACCTCTGGTTTGCGAAGTGAGGGTAGATAGAATGAGGGCCTCCCAATGGGTTCGATTTGGGGAGTGCTGTAGAGAGGGTCTACCGGTGCGAACAGTTCGGTGAGGTGGAGGAGAAGAACGTAGTAGCGAAGCAGACAGAATCTGTATCGATTTGATAGTGGGTTATCGTCGTCGGATCTGCAAAGGCGTCGAGAGTGGGTCGCCGCCAGTAAGGGTGGGTTCGACAAAGGAGAAGGGGTGAGTGTTGTGTGAGAGTGCGCATAACCTCTGTATCTGTATAACCACAGAGCTGTGTTTTGTTTGGGCGAGAATGGACCAAAATTTCAATTCTTTTTTTTTTTTTTTATCTCAACCGTTGGATGTGCAACGGCTGATCTCAGCCGTTGCAAGTAGGATGTAGAGAAGGGTTCTCAAGGAGAGGATCCGAACTCATCAAAATTAGCCATCTTAGTATGATGTCAGGGAATCACACCACGTCAACCAAAATGGGTTAACCAAACGGAGACTGCTGGACTGTCAATAGACGTTAAACACGTTCAACAGAAGACTTTCCTCTTTCCACTTTTTGATCTCTTAAATGAGCACGAAATTCAAAAATTTGAGTTTTTTTTTTTGGGTGAATAAGTCATAAAATAAAACAAGAAAACTTACAAGGGGAATACCCCAGGCCCTAACAAAGCTATACAAAATATACCAGCTAAAACATATCTGCTAATATATAACTAGCTAGCACAAACAAAACAAGCCTATCAAAGCAGCCAAAAATCTGTTAGCATATTGGCTGCCATACTAGTAGCAAATCTATTAGCAACAATCTGTAAGCAAAAACTAACATGCTAGCTGCCTCCATAACCAAGTTCAAAAGCATACACAAAAGAAGCCAATCAATGTTATGTTTTCCATAGCAGCCACATACACCAATATACATAAACCAAAAAGCTTAAGAAAATAAAATAAGACCCCAAGCACAACCCGCAAGGGAATAGGTAGAAACCTTAGAATATGAGCATAAAACCAGTTGGAATTTAGCTCCATACTTCCTATCCAAATGTGTAGCACCATCAAAATAAAAAGACAACTGTTAAGCACACTCCATTTATTGAACTGGCGCAGATTGCAGCCTAGTTCAAGATTGCGTTCCCCATATCTTTATACTTCCAAGTTTCAGCATGACCTGTTAGGACCTCCCACATAGATCCAACCAAAGGAAACCAACAGAGTAATAATAGTGAGAAAATCCTCCAATTCAACAAACAATTAAGGTCTTCCTTCACTAGACCCATAATGAAAAAATCCCTGTAATAAGAACCAGCCATAAGTACTTGCAGTAAAGTTAGAAAATTTTTGAAACTAACTCACTCAACTCACAGCTTACAGCACTTACTCAATATATAAGGGCTCACCCTCTCTCAACCCATCATCCCTATAAAGGAATCAGCTTTGCAACCTGCACATCAACTTGTTAGATAACAACATTTAAACAGTAAACCTCACCATATGGCTCACATCACTTGACCCTCATGTATATATTCACCAGCACTCAACTCTTAAAAACAACACTCAACCCTCATATGGTTTTTCCCCTCCACTCAACCCTCCACTCAAATTTATAATGGTAGTTGGAATCCTCTATTCTTACTGAAACCAAGCATTAGTTGGTGAATTCTTAATGTTCTTCAAAGCCAAACATTTGAACCGGATCATGCTAATAATGCTTTTTATGACAACCTCTTCAGGTTTTTTTCTTTGTTAAACACCTTGTTATTTCTCTCCAACCAAATTTGATAAACAGTGCAGCAAAAGCCAAGCTTTTTAAGAATGGTAGCTAGAGATTTACCCTAACAATCTCTTGCCACCACATCCACCCAGTCAACCAAGTTATTATAAGTCCAGTTCACATTGCATTTTCTGAGGATAGCAACCCAAACTCTAGAGGAAACTGGGTAGTGGAAAAATAAATGGTCATGGTCCTCCCCATTATAACCACACAAAGAACAAATGGGGGCAGGGTTGATACCAAAAATGGCAAGTCTATCACTAGTATTGAGTTTACCCAGGATAGCCATCCACACAATAAAGCTGGCTCTAGGGATAGAATGAGGACCCCAGAGCAGCCCAGCCCAACGGTTCTTAGGCCACTTAGTTCTCCATTGCTGCCAAGCAGACCCAATACTAAAATTGCCATCACAAGTAGGAACCCAAATAACTTTGTCCACCCTCAACAGAGAAGGAGTCAAATCAAGAGGGGTGTTAGAAATGATTTCTTGCACCTCCCAAGAGGACTCATTAGGCCACTTCCATCCAGTATCAGAAACAATGGACCTCACTTTAGATTGGCAGCCAAGAGCAGTGTCAGAAATGAACCTATCCCCATACTTAGCCCCAAGAGGACCTAATGGATGCCAATTGTCAAACCAAAGGAAAGTTTGCTCACCAGAACCTATCAAACATTTGATCAGAGGGTATGTAAGGACTCTAAGAGACAGAAGTTTCCTCCAAACCCAAGAAGGATCACTAGGAACTTTGACATTCCAAAAACTATGACCTTTTAAAAGGTAGGATTTCACCCATTGGCACTACATGGACTGCTCACCCCTAGAGACTAAAAACCAAATATGTTTAGACACAACAGCTTTATTCCAAATCTCCATAGATTTAAACCCAAGACCCCCTTCACCTCTAGGGGCACACACCCTATCCCAAGCAACCTTAGCCCCAGACTTTTTAAGAGCAAGACCAGATCACAAAAAAGATCTACACAAAGCATCAATCTCCTTAATTACCTTTTTGGGGATAATAAAGAGAGAGGACTAGTAAACTTGCATAGAAAACAGGATAGAGCTTCAACTGAGCCCTACCTGTGTAGGATAGAACTTTGTTAGTCCAAGACTTAATCCTATTGGTAATCCTAGTAATCAAACTAGCACAATCAACCGCTTTAAGCCTAGTGGTAATCAAAGGGACACCCAAATATCTAACAGGCAGCTTACCCTCCTGGAATTGAGTAACCTCCAGAATATTCCCCCTCAAGTGAAGATCACAGCCAGAGAAGAACACTTGGCTTTTATTAGGGTTGGGAGCTAAACTAGAGAGAGACTGGAATTCGGTAAGGCCTTGCTTAATGAGAGTAACAGATTGAATATGCCCTTTACAAAAAATCATGAGATCATCTACAAAACAAAGGTTGACAATTTTATTTTTCGCACATCTCCAGTGAAATTTGAATTGAGGATCAAGGGACTTCTCATTTAAAATTCTAGCCAAGACTTCCATAACAATGACAAAAAGGTAAGGGAACAAAGGGTCCCCTTGTCTCAACCCCCTAGCACCTTGAAAATAACCATGCAAACTACCATTGATACAAATGGAGAAAGAAACAGAGGTAACACAAGCTTTTATCCAATTAATAATACGAGTTGGGAAAGACATAGCTCTAAGCACATCAAACAAAAAATCCCATCTCACATTATCATATGCTTTCATGAGATCAACCTTCATGGAACATTTTGGAGAGGAAAACTTTTTATGGTACCCTCTTATAAGCTCTTGGGAAAGGAAAATATTATTAGCAATTCTCCAGCCATGGACAAAAGCAGATTGCACAGGGTCAATAATATCAGGAAGCACAAACTTGATCCTATTAGCAATGATTTTAGCAATACACTTATAGATAGTGTTGCAGCAAGAAATAGGCCTGTAGTCCCCCACCTTGCTAGGGTTAGGGATCTTAGGCACTAAGGCAACAGTGGTGCAGTTGATCTCTTTAAGCAGTTCCCTCGAGTCAAAAACAGATTTAATAGCTAGGATGACCTCATTACCAACAATATCCCAAGCATTATGGAAAAACCCCGCAGAGTAACCATAAGGACCAGGAGCTTTATTAGGATTAAGGCCTCATTTGGGAACCAGCCCGTTTAGCCAAAAAGCCAAAAAGTTACTAAAAAGGCCAAAAAGCCAACAACCCATACCAAAAAGTCAAAGATGCTCTTTTCTCTCTACTTTTTGCACATCTTTTTGTAAAAAGCCAAAAAGTCATCCCAAACATACTAGTTTTTTTTAGCCCATATTTTAGCCAAATAGCCAAAAAGTTACTACATTAAACAGGCTAATTTAGTAACTTGTTCGCTATTTGGCTAAAATATGAGCTAAAAAAACTAGTATATTTGGGATGATTTTTTAATTTAGTAACTTTTTGGCTATTTGGCTAAAATATGAGCTAAAAAAAACTAGTACGTTTGGGATGACTTTTGACTTTTTATGAAAAGATGTGCAAAAAGTAGAGAGAAAAGAGAATCTTTGATTTTTTGGAATGGGTTGTTGGCTTTTTAGCTTTTTTAGTAATTTTTTGGCTTTTTGGCTAAACGGGCTGGTTCCCAAACGAGGCCTAAGGGACCAAAACGCACTAGTAATCTCCTCAACAGTCACATCTTGCCCCAAAGTAGTCACCTGGGCACTCGAAAGCCTTTTATTGATTAGATCATTAACTCCACCAAACCCATCATAGGTACCAGCACTTGGAGAACCAAGTAAATTGGAGAAGTGAGACACAAAAGCTTCATGAATATCAAGGGGTTTAGTCACCCTAACCCAATTATCCATAGTAATACTACTAATTCTACCTCTGTTGATGTTATTTCTGACAGTCCTAAAGAAAAAGCTACTGTTCCTGTCACCCAAACTCAGCCATTGAATTCTAGATTTTTGTTTAGCCAGACTCTCCTCAACCTGACACAAATCAATATATTTCTTACACAAAACTCTCTCAGAAGATTGTAACTCCATATTCTTAGGATCCCTATCAAGTTTGAATTGGATATTCAAAATTTGAGTTTATACAAAAGATATATAGACGCTAGTCCAAATCCTCTGCCATGGTTCCTGCTGTGCCTTAAAACGACGTCGTTTTGGGGCAAAATTTACAAAAAAAAAAAAAAAAACACAGAGAGAGGAGACGAAACTTCTCCGGCACACTCTCGGCGAGAGGAGACGAAACTTCTCCAGCACACTCTCGGCAACTCACACCACTGCAACCCCTACTATTTGGCCACTCTCTGACCCCCACAGCACCACTGTCGCAAACTCACTCATCCTCTTCCTTCCTGTTCTTCTTTCTCTTCCGATTGAAGAGGTTGGTTGCGGTGGCGGTCGCTAGGAAGGAAGAGGGCACAAACACTATTTTCTTTTCAAAATCTTAGAAAGCATCACTGTGTGTACAAATCTCACTTTGAAACCAAAACCCTCACTCTTTCTCACCCCATTTTCATAGATTTCAACCATTATTGACTCACAGAATTCTTTTTCAAACTTCAAATCTTCAACCCTCAAACCTTTTTTTTGTTAATTATAATTATATTCCAATACTTCACTCATCAAATACATAATCAATATAACCCTAGATTTTAACCATTATTGACTCCCAGAATTCTTTTTCAAACTTCAAATCTTCAACCCTCAAACCTTTTTTTGTTAATTATAATTATATTCCAATACTTCACTCATCAAATACATAATGATTATAACTTTATTTGTTGGACTCTTTCTGAAATATTATCCATTCTAAGGGCTATCAGAAGTGTGCAAATGGGTCTCTGTTTTTGGGTTTTGAATATGGGTTTAGATTTGGTGGGTGGAGAGGTAGTGATGGGTTGGGTTCCTGCGATCTGAGTTTATAGAGATTGAATGATCTGAGATGATGTATTTGATGGGTTCTTGCAAATGGGTTGGGTTCCTGCAAACCTATATTCAAAACCATATTCAAAACCATTTGGGTTTGGATCTGAGTCTGTTGAGGGAAGGTTGAGTTCGACCATCTAGGTTTGGATCTGAATCTGTTGAGGGAAGGTTGAGTTCGTGGAGGTGGATTGCGGATAAAGGTGGGCGGAGGTGGATTGCGGCGGCGAGGTGGTGGTGCACCGATGGATGTATAGAGGGAGGGGGTGGAAAAGAGTTTGGGATGGCAAGATCGTATGACCTTTCAATTTATTCTTCTCTCTATCTTCTCTTTCTTTCTTTCTTTCTTTCTTTTTTTTTTTTTTTTGTAAATTTTGCCCCAAAACGACGTCGTTTTGGGGCACCGTAGGAACAATGGCAGGGAACCATGACAAAGGATCCGAACTCATATAGACGCAATAGATATTCAACGGTGTATCGTTTATTTTATTAAATTTGAATAAAAATTTAAGTAAAATTTTTATCTGATATTTAGTATTTCAGTAGAGCATTTTTGGTTGTCATCAACACACTAGGAGGACAACCAGGCGGAAGTCCGGCCGGTCAACTGGCCAGTGTAATCCATCAATTCTGAGAGTATGCTTTGTTGTGAGAATTTTTCAACTAAGCGGATGACTGGGGGATGTCTGGCCTGTTGTCCGGTTCTACAAAATCAATAGCACCAAACTGTGAAATACTGAAAGCTCTCAGATGTCCTCTATTTAGAAAAATATATTTAACATTCTCGATTTGATATCGATTTGATTAAACCGTTAGAGTTGAAAAAAAACTATTTTTCATCAAATTCAAATTTGATGATAAGTTTAATACACGATTTGAGATGGTCTTACTCTCTTCAAAGTAACATTTTTTTTCCCTAGTTTCTCCAATTGCACTATTGTGCTGTCTATGAGCACGCTATCGGAAACCACCACAGCAATGGAGAAGATGTGGGCTTAGTTGAAGAGAAAATCCCCTTATGTGTCGTGAGATCTCATAATGGTTCTCACCGTTATTCACCACTATGAACCGACAACCAACACTGTCTATAATAACCACTATAATGCACTATTGCATTTTATCTTCTTTTTTTACCTTGATTTTGGCAACAAATATACAAGTATTTGATTTAAAATCTGGGTTACATAATACACTGCAAGTGTTTGTAAAAATGTCTGAATGAATATGATGTTTCATTTTGGTTAACATGTTTCTCATCCTTTAGATTGATTTCTTCATATACAAATGTAAATATTTTATTAACTATGTAGGTTGTTGCTTTGGTGCAAGTGGTGGTGTTGATAGTGCAAGTGGCACAGGTCTAACTGATTCTAAAGGTGGAATGAGTTGTTGATATTAAGTTTTTAATAGAAAATAGCCATGTCCACATATGACCATTTTCAAGGTCAAAATAGACATTTCAAATCTCTTTCCCTTTGATCTCATTTCCACTCATTGCAACATTTACTAGCCACCACCAACCACCGTGCACCTCCTCTACTTGGCCCCCATCCCATCCCATTGCCACCACTGATCACCTCTTCCACCCGCCACCTGACTCCACTATCACTAGCATTCACCTCCTCCACCCATTATATACCTCCACTATTTGTCACCAAACACCACACCACCACCAAACACCCACAACCACCAACAACACTATTCACAACCATCAAAATCAAAAGAAAAAGGTATGAGGATCAAGAATCTAAATTAGGTATGATGTCTTGGACCAAAATGAAAAATAATCAAAATCACATCTTGAACTAGAAGGAGAGTTGGAATACTTTCCTTTCTTATTCCTAGATTTGCGACGCCACCCCTCTCTCTCTCTCTAGGTTTGCCATGCCACTTCTTTCTTCAGTCTTCAACATCGCCCTCTTGTTGCATTTTCTATCACAGTTGTGCCCATTATCTCCCGTCAACTATAGACATTCTTCCTTCCCAGCTCCCCCTTTTTGTCTGTCTCTCTTTAGCGCTCTCTCTCTCTTTTTATATATATATACATACACGTACATACATGGCTCACTGAGTCATATGGTTTATTTTTTTGAATGAGTGAGCTCATTTTAGTTGTATAGGGCATGAGCAAACTTACAATTTTGCCACTAAAAGTATGAAATATGTTGCTCCTTTTAGTCAAAAAAGCTAATGGTTGCTTTTAGTTGGACTAAATTGATATTATTTCAAAAATGAAGGTTGAATTAAAACTAATTAAAACTTTAGGGGTCAAAATGACAAAGGAGAAAACTATATGCTCCTTGTCGTATTTGTCCAAAATTTTAATTAGAGCAGGGTTGGAAAGGATAAAAGTAAATAAATTGCAAGAGAGTAGAATCTATTTTTTTTTATCCTAAGAAAGTAGAATCTATTGAATGTATCAAAGTGCCCTATTCTTCCCTTCTCTCTCCTCTCTCCTCGTATTCCTTGTGCAACTTTGGCCACTAGCTACCACTTTCTTGTCCCTTAGGCAATCCATCCCTTGAATTTGCTTAATACTGTGTTTGGTTGGGGGACTTGAGTAGGGATTTGAAAAGGAAAATAGAAAAGGTAGGTGAAATATAAATAAAACATACCTATATTTCATCAAATTTCACACACCTTTTTCTTTTCCCTTTCCAAA
Source organism: Camellia granthamiana (assembly GCA_036172215.1). NCBI lineage: Eukaryota > Viridiplantae > Streptophyta > Magnoliopsida > Ericales > Theaceae > Camellia > Camellia granthamiana. The sequence goes on from CM069905.1 coordinate 88,067,012, forward strand.
TCACTTCCTAAATCTCCGACCAAACACAGCGTAAAGGGTTGCACAAAGATTTGTCCACGATGGCAGCCATGTTACGGTGGAATGGAAATGGTAAAAGTAGGAAAATACATTGGATGAAGTGGCAAATGGTATTTGATGTCAAAACAAAATGGTAGTTAAACAAGGTTGGAAATACTCCCTCTTCAGAAGGGTTTTTAAAGCTAGTATGGTAGGAGATGAGCAAAGTTTTTCTTTATTTCTCTTAATATTTATGTCCCATTTCATCTTCAATAAAGTACAATGTGGACTAACTTGAATGAGACCTAGATTGGGGGGAACTAGTAATATGAAATAATAGCCAATAATTATAAAACATAACACATGTATTTAGAAACATGCCAAATTAAAAATTAAAAAAAAAAAAAAATTCTGTGGAATCCTTATGAAATTAATGGAAATTACCATCTGTAAGAACCTTCAAGAACCATTTATTAACTGAAAAGTACTAACTCATTCAATGTATCAATTTGTAGATGTAAGTGTCACAACTTACCGATTTCAAATCCAAGTCTCATGTCCAACATGATAAATCCAAAAATCCAAATCCATATCCGAATTCATGAATACACTTACTTCAAAAAAAATTGTGAACTGAGACACATTTATTGTTGTTGTTTTGGCTTGTATCTCAAGCTCCAGAATACATGGCATTATCAGATAGTAGTTTTAACACTAGAAATGAAGAGGAGCCGAATTTCTAGTGATACATACACACATACTCTCATCCATACATAGCAAGCAGAGGAAGTTAGTTGTCAATTACAGAGGATAATAAGCAAACCACCTATCGATCATGGTGTAACATTCCTTTTGCTTGTATTCTGGAGCTACATGACCTGCCCCCTGTACAATATACATAAAATGTTAGATTTTATTTATTTATTTATTTTTAGGTGAGCCTGCATAGATCATATGTATAGTAATACCAAATAAAATTTGAGTGGTGTCAAGCCTGTCTCTAAAAGCACATATTTTTGTCGTATTACATGCACTATAAAAATCAATTTAAAAGCCTACTTCAAATTCTATATATTTATGGATAGACAAATATAGAATTGGGACTTCATAAATGTGATTGAAGTCCAGACTCCAGACTCTAGCCTCTTCTTTCTCATCAGTGTGTGAGACAAAAGTAAGCAAAGATTGGAGGTGTAAAAGCATCTCCAACCCATTAGGCATATAATGTTTGTTAGGCAAAATGTCTAGTATGACTCACTTTTTTCAACTCCAATGCATTAGGCATATGATTAGGCATTTTAACTCAACTCACATTCACTAGCTACATGTAGCTAGCTTTTAAGGTTAGGCAAAATGTATTTAATCATTAGGATAATTTCTCTCCATCTTTGTTGTTGATGTGGCATTTTATGAAATTAATAGTATTTGGATGAATAGCTAAAATAAAGAGTATGGTTGGAGTAGAAATATGAAATAGTTGATAGGCAAAATAAAATGTATACTTTATAGTAATGTTTAGATAGATAAAATGCTTATTACCATTGGAGATGCTCTTAGACAACAATTGCTATAGGGCTCTCTACTACTTAGATTATCAATATTAATGGCATTAGGTTCGCGTTTACTATTATTATTGCTTTGTTCTTTTGGTCTGACATGAGATCTTTGTTGGGTTTTTGGTAATTGTTGACGTAAACCTTAGCATTATACAATGTTGTGTTCTGTAGCAGCGGCTGTTGTACTCTCTCTTTTGTTTTTCTGACGTAGTGAAACTAGTGTGAGCCGTGAACGTAGACAATCTTGTTGAACTATAATTGTGTCTTTTCTTGTTTGTGTGATTGATTTTTTTTTCCTTCTTCTTGCTTTTGTTTGCTCATTTGGCTTATTCCACAACAAGCTTGGGATTTGGGGTTTCTATTGAAATCTAACATAAAATACATTTGAAGTCATTATTTTCAAGCTGTAGATAATGGAGAGAAGAAACAAAGGGAAAGGTTTTGGTAACTTGCCTTCACAGTTGCATACGTCAAAGCATAATTGTCTTTTGTAAACCTCCTCACATATCTACATGAAAAAGTAAGGTTAAGATTGTGAAACATTTCAATGTACAATATACATATATATGTGTCAAATTGCACATGTATGCCCACATGAAAGAGAAGAAGAAAGAGGTAGATATAAAAAATAAAAAGTAAAAAATGAGCAGATTGAGAAAACCCACCCTGCAACTTGAGCATCGACAAACCATGCTCGCCAAACTTTACTCAGAGTCAAATTTAGAGTATTAATCCATTGTTGTGTACCGATGTGTGTAACTGACATATCATGATCACCACTGCATAGAATTTGAAAAACCAAAAAAAAGTTCATTCAATGAGTACTAATGTAACAGTGCTTAGTTTCCCAAATCCTGTAGGTGTAATTCTTGATGTATTAGGAATCAATAAATTGTTAGCAAAAGAGACCATTTTAAATCAAGAGAAAGATAATTAAGATCAAATTTTACTTATACTGGCCACCCTTGGCTTTGTATTTGAAAACCTATATACTATTTCTTGATAGGCGGTAACTCTATAAAACCTTTGAGATTTTGCAAAATAATAGAAATTAACCAAGAAGTTACACACACACACACAACAACAACAACAACAAAAAGAAAAAAAAAAAAAAAATAGAGAGAAAGAAAAAAGATTTGACCTGTATATCAAAGCTCGGAGGGAAGCTGCAGTTAGATTCTGATGATAAGCGATAGTACTTGTTACATCCTTTGTATAAGCTAAGCTGCCATTGCATCTCTGCCAAACTCCTGCTGTCCCCTGCTCAATATTTAGTGTCATAAAAATTTTACTGATCAAAATTTTCTCCAGTATGTGAAATTTGATGTTTCATTAGTTCTACATACCGATCGAACATTGAGAGCTTCTTGGACAGTCTCGTTATTTGCCCATATCTCGGAGAGAACATAAAGGTAATCCTATAAAAGAAGAAGACTAGTTGGGTTTTTTATTATTTTATTTGACTAAATAAGAAATGAAATTGCATACCAAAAGAAAAATTAAACAAGAATTTTTGTGTTACAAGGTAGGTTTACCCGGCAAAAATATGCAAGACCAATAGGTTGTAAACGGAGGGGATCTTTAGGGTGCTCTTTGAGAGATCTTTGACGCCATTTTCGCTCATGTGGTCTCGGGGATGCGTCCCCACAATAAGGTTCCAAAACATGTACCAAATTTATGTCTAGGATCAACTGTATATTCAAAATATAATCCTTGTTCTCAGTATCTTCAAACTAAAGACTGAGAAGAAAAATAAATAAAAAAATGATAGTCCCTCTAACCTCGTCGATGGCTTCCATATTTAATTCACAATCTTCATTATCTATATTCACATAATCACCATTGCAACTTGCTTTTGCTGCCTTGAAAATTCAAAAAAGATTGCAGATCTTTTAGAATGATACCATTCAATTGAAAGATATGAGCTTTTTAATGTAATATTTGATCATATGGTTCTTGATGGCTTGAAAACCAGGGACAATTAGTTAAGCGAAATGCACAAAGGCAAATAGAGAAAATGATAAGTTTCATGATTGTATGAAGTATAAAACTATTGAACAAAACTGAAAACAAAAATTAAAAGATCCATTAACAGAGGTGTCCAAAGGTTTTCTTGAAAATGGATGTGGGAAAAAAATAAAAAATAAAAAACATTACCAAAATGCTTGGAAGAAATTTCCATAGACCCTTTACCAAAATGCTCATTGTTGCTAAAAGGCCTTTTTGAAACAAGACCTCTAAAGATTCAGCATGTGAAAATGCACAAATCTATTAAATTAACCAAACATGCCTAATATTTTTCAGCTTCTTGTGTCTACGAATCTATTTACTATGGTTCCATGAAGACTTGAGGAAGAACTTTGAAATCTAAAAACCCCGGAGCCATTGATTTGTGATTATGATTCATTTTTAAACAATGAATAGTAATCCTAATCAAACAATCAACAAGAAATCAGCACAACGATTTAATGTGGAAACACAATTGGACTCCTCCAATTGTGATAAAAAAAATCACGGGCTAAAGCCACAAAACAATCTACTGAGAAAACAAAAAGAATTACATACGAGAACTCTCAATTACTTAGTGAATCCACGCTCGAATTGAACCGATCTCAATGTGTCTCTTCCACAACCGTCTTCACCATGGAATTGCTTTACTCAATATTGAATCCACAACGTCGATGTCGAATCCACGATGATGAATCACTCTGGAATCTACCAAAGCTTTAGGCCCAAGTTCTCCAGAATCCACCGAAAAACACTTCTCTCTCTTTTAGTGAATGAAATAACAAAATAACCCTTGATGTTTGTCAATATGTAGTTCATTGATCAATCGATCACCTTCTATACATCAAGAAAACTAACATAAAACACCTTCCAATATAGAACACTTTATATTTTACTCCTCTTTGAGAATCTGGACGAGTTAAACCCTAAAACTAGCAAATAACGCACTTTATACAGAGTCATGAAGACCGCTTGAGCCACCACTTTACCGCTCGAGCGGTGTGAGGTAGTGCAAACATATAGGCTAACCACTTGAGCGCAACATCTATCGCTCGAGTGATAAAACGTGTCTCCTAGAAGTTCAAAACGCAGGCAGAGATATTGGATAAACCACTTTACCGCTCGAGCGCACAAATGACTACTTGAGCGCGCTACCCCTCGACCTCGCTTAGCCCCTGGACCCGTCAGGGGCATGGTCAGTGAAGTGGTAAATAAGGAATGTTCAAGATACGAAATGTTAGTACAAACTCCTCTACATAAGCATAACTCGGGGTAGATTCGCATCTAAACACTCATAGCCTCACTAAACCAAAAGAGCGAATAAAATTACAACTAAAATGAATTTTGTCAAATGAAATTGCTAATTACAAAAACCTAACAAACTTATAAGAAAAGAAAACAAGATGAAACATGAACTCACCCGATACAGGTCCTCAGAAATAAGTGTTAGCCTATGAGCAAATGGAATTCTTGAATTGTCATCGACATATGAATCTGTCACTGGATTTCCAAGAATATATCCCTGACAGCATTTTTAAGAACATCACAGCGGACTATAATTTAGGAACCTTGAAAATATAATCATTTTTTTGACATAGGAAGGAAGATTCCCAATTCCAAATGTTGAGCATAAGACAATGTTCAGTTTGAAGTTGGCTAAATTGAAAGAAAATTCAAGTTCCAGGTTAGGTTCTTTTACTTGAAGGTTCATATTTGGCTGCCTTCCCAATTCATTACCTGCAAAACCATAATGAATAAAAACCAATATTAAGAACTGATGTTCCAATGGATTTTTGGGGTCCCCACTAGTAGCAGCAGTGTTGCGCCTCAAAATGGCGTGATTTTGGTCTCAAAGCCTCGAAACTAAATTGTTTTGAGGGGCAACATCCCTTGTTACTCAATAGAGACCCAATACTATAGGAAAAATGGTTTTAGTTAAATAACTAAAGCCATTCACATAATAGTTTACAGACAAGTGATAAGATGGTGTGATCCCACATGTAGGACCTACTTGTAGGCCCTAGCTTCTTATATGTTGTCTGTGAATCATTTTGTGATTGCTATCTGTGCAAATAAGATAGTGGAGAAGATGCCTACCATCGATGGTCTCTTGAACGACCATTGGTACTATTATGCCTGAATAAGAATCGCCGCCAATGTATAGATTATTTTCCAAATATTCAGGATGGCTTTTCAACCACTGCACACAGCACAGTTAGAAACCAATAAAATCAATCAGCCTATTACTCAAGTTTAGAATGGGTGATATATATAATATTTTGGTAAACAAAACAAAACACACCTTTCCTAAAAATTCATAAATCTGTTTTGCTGATTTATAGTCATCCACATAGTAACCTTCTTGGGATTCTGAGTAAGAGAATCCAGTCCCAACAGGTGCATCTACATATAGTATATTGGCGCGCTGTGAAAAATCGTCACCGCTTTTTAGTCATAACTAGAGAAATTTCTAAACAGTTTATAAGTAATAAATTAACAAAATGCACAATTTGCATAAAGATTAGAACAACTTCCACCTGAGTCCATGTATATTCGTTTAAACGCAATGTTGGTAAGCCACCTTTGTAGCCCTCAAATTCGAAATATACTGGACCTATATGCAATCATTTAAAAATAATAATAAATAAAAAAGAAAAAGCAAAATGTAGGTCATATTTTTTGCTGCTATATAGTAAAATTATTTATTAGTTCATTGGGGGTTCAAGAACATTACTATATACTCACTCAACTGTAACATGGTTCCGAGTTTTGAACATTGATTTTCTTTCACTAACTACTATTATTGCAGTTACTGATGTCAAATTCACAGATATTAAAGAACTGCAATTACAACCATTGGTCTGGTGTTGTACTCTTTCTGTTGTCTTTTTCTTTTTCCACATTTTTTTCTCAGGAAAACAGAAAGAAAAAAATAAAAGAAAATTGGAACTTGTGTTGATACCTCTTTCCTACATCTAACAATCTAGAATACAGAACTACACAAATAATTTTTTTTTTTGTTTTCCTTATTATGATAATTTGAGCTTGATTAGATTCCTTTTTTATTTATTTATAAATTGATGTAACCTGAAAGCTGTTGTTTTCTTATCTTTATCTATTTATTTAAGTTTGGTCTCTAGTTTCCTTTGTAGAGTGATGTTCCAGTTTCAAAGCAATGTGTGCACGTCATGTCATTTGTAATTAAAAAAAAAGGAAAGGACCATGTTTATGTATCTTTGCATCACACAACATAATTTTTTCAAAGTTAAAAAAATTATATTACATACTGAGAGATACATTAGAGAGGAACAAGCTTTTTCAAGACAAAGGACCCCAACACATTACTAATTGACAATGATCTGAAAATCAATACTACGTGATGATAGATCTTCCAAGTCATTTGGCCGTTTTCAAAGGAAGGAAAAAGATATTAGTTTAATGTTGACAACACATTATCATCGTGGTATAGCTATACAGGATTCATGAATTCTACTAATTAAATGTAATGTAACTATCATTCAACACAATTCAATAACTACCCTATCATCGGCACGATGTGGTTCACTATAGTATGCCCATATAGTACGTGTTAATAATTACATTGTATCACTGTTACATTAAAATTTTCTCTAATAATGTACGTATTGGTTAGGTAAGTAAAAATGGTAAGAAACGAACCACTTTCGTAGAAGAAAGCAGATAGACAAGAACAGCCAGGGCCACCGGTAAGCCAAAGCATTAGAGGATCTTGAGCAGGGTTCCTCTGAGACTCCACAAAATAGTAAAACAGCTGCACATCATCCATGTCACCCACACCCACATATCTGCATTGCATAATACAATTTAGTAAATCTTTCAATTTCATTCTCAGCAACCAAACAGGGAGAAAGAATTGAAGGAAACAACAAACTCGCTGACCCGGTCTCAAGTGAGAAGGGAAGAGTGCCATTAAAACCGGGTAAAGATGTGACGATGGTGCGGGAGGCTGCAATGTGAGAGAGCAACAACAGAAGAAGAATGCGAAAACAGAGTGGAATGTCGATTGTTTGCTTTGATGTTTCCATATCATATCAAGTTTGATAATTTGGGGGGTCACAAAGTTAAACAAAGGTCTACACACACACACACACATATATATCCATCCAACGCTCCCTCTGGTCTGGTCTGGATTGTAAGTCCAACACCAACTTCAACAAATGTTTGTTAGTAGTAGTGTTGGTGGTGGTGGTGTGGAATGTGGAGCTTTTGAGCATTTTGACTTGTGAAGAAAATTAGCTGTACAAGTGTTTGGTTGAATTCTACAAGAGTCAATTCCCATTTGACCGGTGAGTTACTTCATATTTCATGGGGCACGTGGAATTTATGAAAAATGCATCAAATTGTGAGATAATTATTTAGTATTCTCGGAGTATGGACCCGTGGTGCTCCATAAGGTTTGGATTAGTAGAGAGGGGTAGGGGCCCATGATTTATGTTAGGAATGGGGAACAACATGATTGGCTTGGAGTATGGCCATGTGATGTTCTGAGATTATTGAATAATTTTCCCAAATTGTGTTAGGGTAATGCTAGAGGTACCAAATTTTCTACCAAATAAATGACCAAATGTGTCACATGAGTGTGGGGTCCACACTTTTATGGACCCTATATCTATATAAGACATTTGATTATTTATTTGGTAGAAAATTTAAACCCTATAGCATTTTAAATTGTGTTATGAAAAATTCTATAATACACTTGTTTTTAAAACATGTATTATGTTCAGTTATGATATTCGTATTTTTTTAATTATAATTTATTGTATTGTTGATTATTACTCATTGTAATATCAGTTATGATTTAGTTGTGATTTCTTATAATTTTTATGACCAAGAAGGTGGTTATATGTCTCAAGTTATGTTTGATTATGACTCTTAGTTATGATCTATTGTTATTTTGGTCATAACATTTTTTTTTTTTTTGTTATACCTTAAATAGTGTTTAGTTATGACTCATTATATATTTTTTTAGTCATGAAGTGATATAGTTATGACATTTGTGATATCAACACTACAAATGTCATAAGTTGCATATGGTACGCACCCCTTTTTGGATAGTGTATAGTAGCATGACCTGCGTTATGAATTTTATCTTAAAATGAGGTGAATGGTGTAAATTTAAAGTTGAGAGAATGTTGACCGCATTTAAAATGTTTGTAATTCATAAATAAAAAATGTTAGTGATTCTAAAAAAATTATTAAATTTTTTTATCAAACATTCACATAATGTGAGACTCATGAGTATAGACCCCACACTCATATGAATGTCGGGTAAAAAATTTGATAATTTTCTTACTTACCTAGCATTCATCTTCATAAATATACTTTTCAAGGTACTTTTCTGAGTTCACATAATGTGAGACTCATGAGTATAGACCCCATACTCATATCAATCTTCATAAATATACTTTTCAAGGTACTTTTCTGAGTTCACATAATGTGAGACTCATGAGTATAGACCCCATACTCATATCAATGTTGAGTAAAAAATTTGATAATTTTCTTACTTACATAGCATTCATCTTCATAAATATACTTTTCAAGATACTTTTCTGAGTTCCAATATTGTTGGGATTTTATGGCGCGAGCGGATCCTCTAGAGTAATCCTCTAGAGTGATCTCCTAAAGTAGATAATCGGACGGCTCAAAATAGTCCTCACCAAAACGACGTCGTTTTGGTGAGGAATTTCCAAAAAAAAAAAAAAATTTGTTTTTCAGATTTTTCGATTTCAAACACAAGAACAACAGACTTCTGGGTTTGATTTCTGAACATCAAGCTACATGGTTTGATTTCTGAACTCAGAGATCCTGTTGTGAAAGCAATGGCAGCAGCGAAGGAGTTTGAAGATCACGACGAAAGGGAGGACGAGGAAGATACACACAGAGAGATCGAAATCAGAGGTCGAAGAGGATGAGGATGAGGATGACGTCCCCGATCTCCGACTGCCGCAACCAGATCTGAGCTCGACTTTGGTCGTCGAAAGGCGGAAGCGGTGGTGGAATGTCTGATGTCCCGTTCCATTGCTGATGTCTGATAATATTCAGAAAAAGATGCCGACTCGAACATGGGTGGCATCAGATGTTCCTCTGTTTCCATTTGCCGACTCGATACATGAAGCTTTAACTTGAGTCCTCCAATGGCTGATCACAAGCCTAAATCGGACATCTCCTTCGCCGGAAACAAAATCCCCATTCCAGATCTGGAAATCAGTTTCTGTTGAAGGACTGTATATAAGTTTCTATTGATTATATATCAAATTTCCAGATCGTTTCTATTGATTTTCATTTTGATTATGTATATATATATGCATTTTGATTATGTATATTTCTGCTTTTGATTATGCATTTTGATTATGTAAATCCCCATTCCAGATCTGGATCTGGGTCTTGTTCAGAATGGAGGCTGATTATGCATCTTGATCAGCCATGATTTAGGCTTGTGATCAAAATGGAGGAGGAAATTTTGATGCAAAATGGAACCAAAATTTCATGATTTCTGCAGATCTGGGACTGGTTCTAGAGAGAAGGAGGAGACTCTCTCTCTAACCCATTCTTCCTCCTTCCCGATCTGCCAAAAAACAAAAAAAATCAAAACCAAAACGACGTCGTTTTGGATAGGGAACATCTCAACCATTGATTTCATTAATTGGACACGTGTCGCATCCTAAATTATCACTCTAGAGGATCACTCTAGAGAGTTACTCTAGAGGATCCGGACGCTTTTATGGCATGTCAATTGGGTTTGAATGAGCCAGGTCGAGGCTCCCCTGAGCTATTAAGAGCAATTTTTTTTCCTCTTTTTTTTTTTTATTTTTTGAGGAGGAAGCACTTTATCCCTATACATTTTAAATATAGTCAGAAAGTCTTCTTATAATTTGGGATTAAAGTACTATCATTAATTTTTGCATTCAAACTAACGGAAAGTATATTACACACACTATTTATTTGAAAGGGTTTAGCTTTCTAAACAAATAAAGTGAAAGTAACAGGACAAAAACACAATTTTATCCCTCATCTTTTCCAAATCTAAAATTAGATTAAGTTGTTAATTAAAATTAAATTAAAATATAATTAATGATTGATCTAAAATATAAAATATAAAAGACTAATTTAAAATTTAATTTAATTAAAATAGAAAATAAATAATAATCAAGAATTGATCTCAAACACAATTCAATTAAAATTAGATTAAGATGTTAAGAATTTTAATAAATAATTAAGAATTTAGGATTAATTGTATTCTAAAACATAATTAGATTAAAATTAAGAAAATTTACCCTTAAATCCCATATGGGGAAATGCTAATCTATTTAGTCTTAAGAATTTTCTTATGAACCAATTAGTCTTTTTTGCTTTGAAAATTTGTATTTATTTGATTTGATATCATTTGAGTTTAAGCGAATACCCTTTTATGATATATTTTTTCAATTTTTAATTCGTTTTTGGGATGAGAATGAAAAGATGAGATGTGAAAAATTCTTTTTGAGGAGATTGGTGGCTGAAGTGTTGGTTGTCGAGTATAGAATTCTACATTTCTGTTAGTGTGGTTATTGGTGTTACATTGGAATGTTACATTAGAGTACTACTTTTTTTTTTAAAAAAAAGTCTTTATGTGTTACATTGATTAGAGTGTTACGTTTAGGAAAAGCACACTACGAAGTTTTTTTGGAATGCTATGTTATTACGTTTGAGAGAAATACACTAATTTTTTTTTTTAGTATGCTATATTAGAATGTTACATTTTGGAAAAGTGCACAAAAGAGTTTTTGTGCGTTACATTGATTGAAGTGTTATATTTGAAAAAAATACACAAATGAGTTTTTTTTTTTTTTTTGGAATGTTACATTTGAGAAAAATATACTAAGGAGTTTTTATAGTGTGTTATATTAGAGTGTTACATTTGAGAAAAGCACATTAAAGAGTTTTTTTGGAATGCTACCTTGTTACGTTTGAGAAAAATGCACTAAAGAGTTTTTTAGTGTGTTATATTAGAGTTTTACATTTTTGAAGTGTTAAATTAGAGTGTTATGTTTGAAAAAATTATACTAAGGAATTTTTTGAAGTGTTATGTTTAGTAATTTTAATATTATAAGAAAATACGTATTTGTCTCTCAACACATAACACATGAGCGTTTATACTTGATTCTTTATGTAATTCACACTAGAATGTGACCTTTGGGTCTATAAGAAAAAATGTATGACCAAACAGTTCATAAGATCACCATTTGGGATTTATTAGTGCTTCATCCTTAAAATTTTAATAATTACAATAAATAATTAAGGATTTAAAATTAATTGTGACTGAAAAATAGTTAGATTAAAAATTTAAGAATTATAATAAGTAATTAAGAATTTATAATTTATTCTAATTTAATTGAATTAATTTTTGAAATTATAAATTATGTGCATTTGAGAGTAGATAAAAATAAAATAAAACAAAAAAGCATAAAGTTTGAGGATATTATACTCATTTTAACAATGTTAAAGGTTTCACTATGGTCCAAAATCACATACATCTTTCTAACTGCTTTTGAACTACAGAGAAATAAAGTATTTGATACTCAAATCATAATGGGATAAAATGATTTTTATTTATTATATTTTATGATAATTCAAGGTATCACCCTCATAGTCTAGCTCAATTGGGCCCGAGTTACCTTGTTTGTGGATAGATGAAAACTAATATTTGGAGATCATAAAGTTAACGATTAGGCAAATTTCTAATCGCTCGTTAAGACTCCAAATTTATTTAAGAGTATTTGAAATAAACTATCCAAATTTATATGCTAAGAGTATATTATATATATAAAAAATTAATAATAAAATGTTCGTTAACTTAAAGAATAAGTGGGTGTTTTAATAATGTAATTAAAATGTGTGTTAAAAAATGTGTTATGTAAAAACTGAGACCACTTAAATATGTATATAAAATAAGTGTTTGACTTATTTCAAGTTGGCCATATCAAATTGAGAGCACATTTGAACTTGGTAGGTCCATTTTGGAACCGATTTCGGTGATCTAACCGTTCACTTTTTAGAACTCGTTGAGTAAAATATTCATACAAAAAATCAAGATGATCAAATATCGATAGTTATATGTTTGAATCAAAATTGTATTACAAAAAATGAATGACTATTCTTGAAATTATATTTATTGTCTAGTTTTTAAAATAAATATAATTCAAATATATAGTTACCAATATTCAATCATCTTGGTGTTTTGCATGAATATTTATTAAACGAGTCTTAAAAAGTAAACAATTCGGATCATCGAAATCGGTCTAAACATGGACCTATCAAGTCCAAACATTATCTCAAATTAGGATGAAAATTTGAGAGAAACCACACTTATAAAATAAAACTAATTAACAAATGCATTGAAACACCCCAAAAAACAAAAAACAAAAAACAAAATTGTATTAGTTAACTATCCTAATGTTAACTATCCTAATGTCCTGTACTAATAGGCTCTTGAAGTGTCTATTGAACATGCTCTAAGACCATTGATGGGTGGAGGAGCACCAATTCACTACTCTCCCATTTGAGTAGATTTATTTAGCTGTATGAGACTCGTAAATAACATACATATAAAATTTACAATTGCGATTGGGAGCTCGAATGAGCTGCCCCGAATAAGCCTCGAATCAGAAACGACGTCGTTTTCGACGTTTTTTTTTTTTTTTTTTTTTTTCTTCTCAGAAGACGAAGAAAATCAGAGGAGGAAGAGGAAGAAAGGAGGAGGAGGAGGGAGGAGGGGGACTGGAGGGGGCATATTCATTGGGGGAGGAGGAGGCGGAGGTGGGCCGGAGGCGGTGGTCGGAGGCTGCGACGATCGGGGCTGCGACGATCCGGAGCTGCGACGATCGGGGCTGCGGCGGGGCAGATCGGCGGCGCCTCTCCTCTCTCTTTCTCCCTCTCCTCTCTGCTTCCCCTCTCTCTCTCCCTCTCCCTCTCTCCCTCTCTCTCCCTCTCCCTCTCCCTCACCCGTTTCAGAGTTCAGACACGAGGAAGAAGAAGAAAAAAAAAAAAAAAAAAATTAAAGTTGTGAAACGACGTCGTTTCACGGATTTGGGGCATTCGGGGCCAAGATTTTCGAGTCACAAATCTTTTCTGTAAAATTTATATATAAAAATTGTTTGTAAAATGATATTTTTCATTTATATTTATTCATTGATAATTAAGGTGCCTACTACTATGGTTCATTATTACCACACAAAAAAAAAGAAAAAAAAAAAGAAAAAGTGATTGTCATGTTATTCTTTTTATAAATTTTATATAAAAATTATGTTTGATCATCATTTAGATGATATATAGTGACCATATTCTACAATTGTATAATATTGGGTGCATAAATTCTCGTCTTTTAGAAAAATTATTTCAAATTTTTATGAGTGATGTGTTTGTGTGGTAAAGATTAAATTAGTCTAATGTAAAATTTAAACATAAATGAATCTCAGTTCTAAATTAGTACTTTTAAGTATATAATATTTAATGTACAATCATGATTCAGATCTTTAATGGTGGAGCTTTGATTATAGCTCCACTGATGTAGCAGGAAGCAAAAAAAAAAAAAAACACAAAATATATGCATCACATCATCAGTGAGTGAGTTTTACTCTTAACTCATTAGAGCTGTAATTAAAACTCTATAATTAGAGTTTCGAAATATTTTTTTTTAATGTATTGGGTGGGTAGTGAACAAATTTTCTCTCATGTCCCTTTCTATGACAAGTGCGTGCCACTGGATAAGGGATCAAAGTTAATTTAGGTTCAACCGGTCACATCTAGAATAGAAGGCACAACTAACTTACTCTCTTGGTTTTTTTGGCAACTAACTTTTAGTTGTAGGTCTCTCTCCGTCCCCTCATAAGAAAATTACATGAAGAGAAATTGATGGGGAATGGAGTTGCGTGTAAATCTTAGTAAATAAATTTATTATTTAATAGATTTTATGATAATTAATGAAAATTTTTATCAAGTATAAAATTTTGTTATAAAAAATGTCATTAATTATAAGTTTTAACGATAGTTTAAAAAAAATTCACAAAAAGATCACTAATTTTTAATTTTCAGTAACATTTTAAAAAATTTATCGTAGAAAAACGTCACTAATTGTTAGTTTTAGCGACAATTTATAAAAATCATCGCAAAAAAGTTACTAATTGTCGATTTTTAGTGACATGCAAAAAAAGTCAAAAAAAAAAAAAAATCTTTCGTGACGATTTTAATATGACTTATTTTCAATAGGATTTGATAGGGATTAAGGTCTTGTTTGTCATAACCTAAAAAATGCAAAAAATCAAAAAGTCACTATCCTATTTAAGTCACATCATCTCTCTACCACATCACTTCAAAGCCAACCCATACTTAACCCATATTTCATAAAAAGTCAAAAAGTACACTTATTTAGATCATTTCAAACCATCCCTAAATTCAACTATTATGACATATTGGTAATTTATCCAATTGATGTGTACCATATGTAATTTGTTATGTATTTTTATGATAAATATTATATATATATATTTAGAAGAGTTATAATAATTTGTGATTTAGAAATGAAATTACATATTTTGACAATATTTATTATGAGGGATGGTTTTTGAATACTTATTCACTCCAAACAAGCCCTTGAAAGTTCATTGAGTTGCTACTTGAAACAGAAGAAAACTCCGGTCGGGGATACCGGGATTAGCACTCTGACGAGCAAGTTAGTTCATTTTGAAAGAAGAAGTGCCTTAATTTCTTACAATGCAAGTCTGTTAGAACATACCTTTTTATTCCACATTTTCTCCTTTTATAGAGCCATTCTTCAAAATATTTTCCCCTGTAGCTTAACCCTTCATCATCATCATGTGAGGACCCATCTCCCTACTATACTTTTGAGGAAAGGACAACCTGGGCCCACTTAAAGGGGTCATGCCGACTTGCACAATATACTCGGCTTAGATGCACGACCTAGGTACCTTTAATTCAGCGTACTCTTTATCCCATTCATATTTACTCGGCAATGACTTGTTTGAGCCCAGTGGACTTTGGCTGAATATGGCCCATCAAGGATGGGGTTGGATGTGCCTTGTTTATCGATTACCATTTTCTTATACTCGGCTCCCACAATTGCCCCTCGAGTACCTGGTTAGTTAATATCTCAAGTATCCTGTGTGCTCAGCTTTTTCTTGATCTACACATTTAGCTAATTATGTTAAACTTGGATTACACCCTATAGGCCTTGAAATTAGGGCGCGTGATGGACACGCCATCATATATCTGACACAATGGATGGGACACAATGGAGAATATATAAAGCTTCCTGCCTTTTTACGTTCTTCTAACCTTTCATTAATTGTGATTTCAAAAAATCGTCACTTCCGCTCTTTTGTTTTCGAAAAGACTCAATTCTTACGACCCTTCACTTCCAACCTCTTGATTGCAACTGCTTCAGTTCGAGCATCTTTTATTGGAACCTGCAAGTTTTCTGAGCCTTTTCTCTCATTTCATTTTTTGTATTTTCACGATTTTCGACCTTGCTCCACCTTTGGTTCATTCTTTTGCCTTCGATTCTCCCATTCTCTAAAACATTCATGGCGAACTACTTAAAAGCTTTGCTTTCTGAGAGTAAGGTTGCATCTTTCCATCGCTATTACATGATCCCTGATGACGTTCAACTAGAACTCATAGTGGACACAGTGGTGAACTCTGAGAGGTTTGACACTAGCACCATAGTCTTTATATTATTGGTGATTGCCAAGGCGGAGTGCGATTTCCCCTTCATTCCTTTCTTCAATCTATTCTTCGCTTTTGGAGGCTGATTCCTTCTTAGCCAAACGTATATTTCTACCAAATAATTATGAGTATTATAGAACTTAACCGCCGACTGAACACCAACCTCGGCATTTTTAATGATTCTAGTTTAGACCTGGCCCGTTTATCATTTTGGATTCGGGATTCCTAATCTTAAATGGTTGTTCATACCCTTTTATGTCCTATTCTTGGTTGAGTTTGATTATTTGGATGTCATTGTTTCATTTGGAACAGGTTGGGAGTTCGTTTTTCAAGGAAGTCTTTGCCCGGATTTTGGTCAATTTGCTTGAGCAGTCCTTTGATCGCTCGAGCGATCTTTGAGAACATTCAACATAATTGCAAGTCTGTAAAAGTACTAGAATGGTAATGTTTTTCGCTTGAGCGGTGTTTCTTGTGCTCGAGCGGTCCTTTTTGAGCTCGAGTAGCTAGCCCTTGTTTGCAAAACTTCTGGAAGGGTCTCATTGTGCGCTCGAGCGGTAACTTTTTTCACTCGAGTGGTCTTACTTATTGTGTCTGGTCGCTCGAGCGGTCTATGCATATATCAGTTTGTAAAAGTCACTTTTTGGATCACTTTTTCATCTTTCTCTCTCTAAACATTTCAAAACCCCAGATTTTCTTGCTCTTTCTCTAGAAACCATCTTTAAACCTCAAATACACTATCATCCATTGATCTCTACACCCTAGTCCCTTTGATAAAAAGAGAGAGCTCACCTAAAGCTTCATTCTAATCGGAGCAAAGTTGATTTTCGACTTCGTTGAGGTTTCTTCACTTTCTCTATTGTCTTCTAGTCTTGAGGTATGGATTTCTCCATACTTTTGTATGGTTTTTAACTTAGTTATTTGCTTTTCTAAACAATATTGTGATTTGGGGATTTTTGAACAAAATCTAGGGTTTTGGTTTAAAAATTAAAAGAGGGGTTTTCAAATGAGTTCTTGAATATGGTTGTGGGTTTGTAAATGTGGTTGAGTTGTGATAAAATGGTGGATTTTTATCCTTGGAATTAATTTATAAAGGAAAGGAAATTTTGTCCTAAAATGTGAATATTTGAATTTGTAAAGAGGAAATGGAAATGATATGGGTTTTGTGAAATCAGAATGATAATGATGATGATGATGATGATGGAGGAGTTGGATATGCATTATTACTTCCATCTTGAAATTTTGGAAAATTTATCATTATTAGAAATTATCTATCTGTTTAGAGATATCTGTTTTGGGTTATCGGTAGAGGATAGCTATGATTGTTGTAGAAATTGCATGAGAATTAGAAGAATTGAAACTAATTTCTCATCCATTGGCATTCAGCATTGCTGCATACTTAACACATTAAAAATGTATATTGTTTTGAGAAAAAATTAGTGAATACCTTGGTGAATCTGGGTCTGGGTATAGGTGTGGTTGTTGTATTATTGTTGGCCTATGTGTCCTTGGTGAAAGTCCAGAAACCCTCGCGGATAAGTGTCGATCCTTCTGGTTAATGTCGATAAAAATGGCAATTGGTAGTGCTTGCATAGCGTACTTATAGACACGTACCTAGACATTCCCAGTGCTTGTATCTATTGCCCTGTTTTCTATTGCGAAGACCGTGCTTTTATGAATTGTGATATAAACCTGGTATTGTATGGTTTTGGAAAGAGATATAAAATGTTTTGCCAGGAATATTGCATAAATATTCACCTTATAACTCTGTTAAAATTCATAGACTGTGTTAGAATATCTCTATTGGGCTTTAGCTCACCCTGTGTGGAAAACCATTTTCAGGTGTTGATGATATCCCTCCACCAAGGCCGTAGCTTGGGAGGACTTGGAGCCAAGAGCTTCTTGCTTTGTTATTGTTGTACTCCCTCCGTCCCAAAATAGTAGTCCCTTATTCCATTTTTCATTGTCTCAAAATATTAGTCACTCTTCAAAAATCAAGTACAAAAATAATAGAAATTTCCTATTTTGCCCTTCTTTTAAATTCATAAACAATATAAAAAGTACAATTATGACATTGATATTCCTAAAAAAATGTACTATCAAAGGGTTATTTTGGAAAATCAACTTTTTTAAAGTGCAATAATTGTACTATAAAAAAAAGTTGGATTCCCCAAAAGGGACCATTATTTTGGGACGGAGGGAGTATTTATTTTTGTACAAGACTAGGGCTTTAATTGTATTGAGTTTAAACTCACTTTTGTTGTAACCAAGCATCGTCTTCGAAAGTTGTAGCCACTAGGGCATTTATATATCTGTTTAACTTTTCTTTCATATTATTAATTTGTGGCACATGCATGGTTAGGACTTATGAATATATAACTGCATGTGTTACCTTTTCTACAATGGAATCATATGAATGGAAAATAACTATTTCGGTACATGTTGTTATTTAATTAATATCATGAGATAGTTTAATTATTATATTTTTGGGACGTTACAGCATCCATACCATTCGATACTACTATGCCCTTGCCAAGTCATCCAGTCGACAAGAGCGATTCTTCTTGAGGGCCAAAAATGTCCACCACCAAATGGTGACTATGCTTGCTAGCTCGGAAAAGAGAGTAGATGACGTTATGGTCCTTGTCTGTGGCAACTGGGAATTCAGTGCAAAAGAAGACCGCTTGGACCTAATTTCTAGGCAAACAGGTGAACTAGGTGGTTGAGTAGTTGCAAATTAATTTTAATTTTATTCGGCTCCCAATGTTCTAACAATTTCTTTTTTGCAGGTAACGATCTCAAAAAGTGATTACCTCAGAGGACGAGGTTATTCTGGCCCAAGTCAAGACCATCATTGATTATACTGGCCGAAAGAACCTCCAAGGACAAGGTTATGCCGCCCATATTCTACTTATGTATGATCTGTCTTACGCCTCTTTTGCTACTGCCGATCATATTTCGATTCTTCAAGGTGAACGATAGCTCACAGTGCTAGTTGTTAAAAGTTATGTCAACTTGAGGGATATAGGAGTAGATGAAGCATTAGATAATTAGAACGGCGAAGAGAACTGTAACAACCCCGACCTTTGATTAACGTTGATCCATGATTAATTATGCCTAATTAGTAATTAAGGTGAAATTCTGAATTAAAATGCATGTGTGTGTTGCATTGTTGTGTTTATATCTGTTAGGAGTAAAAAGATCTGTTCATGTTTTAATTTCGAATTGCGAATTGAAAGCCTTATCGGCGACTGATTCAGGAATTGATTAGTGTTATGTGCTAATTAGGATTTATATGAATTTATAGTAGGTTTAATTAAAATCCAATTTGGAATGATTAAATCAGATTAAATAATGTTAAACTAATTGAACCTAGGTAATTGCACTTGTGCCATTGAGTGGTTTAATTCAAGGCCACTATTTCTCACACTTTACATTTGTTTAGCATCATTCTTCATTTCCTCAGACCAAACCATGAGAGAGAGGGTGCATAGGGGAAAATTGAATTCATCTAGGAATTTTGCTTGAATTTGGAAGGAATTGAAGAAACTTTGAAGAATTGTTCATTTGCTCAAGAACTTTGCTTAAGTAAAGCTTAATTGAAAAGCCTAGGTAAGAACGCAACCCTTTAATCTTGTTTTTGGGCCACCTAGAGCTTAGGTATGAATGAAATAGGTGAATTCATGGGTTAATTAAGCTAAAATTTGAAGTAGTCAAGTGAATTCATACACGCATGTGCATGTCCTTGAATTTTGAAGTTGTTTTGCATAAAATTTCCACATGCATGTCTAGATTATGGTTGTAATCTTAGAATTTACCATGTTCTTGAGCTCAATCTTGCATTTGATCATGTTTGGAGCATTAGAGTTTATGAGAACTCATGCATGTTATGTTCTTGCATCGTTTTTCAAGTTTCATTGATAATTGTGTTCAATTGGCATACTTCTGGGCTTTGATTTTGTAAATTGATCTTCAAAACATGTTGTTTTATGAGTTTTCATGTATTTCCTCAAGCTTTGGCCCAGAAAAATGAGTTTTGGATGCTTCAAAGTTGAATTTGAGCTTGGTGATCAAATCTGGAATTTCCAGAAATTTGATCCACGCTCGAGCGAGGAACTTCACGCTCAAGCGTGCACTCTGAGTACATGCACTTCTGCTCGAGCGACGAAGGTTGCGCTCGAGCTTGAAATGTATATACCCAGAAGTTCTTGTGTTTTACAGTCCACTTGATGCTCGAACGAAGGTCTGAGTCTCACGCTCGAGCGTAGGTCGAGCGTCTGTCGAGCATGAAAAACATGCAACCAGTACTTTTTCAAGAGTTTACAGTCCGCTCGAGCGGGGAGAGTCACGCTCGAGCGGAGCTTCATTGTCTGCATGTCCGCTCGAGCGGGGGAATCCACGCTCGAGCGTGGACCTTATTTTCAGCAAGTTTTAAGAAATGTTTTCCAATGCATTCTTGCATCCTCATTCCATCCTAGGCATTCCTAGGCCATGTTTAAGACTCCTTAATGAGGATTAAAGGTTAGAAACACACTAAGAGCCAACGAAGTAAGTTATGTACAATTAGAACGTGTGTTTCAAGTGTGTGTCTGTTATGTGTTATGTAGGTCACGTGCCGCATACCGTTTGACCAATCTGCTCCGTTTGGTTGTCTCAAGGCCAACTATAAGTAATAACATAGTAAAGCTCTATTCAACTTTATTTATTTTCTGTGTGATGAATTAAGATCTGTTTTCTGAAATGATATGTTCTGTACAATGAATGATTGTCCAATTTCTGATATGTATTCGTGACATCCTTAGCATCATGTGATATCTATTGGCTGTTACCCGGTATCGGAGGTTCCATCATGAAACTTAATATGTCTGCACTCTGTTACCTGTACCGGAGGCTCCATCACGGGGCTCAGCGTGTTTATTCTCTGTTATCCGGATCCGGAGGTTCCTTTATGGAACTGGTTATTCGTAACCCTCACGTGTCTGCATCCGTTTTGTATCTGCTCTGTTAATGCTAATGGATGTATCACGTATACTTAAGTGTACCTCATGATTTCTGTATATGATCTGGACAAATTATGAATTTGATACAAAACTGAATTATGATTTTTGAATCTGTACGGACTCATTCATTGAAACCCCTTTGCTCTGTTATTGTTCACTGAGCTTTCGCTCACAGTTTATATTATGTATGTGGGTGAGCCGGTGCGTGATCAGGGCCAAAGTTGACGGCCTTCATTTCTGTTTTTGTCAACCAACCGTTGTGCCTCCCGAGGAGGTTCCGCCCGAAATCTAATTACATGACTGTTTTTGTACTTATGCTAGTCTCTGTCTGTTTTGTAAGTCGGGTCTTGGGAATTGCACTTTTGTAAATGTTTTGTAAATATTGATGTCCTTCGACTGACATGCCTATGTATATGCAAGTCTTGAAACCTTCTGTCCCACGTATGTTATCACAACTCATTGGACCTTGTCTATTTTGTATAATTGCTTCTGTAGCCCCTTATTATGTGCTTATCTGTTAAGAGGCCTTTGGTAATCCACAGATTATTGGCTGGTTACGATGCTAAACCTACAGGGGCGGGTTTGGGTCATGACAAGAACGCTGTAGTAAAATAAGGCGCAAATAATCAAGACGCCGAAAACATAGGACTTGATTTGTTTGGGAACTGGTAATCGAACATTTATTATTTGTTTGGAAACAAGTAACTGAACATTATTTGGACTTGTTTTACTGAGAAAGCTAAACCAATTATTATAATTTTTTTTGCAAAAGAAGAAATTATTATAAAAAAAGTAAGAAATTATGAGTATATATATATAGAAAGAGAGAGAGAGAGAGAGAGCATACCAACTATGACAATGGTGGATGAGACAGCAGAGACAGTAATCACAATGCCTCTTCTTCTTCTTCTTCTATGTAGGCTTTATTAGGAGTTTTTTTGGAAGTGGAGTTTTTTTGGGGTGTGAGGGGTGTGCATTCAATGGGTGGAATGTTTTCACAAAGATAATTTTGGTATTATTTTTTTTTTTGGGGAGGGGGGGGAAGAAATTTTAAGAGTTTCAAAATTTATAAGTAGAGGTCCAAAGAAATGTGGGATCCAAAATAATTCATAGGGTGCTAATAGCACCACTCATATTTTAATGAGAGGATTAATAATATGAAATATTATAAATACCCTTTAGTGTTTTTAATATATTTTAATATTAAAAATTATATTTTATAGATATATTATAAACTATTTTCATATAAAATAAATATGAATGAGAGGGAAAAAAAAATAGCCTGCAGTTTTACCATGATTTTGAAACAGTGCATTAAAATATTCCATCCAATTAACACAACCCAATTGGCAGACCCAACTTTTGATCCAAAAAAAATAAAATAAAATTGTAGGGGTGGGCAACGGTTTATCCGAACTGCCCAAACCGCCCAACCCGCATATAAATGGGCGGTTTCGCAAACATAATGCGGGCGGATGCGGTTTGAAATATGACAAATTTGCGGGTTGCAGGCAGGTCGAGGGCGAGTTGCGGGTTTAACTCGCGACCCGCAAAAACCGCCCGCACTTTAATTATTATTATTTTGTATATACCAACTTTGTAACTTTAACAGGAGCACCGTTATGTTCTCTATGACATTAGGATCCTTATTTTTAAGTATTTCTCAACTTTCGTTGGTTTGGGGTGTCCTAAAAAAGTGTACTTTTTGTCTTTTTACGAAAAGATGTGCAGAAAAGTAGAGAGGTGATGTGATGGAAAAAAGATAAAAAGATAAAAAGATGGATTATATAGGTTATGCCAAACAACCCCTTAATGTCGTAGAATTATCAAGTCCTAAACTTGGTATCTTATATGATTTTCATTGATGACTCATCCACTTTTTCCTAATAAAATTTTCCTTCTGGTGGTCGATGAAGCTTCTAGTTTGATTATTGATTACTGAACTGGCAATTCTAATTGAGCACAACCTTTAATGCATTGATATACATTTTTTTCATGGCAAAAATGCTAATGATATTCAATTTTTATTTGTAAACTCATCAGAAAATTGTTGTCAAATGATCACAAATATATAAAATGAATCTAATGCCTAAATTCGATGGGAAAAAAAAAAACTTAAAAATTAATTTTTAAAGAAAAAAGTGTAAATCGCAAACCGCCCGCACATCTACAAACCCTATCCGCACAAATCGTAAACCACACTACGGGTGGTTGCGGGTTGACTTTTTCCCAAACCGTATAGATGCGGGCGGGTCAAAACCTAATCGCAAACTGCACAAAACCGATCCGCGAATACCCCTATAAAATTGATAGACCCACCTTTGCCGATAATCCATTAACCCACCTTTTACGCAATGCAGTATATCGATAGCTCGGTTTGTAGCCCAGTAGTTCATGGCAAGAATGATCTTTATGTTTCAATATAGCTCTAATAGCATTTTAGTCAACGTGTGAATAATTCGCCTTCAAATGGTCACAATGTGCAAGCAAAACAAAGTGTTAGCTTGGCAACATGAATCAACATAATCAAAAGAAACCGAGATATCCTGCTTACTAGCACTTCCTTTATTATGATTTATAAACCAGCCCGATATGGCTACTTCAGTGTCTTTGTAATTACTCGTAACCCATAAGAAATCGTCATCATGCAAGTTTTTGTCCAGCATTCCTTAGATTAGTCTTTCTCGGCCTTTTCTTATTTTTAGTTACCAGCAAAAATCGTCATCATTTTTGTTCAGTATATATTGATGAAATATCTCGACTAAACATAGGTTTAGGCCTAATCTACAATTTAGCTTGGCTACCCCATTTATTATTCTATATGTCATGGTGGAAACTTAAGTTGGACATAACCTTGTTTTCCTGAGGATTTCGCGTATGAAGGGTTGAACTGGGAAACAGAGTCCCCTCTCAATTATAGATATAACGATGAAGGGGCAAGATTCACTCGTCCCTAGAGTAGTGTTCCCTCTTTAGCTAACTCATGGTTCATATCGGCTGAGATGTTGTGTTCTTCATAAAAGTCGGCCATTGCTCATAGAGAGTTCACTCTGAAGTGAAATTTGCCCATGGAGCTCTGTTTAATTTATTGGATAATTTAATGAAGATGTTGTTTGCTCGGCTACTATGCGCGGCCTAAAGTAATGTTGTGGCAGCTCAATCTTTGAGCGCCACCAAATAACAGTGTTGAAAGTGTGCCAGTCAATCCTAGTTTAGAGTTTACACGGCTGAACAAATGAATTGGGTTATAATTTAGGATTTTGGACGGTCGATCAAGTGCATGCGGTTTTAGCCCGACAATGAAGAAGGGTGATTTAGCCCGGTTGAATTCCTAAACATGACTTTGTTCAGTCATTGAGTTTAGGCCATGGGTAGGGGGTGTAATTTTAGCCCGTGGCCCGAGGTGGGCCCAACCCGTTAAGGCCCGTTTAGGCCCGGGCCCAAGCCCAGCCCGCGGCCTTGGGCCTGGGCCTGAGCCATTGCTTTGAAGCCCGGCCCAGCCCGTGGCCCGGCCCACCCGAGGCCCAGTGTTATTTTTAATGAAAAATAATAAAATTTTGGTGGAAAAAATAAAATAAAATATAAAAATTATTTAGGCCCGCCCAAAGCCCGAGCCCAGGCCCAAGCCCAGGGGCCCCGCCTGAGGCCCGGCCCACTGGCCCGCCCAAAGCCCGAATACCCCTGGGCCTGGGCTTAGTTTTCTGGCCCATGGGCCGGGCCAAAATTACATCCCTAGCCATGGGTTTTAGCTTGGTTATTGAGTTTAGGCAAAACAACATTTTAGCTCAGTTATTGAGTTTGGGCCATGGGTTTTTAGCTTGGTCATTGAGTACAGGTCATTTGATCTTGATTTAGTTATTTTGGAAACAGTATTTAGCCTGGTTTGTTCAAAGATAAGGATTCAAACCAGGGGTTCAGACTGGATTTACCCAAATTCTTCGAAGTTCATACCCTAGTCTGGGCCTGTTGAATTCGTGAGTTTATTGTTTTGGTTCCAATTGAGGCTTAAACACATGTTTAACTAGTTTATGGCAATTTGTGGGTTAAAACACCAATTTTAAGCAAGATTAAAGAGATTATGGGGCCTTGAGATGAAGAACATGAAGAACACGAGTATATAAAGTAAGAAACAAAAGAAAAAAGCAGTAAAACTCACTGTTTGAAGTTCAAATCTGGTTTCCAATCGGAGGAAATCTTTCTACTGGCAATGTTGATCCACGAAATGTAGGAGAAATCGATAGAAATGACCTGGAAACTCGAGAGGTTACTATGAAAGGCATTAGATTTCTAGTGTTTTCTCTGCTGGTAGTGATGAATAGTGAGGATTGTGAAAATGGTGCTGATATGTCTATATGGGTGAATTCAAAAAGGTGCCATGCTTTTGAACTTTTAGGCGTCATGCGCGATGGCTGGAGCAATTGCACTGTAACGCCTGGCTTTAAATCCCACAGAGCAATCAAAATAGTATGTTCCAAACATCCAACTAATACCATTTCATTCAATATGTTTCTTTCTCATTGAACTATAAATTCATTTTTTACAAGGATTTCCAAATATAAACCTTCATCCTGTGAGTTAGAGACAGTTACAAAACAATTACATTTCGCCCCTTAATACAAAAATACAAAACTCAAATCAAATTTAGAATAGGAGTTTCATCATTTCATTACAACTTCAAGTTCACAAAACTTTAGATTGTTACAATAAAAACAAAAGAAATATATTTTCCCTCTTCTTCTTCGTGAACGGGTTTTGGGGCTCCTCATTGCTTAAAATGTTAGTAAAATAGGAATGAGCAATTGTCCAGTAGAGAATAACTTTAACCAAGTATATAAGCATTTGATTTAAATATGTGTGCGGGGGCGAAATATCCTCTGCTCTCCGTACGCCTTAAACGTCAAGCTTTTGGTGACGGCATCTATCTCTGCAACACAAAAATGGTGAGCTGCCCGGCGGTGGTGTGCCGGAAAGACCCTCCCATGATCAAGTCAGATCACTAAGGAAGAAGAAGGCTATCAGAGAGAGAGAGAGTTTTTGATGGAGTGGATTCGCTTACCTCCAACGTTCGTCTTTCTCCCTATTTCTAGGCTGGCCATGCAGCCTCAAGATTATGTGCGCACTACCTCTGCTGTCCTTCCCTGGACAGGTAGCAGTGCGCGCCTCTCACCACCTTACGCGTGTAAAGGTTTTGTCTTTTCACCAGTACACATAGAGCTGTCCAACGGTATTGAGGCGTGCGTGGAGCAGATGTCCTCTCTCTCACGCCATTGGCCCAGGCAGCACACCTAACCGGGGTACCACGACCGGCCTAACACATGTGGAAAATTGCCATCACATACATTTAACCGTGCTATGTGTCACCGACCTGCGATTTGGGATTAGGCGAGGGCCTGACCACTTCGGCCGAACTATTCTTGATCGGCTAATCATGATCAACCGGTTGCGAGGCATGCCGGCCTCCAACCGTTCTTCCTCCAATCTCGGTCACACGAAGCCACCCTTATTGATTGATCGGTCCAGGGCGCACCAGCCCTGATCGCACCCACGGTGTAACTCGGGCTACCTCTTAACTCGGTGAGCATCCGCTAACTTGAGCTCCGTCCAATACGTGCAGTCGCAGCTCGGCTAAGCCAGTGCGTGCCCGATCGGCCAACGCCACCAACCATGCAAGTCAGGCCGCGTCAATGGGGGACTTTGCTCGGCGCCGTGTAGTCCGTCAAGTCTGACGTTGTGTCAACTCGGCCGTACTACCCGATGCAAATCTTCCCTCTCAATTGCCCCTTAAACCCATCCGAGCTATCGTGACTGGGTTTACTACTGTGCCCGAGCTAAGGTTGAGTCGCGCTCTTGCTAGGCCGAGCTTGATTGGGGGAATGTCTGCCGCTGAGCCATGGTTCAGTTGCGCCATTACCAAGCCGGGCATAATCGGGGACACATCTGTCGCCGAGCTGTCTGAATTGGCCGGCCATTACCTCCGCAGTCCCATCAAAGGTCGTACCACCGTACTGACAGCCGCGTTCCCAGTGCCACGTGGCTTCATGCCATTGGTCCGTACGCCCCAGCTGTCTCCCATGGGCCGAATTTCAAACGGCTGCGCCGTTTGGTTTTTTCCCCCCATCATTAAACCCTATTCGAAGGGTCTAAACCCTTCACACTTCCTCTTCTTCTCCAACTCCAAACCCTAGCACTCAAACTTTCCAGCCTCCTGCCCTCGCTGCCCCTGCCCATTCTTGCCATTTCCTACGCTGTATTCGAGCTCTCAAGGTCTACCCTCGTTTTTGGTAAGTTTCTTCACCCCCTTACTGCGTTTTCTGTTTCCATTTTGAAGTTCTTCACGCATGTTCTCCGTTTTTGCTCTACTGTTCTTCGTGCTTGTGCCTGCTCTTGCTTGCACTTCCCTTGCTCTTAGCATTCCCTTTATGCATCCTAGGCCAAACTGTAACTGGAATACTAGAGGGGGCCTTCGTGCCCCTGGTTCCTTTTAGTTTCTACGAATGGGCCTTGAACTTAGGATGAACAGAATGAATCCTGTGCGACACCGAGCTAAACGCTCATTTAGATCCGCATTTAGGGCTGTAGCCGAGCAAAAACTAGTTTGTGGCTTCTCGTAGAGGCCGCGACCGGGCTGAATACCCATTAGATCGGTGAGTAGAGTGAACCGAACTAAAACACCCTCCGCCTGAAACCTTAACCGAGTTGAAGGATCAACTAGATCAATCATTAGGTCTCAACCGAGCTAGAACCGAACTAGGAGGATTGAGCACAGATGTAGTTGAACCGAGCTGGGACTTGTCGATCAAAACACCAAAGTCCTTCACTGAGCTATTTCCAATAGGAGCCGTGCAATATCTGCCGTGCTAACCCTTGGGATTATTTTTTAACATGCAGAACAAATAGGACCGACCAAGCCAGTCCAGCATTATAATTGGTGGGGCTCAAAGGCCGAGCAAACACACCAACATTTTTGACCGAGTTACACACCGAACCAAATAAAACCGAGATAATGGGGAAGTACCGGTTCATGGTTAGCTCGCCCGGCGCGATGGCGGAGTTTCGAAAGGAGTACAAAGTTCCTGACGACGTCATCCTAGAGCTCGCCAAAAAGGGAGACACCCCTTGGGGAGATTTAGACCGGTGCCCCTTCACGGTCGTGTCAATAGTAAAGGGAGGTGTCCGCTTCCCGGTCCAGCCCTTGCTCTGCGAGTTTTTGAGGCAGACAAGGCTTTGCCCGAGCCAAGTCTTAAATAATACATACAAAATAATAAACGGGGTCGCCGAGCTGAACCGGAGGCTCGGTCTCCATCTCGGTCTAGCCAAAATTTTCCATCAATATAGCCTAAGTAGAAATAAGAGTGGGCTTTGCTGGTACCTTAAAGTCAAGAAGGGCCGAGCAAAACTCATCGAAGGCAACCCTGACAAAGAAACCAACGACGACGACTTCCTCTAGGTGTCCGGTAATTACGAGGACACCGAGGCGCCCATACCGGGCTGGTACATTCGGAAAGATTTTGGCAGTGTTGGTAAGTAGCCCGGCTGACAGCGCTACCTTCTTTCTGCATTTCATTTTTGTAATCTTTGCCGGTCTAACACTTGTCTTCTTCTTGCAGATAGACATTTGGCAGCAGACTATCATCAGGCTGACCCAGAAGCAATCTGAGCTCTGCTGCGTCACCCAGCCGAGGAGAGAGAAGCACCAAAATTGCTCGGCTTCGAGCAAACCTACCATTACCAAGCACCGCGCAAAAGCCGCGTGACCGACTTCCTTCGCGCACCTTCCCCTGAACCCGATCCAAGCCTACCGCCGATCAGACTTGTTCCCCTCACAGCCGAGCAGGAAATGGCAAAAATCAGGGCCATTAAGTCCATGATAACCGGGGAGGAAGGGGAGTCCCAACCCCCAGAGGCGACCGGGGGAACGTCCTCAACCCCAGCTGGTCAAACAGAAGGAGCTGTGCTTGCTCTCGCCAGCGAACAACCGGCTAGCCGGTCCAAGAAAAGACCGAGGAAGGAGAAAGCCGGGCAAAGCCTTATTGACGAAGACTCCACCGAACTAGCCTCCAACGAGCTGGGCGACCAGGCCGAGCAAACACAGACCGGCAAATCCAAGGGCAAGGGCCCAGCCACCCCCCCGGTCTGGGCGCCCGAGTTCGTGTACCAAGGCCGACCGGTTTCTGCTAAGGATTCGGTCTATGCTGACAAGGATTATTCCCTCGGTTTCAACATAACCAAGGAACTAATCCTTCCAGCGGACATGAAAAAACACGATGAACTGTCCGACCTAAAAGTCCTCCGCTCGGCGTCGAAATCAATCGTGCTGGTAAGTCCTTCCATTTCTATTTTTTTTTTTTTTTGAATGCCAACGTTCTGTTCGGTTTTTGAATGCTAACGTTCTGTTATTTGTTTGCAGGCCGCGCAAAAGACCTATCTCGCCCACGATCGCATGATCAAAGTGTGGCAGAGCCTTCGGGATGCTATCACGGAGAATAAGTCTCAAAGGGCCGAGATAGAGAAACTCAGGGCCGCGCAAGACGCGACTGCGGCCGAGCGGGATGCACTACAGCTGAAGGTTGACCGAGCTAAGGCGGACAAACAAAAGGCCGTGAAGTCGACCAAAGCTCGGTACCTCGCCGAGCTGAGGAAGCTGCGCGATGCCAACAAGGAAGCTATGGACAAGGCGGTTGACGACGCAGAGGACCGCGGATACAAGCAGGGGGAGAAAACCTACGAACGTCAAGTCTGGGCGACCAAGGACATCTTTTTCCAGTGCGGCTGGAAAGCCGCCGTGGAGAAAGTTGGCCTTGGTTAGGATTCTGACATGTTCATCAACCCGCCTGCTGCGCATATCCCGGTCTACATGCAGGCGTATGCCAGTGCCACGCAAAACCGGCTTATTGCAGA
Source organism: Camellia granthamiana (assembly GCA_036172215.1). Lineage (NCBI taxonomy): Eukaryota > Viridiplantae > Streptophyta > Magnoliopsida > Ericales > Theaceae > Camellia > Camellia granthamiana. The sequence continues at coordinate 88,097,226 of CM069905.1, forward strand.
GGCAAGGAAAGAGGCTGAGGAGGAAGCCGCCACCGCGTAGCCAACCGCACAAACTTCTTCTCTGGCGGTGTCTCCAGATGCCGAGAATGAGGAAGTTACTGACCGGGAGGTTGTCACGGTGGAAGGCACTGACAATGAAGCCGAAGAGAACTTGCCCGAGCAGACAACCGTTGCCGCCGAGCAGATGGACGAGACAGCCGGACAGAGCCTTGGACTGGATTGATGATTTTCCTTTTTCATTTACTGCTTTTCTTTGTTTTTGTTGTTGAAGTGTAACCGGGCTATGTCCCCTCTTGTACTTACATCTCTTTTATCAATGAGAACTTCGACTTTTTGCTCGCTCAGTGTCTATTTTTGTTCGGTTGCATGTGTACCAATTTCTTTGTTCAAATGTTGATAAATCACAAGTGCCAGGTCGGCTAAGCTGCATGATATGCCGAACTTAAATTACCCAGAATGCTTTCAAACATATCTGGCAGCTCGGCTCCCGTAAAAAATAAACTAATATTTGAATTTGGCCGAGCAAAATCTGCCCGGTTTTGGCAAGTTCGCAGAATTATAGAATTCCATTACATCAATGAGACCGAGCAAAAAGCAGCTTGCCCTGTGAGTTGGCCAAGCTACCAACATTTCCTTTCTGCCGAGCAAAGTCAGCTCGGCCTTTTATCGGTTGGACAAAAAGCCAACACTGAAAAATACCTGCCGAGCAAGGTCCGCTCGTTTGCCATATTGGACAAGACCAATATGCCAATTAGGCCGAGCAAAATCAGCTCGGCCCTTACGTTGGGCAAAACACCAATGTTTCAGCTAGGTTGGTCGTGCCGCCAACATTTCAACCGGGCGAGCGAAACCAACTCGGCCCCAAGCTAATGCGAACTGTTCCCTTCGCAAAACTTTTTGTGCGGTCCGCCTCCATTGCAGCGAGAGGAAATCTGTCCGGTCTCATTCAGATCGGTCTCCTTGCCCTGGCATCCATAATTGCCTTGTATCTTCGCGAGAACATTGGTCAAAGATGTAATACCAAACAACAAGAGGGCTAATTTTCATTACAAAAACATTGCTATCTTTTACATCAAGTGCCAAAAGGCTAAATGTCTAGAAAAGCTAAACAAAAAGCACATTACATCTTAAAAGTAAAAGACCTTGAGGTTGGCCGCATTCCATGGTCTGGGGACGGCCCTTGCCATCCAAATCTTCCAAATGGTATGCCCCTTTGCCAGCGAGACCAATCACCTTGTATGGTCCCCTCCCAATTTGCACCGAGCTTTCCTTCGCCAGGGACCACCGTGTTGCCAAGCACCTTCCTTAAGACCCAGTCCCCCAATTTTGAACAACCTGGGGTGCACTGCCTTGTTGTATTTTTTGGAGAGTTCCTGCTGATAGGCCGCTATGTGGATCAGTGTGCGCGCTCTCTTCGTTCCTCAGCAAGGTCCAGCTCCAATGCCACAGCTTCATTGTTCAGGTCCGGCTGAAAACTTTCTGAGCGTATGGTTGGCATGCCAATTTCCAGTGGGATGACAGCCTCCATGCCATAGGCCAACGCGAATGGTGTTTTCCCGGTTGACCGTCTTGGCGTAGTGCGGTAGGCCCAGAGCACACTAGGGAGTTCTTCAGCCCACTTTCCTTTAGCCTTCTCAAGCCGCTTCTTTAGCCCGTCCAGAATGGTTTTGTTTAAGGCCTCTGCTTGACCATTTGACTGAGGATAGGCGGGCGTCGAATTGTAGAATTCAATCTTCAACTCTTCGCAAAATCCGCGAAAGAGTTTCCCGTCGAATGAGTGCCATTATCCGAGATGAGGGCCTTGGGTATACCGAAGCGAGTGATCACGTTTTGCCAAACAAACTTCTTCACATCCTTTTCCTTTATCGTCGCTAGTGGCTCGGCCTCGACCCACTTGGTGAAGTAATCGGTCGCAGCGATGAAGAACTTACGATTGCCCGGGGCTACTGGGAGTGGCCCACAATGTCCAATCCCCAGAGTGCGAACGGCCAGGGACTTGTAAGGGGGAGCAATTCTCTTGCTGGCTGGTGGATCTGGTGAGCGAATTTCTAACATTTTTCACACCTGCGAACATATTTCTGCGTGTCGGCCTGCATGCACGGCCACCAGTAACCTTGGGAAATTGCTCGGTACGCCAAAGACCTGCCTCCAGTATGGCTTCCACAGATGCCCCTCATGTATTTCATAGAGGAAAGCCTCTACTTTGGCGGGGTGGACACACTTTAGATATGGCCCCGTGAAAGACTTCTTGTACAAAGCTCCGGAAGGGGAGAGCCAAAACCGCTCTGACTTTGCTCGGATTTTGTGGGATGCCTTCTTTTCTTCTGGTATAACTCCATCTTTCAAGAAGGCGATGACGGGGTCCATCCAAGAAGGACCCAAGTCGGTGTAGAGTACCTTGGTTGCTTCTGGTTCCTCAATGCTTGGCCGAGGTAAGAACTCTATCATCAAGGGATTAGGAAAAGCCGTCTGGGTCGAGGCGAGCCCTGCCAATTCGTCAGCCGTGTCGTTTTCTTCGCGGTTGATCTGTTCTACTCTTATCGCAGAGAACTTCTTGATCTCTTCGCGCACCAACGCTTGATACTTGGCCATTCTTTCATCTCTTGCCTCATACTCCCCTGAGACCTGATTGACCACCAGCTTGGAGTCGCTGAAGACCATAAGGGCTGTGGCATTCATTCTCAACGCGCTTCTTAGTCCGGCAAGGAGAGCTTCATACTCCGCTTCATTGTTGGAAGCTGGGAAGCCCGAGCGTGATTGCTTGCTCGATAATCAGCCGTCCGGTGAAGTCAGCACAATCCCCAGCCCGGCCCCGTGTCTGTTGGACGCCCCGTCGACGAAGAGTTTCCACATCTCGCCGATGAACAGCTTCCAGCAATCAGAGGGATTTTAGGAATTCCTCAAATCCGAGTCCCTGGTCAGTTCATTCTGGTTTCTTTCCTTGCCTAGGTTGGGTTCACCTTCCAGCAAATTGCCGGACTTTGATAGTTCGGTTGTGCTTTGCATTTCTCCCTCCTGCGAGCCAACACTTGTTTCCGTTGTTTCCGTAGCCAAAACCATGGGTTGTGCTAAATCCGCACCAACCAAATCAATCGGGCAGACTCGATGCGTCCCGGGGGCAAACTCCGCCACAAAGTCTGCAAGTGCTTGAGCCTTGATTGCGGTGCGCGGTCTGAACTTGATGTCGTACTGGCCCAATTCCACGGCCCATTTCAGAATTCTCCCCGTGAAGTTCGCCTTTTCGAAGAGCACCTTGAGCGGGAAACTCGGTTAACACCACTATTGTATGGGCATGAAAATAGTGCGCCAGCTTTCTTGATGCCATCATTAAGGCCAACGCCAATTTTTCCAAGGGAAGATATCTTGTTTCGGCTGGGAGCAGGGTCTTGCTTACATAGAAGATTGGTAGGTGCTGGATGCCTTCAGCACGAACCAATACCGCGCTCACCGCGTGCTGAGAAACAACCAAGTAGAGGTACAGCTCTTCGCCCGGCTTGAGGTGTGACCAAAATTGGGGCTGAGGAGAGATACGCTTTAAGTCCGCTAGTGCACGGTCGCACTCTTCATCCCAGAAGAACTTGGATTTTAAAGTTTTGAAGAAGGGCCTGCAACGATCCGAAGACGGCTGATAAATCTGTTCAGCGCGGCTGCCATCCCGGCAAGATGTTACACGCCCTTTGTGGAATTCGGGCGCTCCAGCTCTTGTATCGCTTTGATCTGAGATGGGTCGGCTTCAATTCCTCGGTTTGTAACCAGAAAACCCAGAAACTTTCCGGTGTCGACCCCGAAGGCACACTTGGAGGCGTTCAAACGAAGCTTGTGGTACTTGAGTATGGCAAACATTTCTGCTAGGTCAGCGAGGTGCTGAGACTTCTCCTTACTCTTCACCACCATATCGTCGATGTAGGCTTCCATTGTTCGGCCCAAGAGAGGAGCGAACATCTTCGTTACCATTCGCTAAAAGGTTGCCCCGGCGTTCTTTAATCCGAACGGCATGACCTTGTAGCAGTATAAGCCTCTGGGAGTGGTGAATGACGTGATCTCTCTGTCCGGCTTATACATGGCTATCTGATGATAGCCGCGATATGCATCCAAGAAGCTAAACCTCTGATGGCCAGCGGTCAAAATCCACCAGCTGGTCAATTCGAGGTAGGGGAAAACTGTCCTTTGGACAAGCTCGGTTGACAGTTTTGTATCAACGCAGACTCGCCACTTGCCGTTCTTCTTGGGGACAACCACCGTGTTGGATATCCACCGAGGGTATTGCACCTCCTCTATGGCCCCAGCTTCCAACAAGTTCTTCACTTCTTTTGCCACCACTTCAGCATGGTGTAAGGCTGAGCGATGCGTCCTTTGAATGACCGGCCGCGCATTGGGGAATACATTCAACTGATGACAGATGAAGCTCGGGTCGACACCAGGCATATCGTAAGGCGTCCAGGCAAAGGCCTCCAAATTGGAAACCAGAAGTTGACATAATCCGTCCGCTCGGCGCTAGACAAAGATGATCCCATGAGGAAGAATTTAGTTGGATCGTCTTCGTCAATGCGCACTTCCACCAAATCTTCAACCGATTTTTCCTCAGCCTTTCTTCCCACGTCTTCGAGGACTTCCTTTCCCTCGGGCCCCTCGATCATCTGGACAAACCCTTTGGCTGCTCGGCTGCCATTTACCGCAACGAAGCATTGTTTGGCCATCACTTGGTCTCCCCAAACTTCCTCTATTTGCCCGCTTGGTGCTGGAAAGCGTATGACTTGGTGGAAGGTCGAAGCAACTGCTTGCATGGCGTGCAACCAGCCCCTACCCAAGATCAGGTTGTAAGTCGATGGAACTTTGAGCACCCAGAATTCCACTTGCTTTACTACCGAACCCGCTTTGACCGGCAAAATAATCTTTCCGATTGGCCACTCCGGCTGTGAGTTGAAGCCGACCAAAGGAGACGTTGCAGGGGCCAAGTCTTTGTCTTCTAACTTCATCTGTTTGAACGCGTCATAATACATAATTTCGACCGAACTTCCTTGGTCGATCAAAATTCTCTTGATCTCAAAGTCTTTGACGCGAAGAGTCACCACTAAGGCGTCATTGTGCGGCATCTGAATCCTTTCCAAGTCTTTGGTCGAGAACGAAAGGATGTCTCTCTCTTCGGTTTTTCCCCTTTTCACGGCGGGCTGGACAGAGAGCACTTCCCTCATATGCTCGGCCTTCTTGATCATCCCTCTAAGCTCGCAGACCCTTGCTGGTTCAATGATGCCGTGGATGACGTTGATTACACCTTGCGGGGGCGCCTCTAGGGCGGCCATTCCATTAGGCTCGGTTTGTCCAATTGGCGCGGCCTTGACTCCCCCATCTATGTATTGGTCAAGATGCCCCGCCGCCACCAATTCCTCCAAGTGCTGTTTGAGCGGCAAGCAGTCCTCTGTTCGGTGCCCTCGTTCTTCATGAAAGGTGCAGCGGTATTTTGGATTGAAGCCTCGCTGCGCGCTTCCTAACTTGGCCGGCCAACGGACAAAAGGCTCGCTTCGAATCTCGCTCAGAATTCGGTAGATGGGAATCTTGAAGACCGTGGTAATCCCTGTCCGCGCCTTCAATTTTCTCTTGGCATCTTCCGCTGCGTCGCGGGGTGCATCAGCTCGGTCGTTTCTGCGACCCTTATTTCGGTCATCGTGGTTTGGTCCACGGCGTTGATCTTTTGATCGGTCGCTTGGGCGGTTATCCTCCTGCCCGACCGAGTGAACCTTTCCTGCCACCTTTTTGTCCACCGCGACCGGATTAGTCTTCTCGATCGTAGAGGCGGCATCCTCCTCCACGCGGATGTGTTCATTGATCCGCTGCATCAATGACTCCATGGTTGTGGGCTGATGCATCGTGAGCAAATCTCGCAGCCTATGTCCGACTGGGAGGCCTCGCTTGTATTGAGTGATCGCCAGATTGGTAGGGCAGTCGAGGATCTCGTTGTAAGTTTCCCAGTGCTTCGCGTTGTATGCCTTCAGCGAATACCCAGACTCCATCTTGACGCCCAGGAGATGGTCGACCTCCTTCGGCGTTCGAGTGTTGGTCTTGAATCTGGTGACGAAGGCTTCCGCTAGCTGCTGCCACCCCTCTATACTCCCCTCCGGGAGCCTTTCGAACCACTTCAAGCCCAGCTCTCCCAAGCTTGCTGGGAATATGAGGTACATCAGGGCGTCGTTGCGCCGGTGACCAGCCATCACCTGCCGGTAATGACTCACATGCATGTACGGATCCGTCTTGCCGTCGTACAAAGTGAACTTTGGCTGGTGGAATCCGGCAGGGAGCAGTGTGCTCTCGATCTCCGGGGACAACGGCGTGGCTGTAAGTCGCGCCAGCTCTTTGTCCTCCAACGCAGGGGCTATCACTTTGGGAGCTGGCATCACCACCTCTTCACTACAACGAACCGGAGCACTCAACCTCTGCAACGCTGGCACTCTCTGGGCCTCCCGACGGCACGCCCTCTCCTCTAATACATCACTCAAGTCCCTGGAACGTGTGGAGAAAGAAGATTGCGACGTCGGCGTCGGGCGCGAGGGATGGTAAGTGCTGTCGCGAGTGAGGGATCTGCTCTCTCTTTGGTCGGAATCTCCCACCCCATAGTTCCTGGTGATGGAGATAAAGTGAGTCCTCCTCTGGCGGCGACTGCTAGAACGAGGGGAGGGAGTGCGCTCACTGAGGTCGCCCTCTCCAGCAACACCCTTCCCCTTAATCTGGCGCTTCAGCAACTTCATCTCCGCCGCCATCTTGCGAACGCCATCTTGCGAATGAGGGCGTCCTGGTCCTTGAGTTTGTGCTCCAGGCGTTGCGTACGGGACTCCCCCCGGCGTCGGCGGCCTTCTGGGCTCTGCGAGCGATCAAAACTCCTCCCACGTTTGTCTCGCGCACCTCGCGAAGAGGTTTTTAGGCCTGCCATGGCTGGAACATTCGGGAGGCCTTCTCTCCTTCGGACATACTCCGGAGTGACACCATCGACGACGGACAGCGGAACTTCGTCGTTGTTGGCCATGGAAATGGTCGATGAAGCTCGAAGAACAAGGGTTGAATATCAAGTTCCCACAGACGGCGCCAATTGTACGGGGGCGAAATATCCTCTGCTCTCTGTACGCCTTGAACGTCAAGCTTCTGGTGATGGCGTCTATCTCTGCAACACAAAAATGGTGAGCTGCCCAGCGGTGGTGTGCCGGAAAGACCCTCCGACGATCAAGTCAGATCACTAAGGAAGAAGAAGGCTATCAGAGAGAGAGAGAGAGTTTTTGATGGAGTGGATTCGCTTACCTCCAACGTTCGTCTTTCTCCTTATTTCTAGGCTGGCCATGCAGCCTCAAGATTATGCGCGCACTACCTCTGCTGTCCTTCCCTGGACAGGTGCGCGCCTCTCACCACCTTACGCGTGTAAAGGTTTTGTCCTTTCACCAGTACACACAGAGCTGTCCAACGGTATTGAGGCGTGCGTGGAGCAGATGTCCTCTCCCTCACGCCATTGGCCCAGGCAGCACACCTAACCGGGGTACCACGACCGGCCTAACACATGTGGGAAATTGCCATCACATGCATTTAACCGTGCTATGTGTCACCGACCTGCGATTTGGGATTAGGCGAGGGCCTGACCACTTCGGCCGAACTATTCTTGATCGGCTCATCATGATCAACCGGTTGCGAGGCATGCCGGCCTCCAACCGTTCTTCCTCCAATCTCGATCACACGAAGCCGCCCTTATTGATTGATCGGTCCAGGGCGCACCAGCCCTGATCGCACCCACGGTGTAACTCGGGCTACCTCTTAACTCGGTGAGCATCCGCTAACTTGAGCTCTGTCCAATACGTGCAGTCGCAGCTCGGCTAAGCCAGTGCGTGCCCGACCGGCCAACGCCACCGACCATGCAAGTCAAGCCGCGTCAATGGGGGACTTTGCTCGGCACCGTGTAGTCCGTCAAGTCTGACGTTGTGTTAACTCGGCCGTACTACCCGATGCAAATCTTCCCTCTCAATATGCATGACCTATAATTAACGCATAAGAGTTCATTTGTATTTTAAAATTTATTTTACAAACACAATTCACAATCAATCTCCACACTTTTTCCGTCCTCACACGAATGGCATGTGGACGCCTCAAACCTTTCCACTTTCATTGTCCTCACATGAACCGGCCAGTGGATGCCTCACAACATCCCCATATTCGCCGCCCTTACGCGGACCGGGCAAGTGGGCACCTCAAACATATCATAACATTTTGCATTTTTCACACAATACCAACAGTGAGAAAATTCTTCAATTCATAACCATCATCATCTCTAGTTTTGGTGTAAAAGTCTCAAAGTCTAACCTTTCAACATTTAAGTCAAGTAACTACACTTAATTTTAGGTTTTAGAGACCAATTGGGCAAAACCCCCTTTTTACTCTTCTAACCATTCATACACATTAGTACCACAAGAAGAATTAAATAATGTATATGATGCATGAATTTAAAATTTTCAATTCACAATAATCCAATAGTTCGTATTTCAACCTCAAAGTCAAATAAACACGCCCAATTTCATGTTTTAAAAATCAATTTGGCAAAACCCCTCTTTATTGAACAAGTCTCAAAATTAGGGTTTGTAGAAAATTAGGGGTTTTCTCTCCTTCATGAATTAGAGACTAATTTTTATCATCAATAACAATAATCATCAATAATAAATATAATTTCATCCGTAATCATGAATTATTGCCCACATCATTCCAAATCATTTCTTAGCAAACTCAATGCATACATATATATATACACACATCATTCATCTTGCTAGTTCCATACATCATAAGATTCACACCTATTTAGATCAAAATAGAGATATACAACAGTAAAGGTATTCCTGCCTCCAAGATGTAGAGAAGCTAGATCAAGGAGATTCCTTCTCAAATCCAAAATCCAATTGGTAGGGAGCAAGATCTTCACGTGTACTTCAGCTTGAATGTAAGATCCATGATGGATTGTTGGTGAAAAATGGATGAAATCAAGGTTTTGAGGGCTAATGTTTCAGGTATGGAAAAGAGGGGGAGAAGAGAGGAAGAAAGAATGAAGAATTTGGACCAAAAACTCACTTTATAATGCCTAATGTCGACCTGATTGCTCGAGCGGTCAAAGCCTGGCTCATGTGGTAGAAGAGAGCTCCTAGAATCTCTAAAATTCGTGCAGACCGCTTGAGCAATGAAATGTTCGCTCGAGTAAACCTGCTTCCAGCATAGATACTCAAATTTCAAACGGGTATAACTCTCTCGAACGGACTCCATTTAATTAGGTCGTTTCTGTATCCAAATCGAAGCCCTAGAAACGAGCGGTTCAATGATTCTAGCCTCACATCCAAATTCAAAGTGTCGAAAGAGAAAAGGGTAGAAAAGTGAAGACTACTCATAGAACAATTATCTGAATCAATGTTTTTGGTTCAATCTTACTTTACCATTATCCAAAATGAACCAAAGAGGCTCCAAGTACAATAATAAGAGTGCCAAGAGCAAACCCACTAGTCCAAGAAGTACCAAGTGTTACATGTACAGAACCAATGAGAGTAGGCCACATGTCCTAGGAGTGACAGGATGTCAGAACGATAGAAAAAAACATCACTAGGAAAACCAAATAGAATTAAACCGCACAGATGTTGAACCCAGGGTACAATTTAGCCCAACAAGACAGGTGTAATCCCAGTCATGCCTGAAGGCAAATGGAAGTAAGGAGCAATTGAGAAGGTAATTTATGCAAATAGGGGATCGAACTAAGTCCTTATGGGCCATACTTTTGGACCGAGCAAAAGGCTTGTGGTTTGAGTCGTACAATCAACAACCGACTAAACAAACATCACGTGAAGGTTGACTGAGCAAACGGTGCATAAATGTTAACCAGACAACCATAACTTGGTTGTTGACCGGGCAGAATTTGGCATATAACAAGGTATAAGTGTAGAAGACCATTAAGTCTTTGACCGCCCTATTTAGTTCTTCGACCAAAATATAAAAGTCAATGAATGGTCGAGCTAGGCAAACTTAGCATGGTTTTGATGTGAGGTTAAGTTTAAGCTCGATATTCTTATATGAAGTTAGTAAGACTCAATCGGCATAGTTTTTCAAAATTTCCAAAATTTCAAATGATTTGACAATTTGTTCCAGCCATTCATCTGCTTTAATTGAGTCAGGCCCATCGCTGAACTCGGCAGGGTTTGAACGGAAGAACTTTTTCAACAAGGAAGCTCTAGTTTCCTTTTCAACTGTCCTAGTTGCTTGCTCGACTCTAAGTATCTCCATGGACTCTTGAAGAGCCCCTGCCATCTCCCTGGTAAAGGCCCCCATTGCATCTTGAGCCGGCGAGACGGGTACATTGTTTTGACCCACCCTTTCTTCTTGTGGAGGGATCTCGGGTTAGGCTGGAACATTCCGACCTCCCCGATGGGGTCTACCACAACCTTTACCACGTCCGATCATCCTATAAGAAATAAAGACTATATTAAGTTCCAGACCATCTTTCCGCACCTAGGTGCCCCACTCAAGATATTCATACGATACATACGATCTAAACACATATCTTCACAAGTATCTACTTTCATGTAAAGTAATCCACATAATCACACAATCACATAAAGCACCTATAAGTCACCCTCCTAAGATACTAGCTAGTTCCATGGCAATCAAGGACCTCAAAATGGAAAGAACATTGATCAGGTGCCTTTCCAAAAGGATCTTTATGAATGCAATGGATAAAAACTATATCATAGAAGGTTAACCCGACACTTATATATCCACATAAGTACACAAAGCACACAAGGCACCTAAGAGTCCCATCCTAACTTAGGAATCCTATTGTGACTAATGTTACTTCCTACGAGCCCAAGGTATTCAAACCTAGTTGCTCTGATACCAATTTGTAACGCCCTGCTATTTAATACACTAGAACACCACCATAAAAAATAGCAATATATCAAAATATCATCTTTCTCGTTGAACTAATGGTCAAGAAATTACAATTTCGAGTTTACACTTCCAAAATACTTGGAATTCATCTCCAAGTTCAATGAGTTAGATGACAATACAAAAGAAATAAGCCCTAAGGGCATACGAGACAACAAGGCCTTGCCTATATAACAAAATAGATTTCAAGTCTTAACACAAACTTTAAGTCTTAAATAACAAATGTTCTTGAGCTTTCACTTCCAAACTGAACGGCTAGTTACTTCAAATCATCACTGTGGTGGTATTTCGTCATTTCCTGAAAAATTAAATAAGGTGAGCTACATGCCTAGTAGGAATACATTTAACCAAGTATTTAATTATTTGAATAAGCTCGTGGTACCACTGAGACAAGACAAGATAAGTAATTAATATACATCTGCAAACATATATAATTATGTAAACGAATGCATAGTTGAATAATCACATTTCCATCTCACATCAATCATCATTATATCAAAAAAGAAAACAACCATGAGTCCCTCATAAGAGTCCAAATCAAAATACAGGTCATTTTTATTTAAAAAACCATCCCCACATTTACCGACTATTATACGGCACGACGTGGGCATCCAAAATCAACCGTTTTTCCACTTTCACTGACTACAATATAACAGGACCAGTGGACACCCAAAAACATTTTCCCATATTCGTTCGGCAATAAGCTTAGACAGGGCAATTGGGTACCTTAACTCCCCCCACGGGGTACTAACACACAACCACATCAAAACCGACTCTTAACCCAAACTCAAGCTCAATTTGCCAAACTTTTGCTCAATTAATAAGTATTTAACATTGTACGAGATGAAACACAAACACAATACTCAAGATGAATCAATCCATAATCCACAATTTCATTGCCATAACAATATCCACATCTTTCA
>CM069905.1:88109289-88368545 GCA_036172215.1 Camellia granthamiana
TATTATATAATATATAATATCTAATATACTTATAGATAATATATAAAATATAATATATACATATACATAGTAATTAAAAAAATAAACATATGTATGTAAATTAAAATAAAAAAATTAATTGAAATACATTATTTAAAAAATATAATAAATAAATAATATATACATTAAAAAAATTAATTGTTTTTTTTCTTCTTTTCTCTTCTTATCAAAAAAAATTAATAATATACATATTAAATATTTGTTTATGTTGAAAATTGTGCTATTAATATTTTGCTTAACTTCTATAACTTGCGCCTCGCTTTGGTGAGATGCGCGCACCTCGCTTCACGCCTCGGCGCTTAGGCTCCAGGTGACCTTGGTGCCTCGATGCGCCTAGAGCTTTTTAAAATACTGCACTACGCAATGGCAAATGAATATGGTCGATACTTTCTTTAACCTTTCTACACAAAATACACTACTATAAAATCAAAGAGTAATTGGATCTCCTTTTTCTATAACAAATAATTGGTATTAAACTTCTTATGAGCCACAAGACACAGAAAAAACTTTTACTTTAAGTGATAGAAACATTCTAAATCACTTTAGGAGGAGCAAAAAGAGGAACAAAAGGCTTATCAATTAACTCATGAAACATAATTAGCAAGAAAACAAATCCGACAAATGAATGGACCACACTCTTCTATACATGGCATCACGCCTCAAAGAAAAAAAATGAACAATAGTTAATAACAATGCCAAATCATTAGCATCTCGCTCAATGAGGAATCTCCATAACCATTTACTTAACAATTTCTTTTTCTTAGCCAAGATATTCCCCATGGAATGATCCCCCTTTACACTTTGGAAGTATGTCTATCTCATACCCTTACCCCTAAGAAGCACGGACAATTGACATGACATAAATACAATACGGACACAACAACATGACAATTGCATGCACAGAATGTATAATTTTATATATTTATTATATTTTATCTATATGAGTATATCATTCTAAGACAATAAATAAATGCAATATAACACTAATTTCTGTAAATTGACATTTTTTTCTTTTATCATCATATTCTAAATTATTTTATTGAAACTTATAATTAATTATGTGTGTGTCTAATCAATGGACACGCGTGTTTAAACAATGGACAAGTATGTCCTTCAAATGTCCGAAGAGTGAGTCTAACTTTTTTTTTTTTTTTTAAATAAGACACATTTAGATGAGTGTCAGACATGTGTCACGAAAGTGTCCAACAAGTGTTGGTATTCGACATGAACACACCACCTTTTCATAAGTGTCTGTACTTCTTAGACTTACCCTAAGTGTCAAGTGTACATTCAACACAAGCTCTTGTGCACATTTAGAAGAGTCACTAGTCAAATTTGTTTTTATTATATTCAATTTTATGATTTAAGGACAATTTTGTAGTTTCATGACCTGGGCTATAGCAGTGGGCCATACATGCAAGTTAGTCTTTAGATCACTATATATCTTTTTACTTCAGCTCCAAAATATTATCAAGAGTCAAATTTTATCAATTTCCTATTTCAAGTCTTATAGTTGTTTTTTTTTTTTTTTTTTTTTTTTTGATAAATGACTTTAAGGCCAAGTTTGACATCCCAATATAAGTGCACTTATTTCATCTTTTTATCTTTTTTGGGTCACATCAATCAACATCTCCTCTCTACTTTTTCTACACATAATACAAGAAAAGTCAAAAAGTGCACTTATTCTAAACTTCCCAAACTTGGCCTAAGTCTTATAGTTTTAATCCTATTAAAGATAGGAATGACCCATGAACCTATATACCTATGTTATCTTTCTATTCAATAAAACTGAGCTCAAGTATTTTTTGATATTTTAAGATTCTATTTGTGTGGTGAAGCTATATCGTTGCAATTGTCATAAAGATTCTAGCTAAGGTTCTTTAATTCATCTTCTCAAGATAATACAACCTAACTTGGATATTACTTGCTTTTCTTTTTTGTTAACAAACGGTAAGAGGGGAATAGGGGAGGGATTTTGTATCACGTAACATTGAGACTCCAATGCAAACATCACACCCAGAAAGGGAATGCCTCATCTAGTAGGCCAACTCTTGGATTACCAATTATTGTGGTGGATTTTAGGCCAAAAAAGCTAGTTGCACACTGGATGCTTAGAAACTAGTTGCTAGTGCTAGAGGCCTTTTGATGGCAACTATTTATGAGTTATAAATGTTAAACTGAAGCCAAGAAAGAGTATGAGGTTAGAGTTCATAAAGAATTGATAGGCCCTAATTTGGGGAATAGTAGCATTGTTGTGTACGAGTAGTAGGGGAAAAGAATCTAGGAATTTATCATATAATTCCTCAACCTTCACCCTTACAAGCATTGGGAAAAATCAAACAAACACAACCCCAAATCCTCGTTAGCTCAACTCCATGGCATAGAGAAATTGAATAGATCCTCAAGGGCTTTCAGACAACTCATGGTCCAACTAGATCTAAGAAATCAAAATAGGAAACTAACATTTATCCTAGGCATAAAGCTGAAAAAGAAGCCCACAAGCCCAGCTTGATTTGTAATATGATGCGAGCTATAGCCCATTCCCAACAAATTAAAAAATAACCAAAACACCACTACCTTATAAAATTAATAAAACATGAATAAACTTTAACAACAGCAGTTAATTAATAAACCTCAACAATATGATTTAAAATTAAACCAAGACTCCATTGTACAAAGTCCTAGGCATTCCCTAAGAAAAAAATAAGATTTGCGCCCTTTTCTTATTCATGTCATTTCCTCTTCTTCATTTTCTTCTTTTAATTTCCTAGAACTTTATTGATATCCCAGCCCATGCTGTAAAAGTCCCTTTCCAACCCAAAATTCTATTTAAAAACCCCTCCTTACTCCTTCGGGTTCAGTCATCCTAGCATTTAAAAGAACACAAACCAATTTTTGGATGATTACCATTCACAGAATCCAAATAGCATTTCCCAAGACCCAACTCTAATAGAAACTGTTCCAAAGAGCTCCTAACTCCAAACTCCAAAATACCAAAGAGCTCCTACCCTATACTCTTAAAATCTTGTAACCTGCCACTTTAAAACTAAGCCAACTGCATGCATCTTTTCCTCTACCTTATGAACCCTTCTTCTACCTGAAGTTTTAAATGTTATGCTAAGCCACCCACTCCTCTCCACATCATTCTTCCACTAACATGCCATGCCACCAAGCCTGAAGAAGCACTTAGCGTCATGCTCTCTAGGCACCAAACAATGCACTAAAACGTGGTAAGAGTGTTTCATAAATATACATATCATTTCTGTTAGTTGGATTTTTCTATGTAATCATCCGTGACATATACATATAGCTCTTCAGTTTCTTGGTATTAATTATGCGTAAAATGTAAAGGCGATGAAGATACAATGAAGAAAGGTTGTTGGTTAGCTTCTAATATGAAGAAGAACAATCGAGGGTTTTTAATTGGCATAAAAATAGGGCTGAAACCCACATCAGAAATGAGAAATGCAGTTACAAAACACAGGAATTAAAAGTGTTTGTTGAAAGAATAAAAAGGTAGTTACCAATTACGGCCAAGGACCTCTTCAGCTCGATAACCGGTGACCATCTCGAAAACAGAATTGACATAAATAATAGGATGGTCTGGCTCTAAGGCATCGGTGACAACGAACCCGCACGGGGCTGGTTGGAGCAAACTGTCGACGGGAAAGGGGAGGGGACCCCCATCGTTCAATAGGAACCCTTCTTCATCGCCGCTCACATCAGAATTACTGTCCCACTCCATCATACCTCCTACTCCAACAACTTTCTCTTCAACCCATCATCACACCTCAAATTCAAAACCAAACCAAAAACAGCAGCAAAACCCTACCCTAGTATATCTATGAGCACAGCAAATCAACACAAACCTCAGCTGCTTACTAGAAGGTGGAGATAGAAAAAGAGGAATTAGGGTTTCTTTTTTTGGGGGGGGTTATTGTGTTCTGTTTTGGGGTATGAGAAAGATGGCGAAGATTGGTGAAGGGAAACGAGTGGTGGTGAGCGATGTTCGGCTAAATTAGATAACAGACCGACCTAGTAGTGAGGGAAAGAGATGTGTATTTTAGATAGAGAGAGAGAGAGAGAGAGAGAGAGAAGACATGTATGTGGTGCAGTTGGGAAATATCTGTCCGGAGGGGGGTACTAAATTTACTGTGTGAATCGGAAAAATCTGGGAGTTTACGCTGCGGTATGGGCATTGGGCTTTGGGCCAACGCCAACTTTGGCATATGTCGGCATATGCCTTCCATCTTTTTTTGTTAAACCGAATAACGCGAGTGCACTCCCTCTTTTACTACTACTCCCCACTGGAGGAAGTATGTTGTCAAGTTGGCCCATTTTCTCAAATTCGAAGTCTATTTATCAACCCAAAAACATAAAAACAGAAGGTTATTGAGGATTTCAAATTTAAAGTCTACATTTAATCTTCTTGGGTCACTCTGGGAATGCTTTTTGGCCTTGATTTGATTAATTAATCTGAATAAATTTTTAATCAAATCTATCATATGATTCTAAAAATTTTAATTAATCTGTTCATGTAGTCGATGTCGGTTTCTGAAATCATTCAAGTCACTAATTTTGAATTCTAAATAGAAATCATAACAGATAACAATTGTGATAGAGACCCCCACACATACATGACTCTCACAACCCCCACTCTCATTCCAACCACTCATAATATAGGGCCCACACATACATGAGTGGACCCCACACACACACATCAAGGGACAAGATCAAATTGGGGGTCATGAAACCTCCAAAAAAGGGGTCTCAAACATTTCTGATTAAATAAATATAATCATGATATGCACGTTGAGGTCGTCGCATAAATGGTGATCTATCTTCTCTACACATTGTTACATAGATTTGAGCGTTGAGGTCGTCACATAAATGGTGATCTATCTTCTCTACACATTGTTACATAGATTTGAGCATCATTTTACTCTTTTTCATGAAAAGAGATAGATTACATCATTTTGTTTTAGTTCCATTGCCTTAGTTTGCTTCCATGATCATCACATGATAGTTCATATCACTTGATGATCGAAGAAGCCAATCTATCTTTCCTATGATTGCTTTTATGATAGGAGTGATGGATTGTGTTTCATTTGATTATTACCATTCTTTCTCTCATTCTTTGGTGATTAAGATTGAGATTTTCTATCATGTTCATTAGAAAGCTTCCATGGCTTGAATGGATTTCATCCTCTCATCATTCATGGTGATTGATGATGAATTCATCAATTCTAGCTTCTATTTGCATGAAAAGAGAATTAATGTTTCTCTCTTACATTTTTATGTTAGAGAAATACTTTGGCTCATTTTCTTTTATTTTGTTTTGTTTCTTAGCTTGTTTTGGTTGATAGCTTCTTTAGCTTCGTTTGGTACCCTTGTTTGTATAATTAATTAATTCATTATATATATATATAGTTGCTTCCTTCATTTTTGCTAGATTTCTTCTTTTAGCTTAGATACATGTTTATTCATCTTTCTCTTCTCTCATTTCTCTATCCCTTTTATTTTGGACTTTCCATATCGTTCTTGGCATCATGTTTTCTTTTTCATCATTTCTATATTTTACATCAATTTTTCATGCATAAGACTTAGCTCATTATACTTAGTGTTTTCATCATTTCTTATGCAATCTTGTGCACAATACCATTTCTTTAGATGGTTCACATATCATAGGCTAGTAATCATATCTTTAGTTGCATTCTTATGGATGTGTTGCATTGGTTTCTTATATCTAGGATCATGCATGTTTTCTAACATTTTTTTGCGCTTGGCTGGTGCAAATGAGTACTAAGTAAACTTCTTTCATCTTCATATCCCAATTGTATACCATGTTTAGTATTTTACCATGAGGCTACGTGCTTATATGAGATATCTCTTTGATTGCCTGTGAACGGAGGCTTTTTCACTTGATTTAGGATGACTTTGATCTCTGCATATGTGAATTCTTGTTTTTCTTCAAAGTTGCACATTTCAAGCTCTTTTCAAAATGCATGAGATCAAAGTGTTTCAAAACAAGTGATTTAGTCTATATTAGTTTTCTTCATCTAGTAAAGTAACATTAATAATCAGGACATGAGCATATTTTGTAATGAATCTCATATCATGAATTAGTAAAAAGCTGATCTTTGATTGGTTGAGTGTAGACACCCCATTTTTAACCGTCCTTAAGACTTGAGCGCCACTGATTGATCACTCGATGATGAAAGTTATGCTGTCCAATCGCTCAATTTCTTTAGCAATAAGAGCTTCTAAATTCCAACCTTACACTCCATTTTGGACCAAAACTATTTTGACCAAAACTATTTTAGACTTTAAAACCCTCTTTTTCAAAATATTTTTGAAAATATTTCTACGATGCTTCGAGGCTCATATTTCGTTAAAAATTGCACTTTTCGGTAAACCGAGTAAGGACAAAGTGGAAATAAATGGAAGGGAGGTGAACACTTTGAAAAATCTTTTTAAACCTCTTATTTATAGGTTTGGAGTTAAAGAAAATTGAAGGGAAGGAAAGAAAACTAGTTGGGGAGTAGTTGGGCTTGAAATCGTTGAGAGAGAACTAAGTAGCCTTCACTAAATCAGGCCTATCTCTTTGTACACTTAGACTTTAGTTGTGAGGCCACCACCATTAGAAAGTGGACTTCTGGAGCTTCATTTTAAACTCAATAATCTCCTAAAGCCGAGTCTAGATGAGGGAGATATGACCGTTTGAAGTTAGGCATCAATCCGATTAAGATAAAACTAAGCAACCTTCACTAAAATAGGTATATCTCTTTGCACAATTAGAATTTATATGTGAGGCTACCACCATTGGAAAGTAGACTTCCTGAGCTTAAATTTAGACTCAAGAATGACCTAAAATCCAGTCTGGATGAAGGAGATATGCCCATTTGAAATCGGGCTTAGAAGTAGATTTTTGGTGGTTGGCAGGTGGCCAACAGATGGTCGGCTGGACACCATTGGTGGCCAGAAATTCACACTTCTAGCCGGCCGGCTAGTGTGTAAAACCCAGATATTTTTGCCAGATGTTTCCACAAAGTCCAGCTGTCCATTTTTAGATATTTTCGACCTAAGGCTCATGTTTTCTATATATAGATGACCTCCCTCTCATATTTCAAGGTTAGAAACATTTAAAAGTGAGGAAATAATTTCAAAAAATATCCTCTCTCTCTACAATTCTTGTGAGGCCCCAACTTTTTGTAATATTTCCAAACTCTTATAGTTAAAGAACTTCAATAAGAAACCCTATTTCTCTATTTCTTGCAAATTAAACCCTAGAAATCAGGAACGACTGCACAAGCTAACCAGCAAACCCTAATCAACTCTGAGAACTTAGGAAACATTCTAAAACCCTAAATTAATAATTTAGAAATCCTAGAATGAAAATTTATAAGAGAAAAACCCTAGTTTCTGGTAATCGTCGTTTTAGCCTGATATCTCGCCTTTTGTTGCGAATCGGCATCACATGACCCGAAATACTTTTCCTATCATTATTTCATTAAATATATGACTTGAATATATGTTTTATTTCAGAATTTCAGATCCAGCCCTTTTCTTTCTTTATTATTGCATTTTGGCCCCCAAAACCCCAATATTTTAATCAAATAAGGTACAACAATTGTACATAATATCTACTATATTATAATATAAAAAAACTGATTTCCCACATGTGTAGAAAACCAGCCGACTGTGAATAGTAGAAGGGACAAGGAAAATTAATTTTTTATTTATAATATCTTGAATTTTATATTGGCATATCTTTGAATAAATAAAAGGAAATGACTAGCAATAAATGCAATGTACTCTTGTCTCCCAATTAACTAACAAATAGGATTACTTTTTCTTAATCAATATTAATTAACACTAATCCTAATTGGATCCAATTACAAACCAACCAAACTAGATCAATTCCATTGAAATTCAACCAAACCATTCAACCATATTCTCTCTCCTTCTTGGCCTATAAATACAAGGCTCTAGCAACTCATATTCCTCACACTTCACACACATAGCAACCTGCTGAAGTGAAAAGAGAGAGAGAGAGAGAGAGAGAGAGAGAGAGAGAGAGAGAGAGAGAGCTTGTAAGTTTAAGAGAAAGAGGAAGAAAAAAAAAAAGAAGGAAAGTACGAAGAAAACTCTAATCAACTAAGGTAAATCTCATACACCTCTTCTCTCAATGAATCATCATGTTTTTCCCCTTCATAATACATGCTAAAAATGTATCTCATATAATACTAAGAGTTACTACATTTGTTAGATGATGTATAGTTTGAAAATGAAATGTTCTTCTTCTTCCTTGTAATTTCTAGCAAGCTTTTCTCAAGGTTTTGGATTTTATTTCCATAGCAAACCTTCACCAACGCAAAATATATTTTAAAGGGGTATTAATTGACATATATAGAGTATGTGAGAATTTTTTCTAAGACCATGGATGTGTTTTTATGACTCCTTTTATTTTTCTAAATACTTGTTGCAAAGAACTTGTTAAAACAGAAAACTTTAGAAAATTCTAGAAAATTGGTCTCATGTTCATTTTTATATCAAAATCTTCCTCTGAATGTTAGCTTTCAAAAAAAAATTATTTCAATGAAAATGAATGAGTATTTTAAGAGAAACACCAAATTTTGTAACAGTTGTAAAATCTGGACAAAGTCTGTGTATTTCTTAAATATCTAAAAATAAAAAAGGGCCACCCTTATGATTCTGAAACTAGACTTTATTCTCTACAAATCCTCAAGAAGCCACATTTCTAAAACCTTAAAAAAATATTTTTTCTATATTTATTTTTGAACCGGTGCAGTGCTAGAAATCTGAACAGTGTAGTTCTTGTTGTAGTAAATGCTTTTGTGCTATCATGAAATATTTGTTGTAATACGTGTTATACTTGTATGGTTAAGTTTCACCTTGAATGGCCTTATTTTGCTCTTACTTGTGCTAACCACTAATGTGAAATGAACTTAGTGTGAAAATGGAAAAACTAAATGGGTTGGTAAAGAGGGTTAACGACCACACTATTTATACATAGTAAATGATGAGAATGTTAAGTGGATATTAGTAGTGGATTAAAATGAGCAAGTCTTGCGCAAGTGGTTCTTTGGGAACCCTTGAATGGAGTGGTTGTATTCGGACCCTAGGTAGTTCGGTGTAAGGAGGGATTTGCGCAAGGCCTATCACTACCATCTCTTTTGAGGCCCTGCAGGTGGCGCTATGCGGTATATAATCATTAGTAGGCATCCGAGGTAAGGTCTGCAACAAAGCAGCAAAAGAGAGGAGCATACCAAATAATCCGCGTCCAATTCTTGGAGTTGGGAGGACGAAATCTCTTTGGGGGATTTCTAGACTACTAACAACTAACCATATAATCTGTGTTGTGAACTTAAATGCTATGATCCCTTTCCTCTATCTTTGTAAATACTGTTGTGTATTGGACTGGAAAAAAGGGATGGGGTGTGTGTGTATTTACTGGGCATTCAAAACTCACGACGTATCATGCCAGGTGCCAAAGAGGAGCTTATAGCAGGAGACGACGAGCCAAAAACCTTTGAAAACATTTGGCTATCTTAGTGTGACAACCCTCACCTCTAATTAGTGTTAAACTGTGACCGAGCATGATAAGTAATTGATTAAGCTGAAATTCTGAACTGATTGTATGAGTGTGTTGCTTTAAATGCATTTCTATTTGTTTGATTACTGAATGATATGTTCGTGTTTTAATTTCGGACTGCGAATTGGAAGCCTTATCGGCGACCGAATTAGAAATTGATTAGTGTTATATGCTAATTAGAACTTATATGTTTTTATGGTAGGTTTAATTAAAATTTGATTTAGAATGATTAAATTAGATTAAATAAAGCTAAATTGCATTAGTTTGCATTTACTACCAAATTGCCATTGAGTGGACTAATGCTAAGCCATTTATTTAGCCTTGATTCATATGTGTTGGCATCATTCTTCATCACTTTCTCTAGACCAAACCGTGAGCAAGAGAGAGAGAGTAGGAGAGCTTTGATTCAACAAGGTTCAGCTTGGAAAATTTAGAGGATTTGAAAAAGATTGCAAAATTGAGCTTCCGTACTTGAAATTCAAGACCTAAGGTAGGAAATTCATCTTCTTGATTATGAATTTAAGTTGTTTCTTGCATGGTTCATGAAAAGATTAGTGATTTGAGCCAAGAATTAGCTTAATGTGTTAAATTAAGAGTCCATTCATGCATGCATGTCCATATCATGGGATTTTGAGGTCGTTTTCATGAAAATTCTTACATGCAAGTTCATATTTTAGTTGTAGTTCAAGAATTCATCATGTTTTTTGAGGGATTGACTCATTTGATCATGTGTTAGAAGCTTTGAGTTCAAATGAACACATGCATGTTATATTTACATCTTGTTCTTGAAGTTTCATTCAAAATTGTGTTCCATTATCACACCTTTGGGCTTGATTTCATAAATTGATCTTTGAAACATGTTGTATTATGGGTTTTCAAGTGTTTTCCAGAAAATTAGCCCAAAAGATTCGAGTTTGAAGCTCTAAAGGTTGAGTTTTGTGCTTGGGGATCAATTTGGAAATTCCAGATTTTTGACCCACGCTCAAGCGGAGGACTCCACGCTCGAGTGTACACTCTGAGTACATGCACTTCCACTCGAGCGAAGAAAGTCACGCTCGAGCGTGGAATGCATATACCCAGAAGTTCATGTGTTTTGCAATCCGCTCGAGCGAGAGAATTCACGCTCAAGCGAGGGTCTGAGTCTCACACTCGAGCAGAGGTCGAGCGTCCGTCGAGCGTGAATATCATGCAATCAGCACTTTTCATGAGTTTGCAGCCCACTTGAGCGAATGAAGTCGCGCTCGAGCGGAGCTTCATTGTCTGCATGTCCGCTCGAGCGTGGACCCCTATTTCAGCAAATTTTGAAAAGTGTTTCAAAGTACATTTTTGAATCCTCATTTCATCCTAGGCATTCCTAGGTCAAGTTTAAGGCATCTTAATGAGGATAATGTTTTAGAACCACACCAAGTCAAGTTTAGGGGCTAAACTATTAATCCCAAGTGTGTAACTTAGCATGTGTTCATTCTGCAACTGTGTAGAGTTGGCATCCGAGGACGCTCATTAGCTCGTCTATAGCCCAGTACTCAGTGAGTAACGATGTCGTAAAGATATGTTCAATTATGATTATTTTCTGAATGATCGACTGTACTGCTTCCTGAAATGACATTGTTTACTGAATGAATGTTTGTTCTATTTGTAAATTGTACTCGCGGCATCCATAGCAACTTACTGTTACTGGTACTACTACTGTTACAGAGATCTCTGTTGGCTCCAATGTTTGGAACCACTACTGTTTACTGTTTGATGGCCATCAACTGACTGTTCGGTCTGTTAACACCTACTGTACTGTTTTGTTATTGGATGTACCATATATGACTATTATGGTTTCTAAATGACTGTTATGGCATGAAATATGAGCCACTGATTGAATAACTGATTTACTGATACAAATGACTGTTTTTAAATACTGAAAGGACATTCATTCTTAACCCCTTTACGCATATGTTATTCACTGGGCTTTAGCTCACTGTTTATATTTATATGTAGGTGTCCAGGCACCGGGCCGAAGCTAGGAGTGCCAAGTTAAGCTCCCGTTTTGTCAAGCCAACCCTTGTGCCTCACTTTGAGGTTCCGAGTTCATTCAAGCTAAGGCTGTTTTGGGGTGTTCTAGATTCACCCTTTTGTCTCTGTTTTGTATTAACTGAATAAGACTTACTGTACAGTTATGGTGAAGGGATTTGGTCCCTAACCTGGATGTTTGTGTACATAATGTATGTATATATGTTTTGGTTTTGAATGTGGCTTGTGCATAAAAGTCTTTTTCCCATTCAGATTTTCACAGCTCATTGGACATCTTTTTATTTACTGTTTAGCTTTCGCCAGCCCCTTACTCTGTATTATTGTCATTACTGTTAAGCAGGCCTTCGGTAATCTCGGATTATTGGCCGGTTACAATGCTAAACCCATAGGGGCGAGTTTGGGTCGTGACACTTAGAAAAGTTAGAAATTTCCCTTTTGATGTTTTGTAAGGTTCATATGAAATTTTAAATTTTCTTTTGAGATGTAATGTTAATAGAATGAGCTTTTGTAATTAAGGATATTCGTAACTATTCTTTTATTATGTACTTATATTCCAACACCAATATAATCCTTGACGTTGCTTATAAGACCTTGTGTCAATGCCTCTTAAGGTCTATCAACAAGATAGTGTGCTACCTAAGACAGTTGGACTTAAAAGGGAGGCTAATTTGACTCCTCCGGCGATCCGGGATCTTACTTGGTTATTGGCCATAGGACTTATTAGTGACTTTCCCTTGACTACAACCCTTAATGTAGATTTGGGGCGTCACAATTCTCTCTTTCTACAATTCTCTCTCTCTCTTGTAACTTGCATAACCTTTGCCCAAACACTCTAAACCAAACCTAGGAAGCTTCTTGCTGAGGTTATTTGAGCTTGAATTTGAGCTCTTGAAGACACTTGAAAGTGTGAAATTGGTGGTTTATGACTTAAGGGTTCATTCCTCTCCAAGAGATATACCTTCTCTTGCTTTTGCACCATCTCTACACCACTTGTTTTCCATCTTTTCTATTGTGTTTTGGACTGTTTAAAACCTGTATTTTTGGGCTAAAACTTATGGTTTAAGGCCATTAAAGGTAGAGGGGTTGATAACCCTTCTTTACACCTTGCTTCTAAGGCCTTTGCCCTTGTGTTTCCCACTTTGTTGTCAACTCTTTTTGAGCTTTTTAACACTGTTTTTCAAAGTTATTTCAGTGGCTAAAATCATATTTTGAAATCCAAATTTGGAGGGTTAGCCTCCCCTCCTTGTATTTTGCTTACTAGCCTAGCTTTTACTATGTTTTAGCTTATTAATCTAACTTTTTTTAGCTTAATTCCAACATGTTTTAGGACTATTTTTAGACTGCTTTAGGACTTTTTTTGGTTGATAGTTGCATTTGAGCTTTGTTTTGCATGCTTGTAGTGTAATTGTCCTTATGAGCTTGGTGTTTTAGGCCTTAGATACCATCTTATTTGAGTTGATGGCATTTATTTATGCTTTTCTCACTTATTTTCAACAATAATAATCTCTACAACCTCCCTCATTTCTTGGCTTTTGTTTTGCTTTGAAAGTGGTTTAAATAACTTGTTTGTTTAAAGTATGAGATCGAGATGTCATGCTTAATGGTTTAATCCTTTAGGGGGTTCATTACCAATGGTATGATGTCTCTTTCATGCCTAAAATAACTTTTGGTTTGAGCCCTCTTTCCATTAGAGGACTTAAACTCACCTTTTGGACTCAATGAATTAAATGATGGTTGGTAATCTAAAATGGAGTAATTAAAACTTGGGGACTAAAAGTGTGCAAGATAATAACTTCTTGTGTTCAATCGGACATTAATTGAACACATGGAAGCTTGAGGCATTTCATACTCATTAGTGATGAAATTGTTTAAGTTCCCTTGATCAATTCATGAAAGAGAAGAGATTAGAGTCTTGTTTTGTTGCATTTATTGAAATTGCACATTTTGGTTCATAAGCCATCATGCAATGAAATTGCTTAAGTTGACGGTTTGTGGACCAAGTTCACTACTCCTTTGATTTGTTCATGAAAATGAGGGGTTAGTTGTGCAAACAAACCCTTGAAAATACCCTATGCATGCTCTATTTGTTCTTTGTTGCAACAATATGAAATGGGCAGCAGTGGCTGGTAGGCCACTTTCCATGGCCGGCAGGTCACAATTGATGGCTAGTTGGCCGT
Organism: Camellia granthamiana; assembly: GCA_036172215.1. Lineage (NCBI taxonomy): Eukaryota > Viridiplantae > Streptophyta > Magnoliopsida > Ericales > Theaceae > Camellia > Camellia granthamiana. The sequence goes on from CM069905.1 coordinate 88,123,141, forward strand.
CATTGGTGGCCAGCAACCCTCATCACTGGCCGGTCGGCCACTGATGTAAAATTTAGTAGTGTGTTTGTGAGGCTAAGCAGAGTTATTCTGGAAGTGGGCAATAGTGTATGTGTTCTCTATGCAACAGAGGCTCTACGGAAGCAAAACAGTGGCTTTTCGGGTGGAAACCGAGCACGCGCATGAGCATTCATCGTGTATTGAGCCTGTTTAAGTTTAAATATTTAGCTCAGATATTTATTGTAATTAATTAGTTATAACTAGTTAATTTTGTAAAGTGTTATAATTAATTAGTTAGTTAACTAGTTATTCGATTTCGTCTTGTAATTATTTAGTTAACTAGAATAGTTAGTTAATCCATTTGTTGTAATAATTAGTTAAGTAGTTAGCTAATTTATTCGTTTGGATTTGTAATAGTTAATTAATTAGCTTAGCTTTAGTTTAGTTAGCTAGTTAGTACATTTGGACTCTCCTTCGTGAGAGCGTAATGTTCTAATAATGTGTATGTCTTCCAACCCCACGTCTTTCTCCCTTTTATTTACTAGCTTATGATGGTTAGTTTAGGGACATCACATTTTGTTTAGCATACTTCATGTTTACATCCATTTGTATTGCATGCACCGAGGCGCGGTTCATCATCCGAACTTGCATTTTTAGTTTAAATACTTCTTTGAATACCTGCTTAGACTGTATGTTATCAAATTGATTCATATGTCATATTAGTAGCCGAGCCTATTACATATCGTATGTATTGCATTAGTCATATTACATAGTTAGGAATCATGCATTTTTCTAACTAGTTTCTCTTTTGGCTTGGAGTACTAGGTGAGCCTTTACTCGTTTTAGCATATCGCATGCGTGTGATTGTTGCCATGTTTTAGCATGCTTGCCATGAGGCTAAGTTCTTAGATGATAAATTGCTTGAATGCCTGTGGATAAAGGCTAGTTGCTTGAATTGGAATAATTTGAGTAATGTTTATATGCAATCACTTTTTCAAGTAGTACATATTCGAAACAATTTTCAAAACAAACATGAATCGAAATGTTCCAAATTCTTGCAAAGTTGGTCTATACTTGTGTGTGTGCGCATTGCATAGTAATGCTAGCCTAATAAACCGGAACAAGAGCATATAATATAAATAAAATTCATATCATGATTAGTAGAGGCCGATCTTTGATCGGCCGAGCGGGGGTGCTCAATTAATTCATGACCTTCCCCTCTCGTACCTAAGTTCCCGAGCTGAGATAATCTTAGTAATGACGGACACGTGGCCTTTGCCACGAGTCATGGGTTTCCTAAATTTTCCAAAAATATTTAGGTGGCGACTCTGTATCTGGAAAAACAGTTTATTTTTGGCAATTTGATTCAAAATCGATTTTCCAAAAAGATTTGCCAAATTAGGACTCTTTGGTGTTTATTTATTTCACATTGCACTTGTGAGATCAGATTCAGAACTGCGGGAGTCCGATACTGTAGGGCTATTCATCTTCCGAAAATGGGCCGCAAAAAGTCAAGCTACAGTGAGCAAGGGTGCTCAATTTATGACATTTTCCCCTCATACCTAAGTTCCCGAGCTGAGATACTTTGATTGTGATGGACGGTGCCCTTTGGCATGAGTCATGGGTTTCTTAATTTTTCCAAAGGATTAGGTGGCAACTCTAAGTCTGGTTGTAACACCCCTAAAATACACATACTGGTTCAATAAGATTAACTCACATTTATAATCTTATTCTCGTCATACACGTGGAAGTTATAATTAACACCAACCAATCAATGAAAAATTCACGTTAAATCCTATACTTCATTCATGGTTTTAGTTTAGAGATTTACAAAACAAAATCACATGTATTAATACATTCACTATCCCTATGACATGAACATATAGCATGCGACATCAACAATCGGAAACAAAAATAAATATAGGTATTATGCCCTAAGGGCTACAAATTCCAAGGCTCTGTCCATTTACAACAAAAGTGGGTTTTACATCCCCAAAACATTGAAGCCCTTGGCTATACAAAATAAACAACAAAAATGAGCCTTATGCCCCAACATTCTCCATAGTCGTCACATTGGTAGAGACACTCCATCAATATCTGAAAAGTTGTTTTCACACAAGAATATGCATAAAGCCTAGTAGAGATAATTTAAATAAAGTGCATGATACTTAATAATATCATGAGGTGAATACACATGAATGCTATGCCAAAATATACGTTTTTCATTTCGAAATTTCATTCCATGCATTTCTCCAAAACCAAAACCAATAAATAATTCATTAATAAAACAATGGGTGGTAAATATAATATTGGTAATCCCTAGGATGGTGTTTGTATGTAGGCTCTTAAAGCACTACCAAAACTATTTTACTGGCTCTTAACCGGAAGGAAATTGAGACCTACTTTGCGGGTGTTTTTGGACTTTCACCATAGACCTAAAGCCAACTCAATTCACAACCAACTACACCCCTTAACCAGATTCACCAAGATATTTATCCCATTAACCCAACAAATTTTAATAAATCGATTTCGAAAGCTTCTTTAAATTTCAATGCGAGGATTCTGTCACAACCCAAACCCGCCCCTATAGGTTTAGTGTCGTAATCGGCCAGTAATCCTAGGATTACCGAAGGCCTCTGAAACAGAATAACACAATAAGGGGCTAGCGGAAGCAAATAACAATATATATAATGTCCATAAAGCTGTGCAGACATACATGGAATAGAAAATAAAAAACTTTATAGATATATTTGTGACGTTATATATATATATATATACATCAGTCTTACTGCACCATCATAACAGACAAGCCAAAATGGGTCTTAGCCCAAAATACAGAGAGTACAAAAACTTGTTTAGATTTTAACAAAAGGGTAAAAGCCTTAAACATGGTTCACAAACTTGACCACATCTCAAAATAAGAACCTCCTCGAGAGGCATAGTGGTTGGCTGATAGAACAGATCTCCAGGTAATCATCACTAAGCCTAGTCATGCACTTGATCACCAACATACATAAATAATACAGTGAGCTTGAGCCTAGTGAATAGTAACGAGTAAAGGTTTTTAATGAATGATGTCCATAACGAATTTAGAAATCAGTGTTCGGGTTAGAAACAGATTCATAATCATATTCATATTTAGAGTTCACAGATAATCATATGTGGTACATCCATTAGCACTAATAGAACAATTGACCCATAAATATATGGGATGTATAGTTAACTCATGTGTACAAGAGATGTTCATAAGGATCCATAAGCAGTTGACCCATGATCACATGGGATGTACAGTTGGCTCATGATTACGTAAGACGTATACAGAGCAGATAACAAAAATCACATGATGCTAAGGATATGACGAATACATTTCAGAAATCTAAACAATTATTCATCTATATAGAAAATAGCATTTCAGAAAACCAATCATTTTATATCATTCAGAAAATGATTAAAGTTAAACATAGTTTTTCAAAGTTATTACTCACAGATAGCTTCAGACGCAAAACAGATAACTTAGACAGATCGGACAGATTATGGCACATGACCTACACAAACACATAATGGCTACACATTGAAACACATGCTCGAAAAACACTTAACTCGTTTATTTCTATCTCGGTATGTTTCTAATCATTATCCTCATTATTATGTCTTAATTAAGGCTTAGGAATACCTAAGATGCAATGATGATGCCAAAATGTACAACATTTGCAAAATTTTGAAAAACAGGGTAGTTCGCTCGAGCACAACTTTTGTCGCTCGAGCAGACCCCTTGGTCTACAAAACTCCTGAGAGCTCTTATTTTACGCTCGAGCAAGGATCTTGGTCGCTCGAGCACATATTCTATTTCTCAAGCCAAGGCTCATGTCTACAAAAGTACTAGGAGCTTGAATTTTATGCTCGAGCCAACTTTTGGTCGCTCGAGCCAAGGTTCAAAACAAAGGGTGGTTGCTCGGTTGCCCAAGCGAAGATATAGAATCTGAAATTTTCAGATTTCAGTTCCAAGTTCAAAACACAATTCTAATGGACAAAATCATGTTCTTTTAGGCCAAAACTTAAGAAATCATGTAGAAAATCATGGAACTTCATGAATTGAAAGTCGTTTCGCAAACTCAAAGCCCAAAAGCAAGTCAATTGTTCAAAACCCAGCTTGAAACTTTGTATAATACACATGCATGCAATCTTTTGAATTTAAATCTTCCAAATCATGATCAAATGAGATAAATGATGTAACACATGATGAATTTCCAGAACCAAGTCAAAATAATGACATACATGAAAGAATTCTTAGAATTCAAACTCAAATTATAATGAAATGAACATGCATGCATGACTCAACTTCTAATCTGTATATTTAAACTTAATTCTTGTCTCAATCTCTAATTTCTCTTGAGTTCACATGTAAATCAGTCAAACACACAGCTTAAGAGTTGAATTTGTTACCTAATCCTTCAATTGAGTTATAGATTTCTATGTCTTGGAGCTAGCAAACCAAATCTTTAAATTGTCTTACAAATTCTTCATTTCTCTCTTTGATTTCGCTATTTTCTTCTCTCTCTCTCTCTCTCTCTCTGCCCTACAGTTGATGCTAAAAAAGATGATGAAATGTGTGTAAATGGAAGGTTCTTAAGTTACTTAGGCCTTATATAGGCTTGTTTAAATTAACTTCATTAAGTGTGATTAGATCTAATTAATTTATTCTAATTATTTGGTTCTGAATCGAATTTCAATTAAACTTATCATAAAATTCTAAAAATTCTCAATTACACGTTGACTTAGTCAATTTCATGCTTGGTGGCCAATAAGGCCTTCAATTCATAGATTCAAGCAGAATTATCGATAGATATTGCTATAGCAGACAGATATAAACACAAATAACACATGACACATGCAATTAACTTAGGATTTCATCTTAAGTACTCGTTAAGCATTCTTAATCAACAATTATAGGCTAATCACAGGTCGGGGTTGTTACAGTCTTCCCTCTTTAAAAAGTTTGGTCCTCCAAACTCGAATTACCTTTATTTCAAAAGAACGTCGGGTCTAAAGGGAACAAATCTGGATATCGTCTTATCATATCTTCTTCGATTTCCCAAGTTGCATATGTCGCTCCGTGATTCTGCCAATCCACTTTCACTAATGAGATTTCTTTATTTCTCAGTCTTTTGATTCTCCAGTTGACAATTTGGATTGGTCGTTCCTCGTAGGTAAAATCATTTTTTAGTAGCACGTGTGTCAATTCAATCACATGTAACGGATCGCTCAAATAATCCCAGAGCATTGAGGCATGAAAGACATTGTACATATTCTCCATAATTGGAGGTAAGGCCACTTGATACGTCACATGATTGATTTTCTCAATAATTTCATACGGTTCAATATACCGTGGCGCCAACTTACTTGCCTTTCACTCCAAATCGTGTCTGGCCTTTCATTGGAGTTACTTTGATGAACACATGGTCACCAACTTCATATTCTCTATCTCTTCTTCGAACATCCGCATAACGCTTTTGACGACTCTGTGTGGTTTTCAATTGTTGTTGTATCAATTTCACTTTTTCAGTCTTCTCTTGTACAAGTTTCGGTCCTAATAACGGCCTATCTCCTACTTTGGCCTAATAGATCAGAGATTGGCATTTTCTGCCATACAGAGCTTCATAAGGAGCCAAACCGATACTCGAGTGATAGTTGTTGTTGTACACAAACTCGGCCAATGGTAAATAAGCTTCCCAATTCCTCTGAAAATCTAAGACACACATTCTAAGCATATCTTCCAAAGTCTGTATCGTCCTTTCTGATTAGCCGTTCGTTTGACGATGGCATGCACTACTCAACCTTAATTCAATCCCCAAAGCCTGTTGCAAACTTTGAATCCCTATCAAACACAACGGATATTGACACCCCATGTAATCTTACAATTTCATTTACATATATGTTAGCCAATTTGTCCACATTATAAAAAGTTTTCACAAGCAGAAAATGAGTAGATTTAGTTAAACAATCAACAATGACCTAGACAAAATTCATACCACAAGAGGAACGAGGCAGTCCAACAATGAAGTCCATTATAATATGCTCCCATTTCCATTTTGGTATTGGAAGTGATTACAGTAATCCAGCGGGTCATTGATGTTCAGCTTTTACTTGTTGACAATATCCATCCATTACAACAAAAAGTATTTTTGGTGACGTTTTTTAGCGACGTTTTTTAGCAACCAAATTGAAATTAGTCGCCAATTGTATATACTTGTTGATCACCAAAAAATAAACTATTGGCGACCAGTTGAGATTATTGGTCGCCAAAAAGTTTGGCGCCAACTTAATGTTTTCGCGACCAAATTAATATATGGAGACGAAAATTTTGGTTGCCGATTGTAACTTTTTGGTGATAGAAATAAAATTGTCGCGGAAAGGTAAACGATATTTATGGCAACCTAATGATTTTCGTCGCTAATAAATTAGTTGTCAAAATGACGTGGTTTTGAATCTGTCATTTTTTTATTTTATTTTAAAGAGTTGATTGATCCTTTTAGGAGAATAAACAAAGAATTGACCTAATATTGTTCATCTCATTCTCTACTCCATAACCTTAAGCGGCACGGCAGAACACATACAGAGGTCTGTCTTCTCTTCTTCTTCTTCATCTTTCTCTCCCTCTTCCTCTCACTCTCTCACACCGCCTCCTCCTCCTCATCTTTTTCTTCTTCGTCTTCAATATCATTCTCTTGTTCAGCATGGCAGAACACAGCACATCACAACCAGCTTTTGCGACATCAAAAAGCGATTGGAGAAGGCCAAAGGGAAGTGGGTTGAGGAATTGCTAAGCATATTATGGGCTTACCACACTACACCTCAGATGTCCACTGGGGAAATACCATTCACCTTGTGTTTTGGAATAGAAGCTATTATATCCCTCAAGATTGGCTTGCCAACCCTCAAATTAAAAGGTTTCACTATAGGTTGAAATGATATGATGCTGGCCTTGGATCTGAATCTACTTGAAGAGCGCCGAGACTAGGCCCTTGTGAATATAGCACGATATTAGCAACAACTAGCCAAGTCATATAACTAGAGAGTGCGTTTACACCGATACACCCTTGGAGAGTTGGTCCTAAAAAAAGTACTTCCGGTTACTAAAAATCCTAGGGATGGAAAACTCGGCCCTAATTAGGTCAACCCTCACTAGATTGATTCAATTGCCAGAGCAAGGGCATATCGCCTCTCAGACATGAACGGTAAGAAATTACTTCAACCTTGGACTTCGACTCATTTGAGCAAATTTTATCATTAATATCTCTGGTTATTTTTGTTTTTGCCTTATTTGTGCTGTTGTGCACTTGGGTTTACTACTTCACTTTATATATGTATATAGTTATCCAATGATGCAATTTATCATGTCATTTTCGATTATTTATCTCTTTTCTTTAATCACCATTTGACACAGCCTCCAAATTCGGAGCACCCTTCGTGCTTAGCGCGATTGGTTCTCGAAAATCCTCCAAATTTAGAGCGCCCTTCGTGCTTGGTATGATTGGCCATCAGAGCGCCCTTCGTGCTTGGCGTAATTGGCCATCGGCAAAAGCCTATGAATTCGGAGCGCCATTTAAAACATTTAAAACAGCGCATTTAACACTTATTGCAATTGTCAAAAAGAGTAATTTATTACAATAATATTCAATTTAGATACATTTAATCTATAGCTGATTGGCACCCTAGTTACAACAACTTGAAAGATCAAATTGGATTATTCCACTGACAGTACATTCAAAGGATCACTAGTCTCTCCCTCGTCATCCGACTTCTAGGCATCGTAAGCCTCGAACGGCATTACATAACTTTGGTACAATGGTGAATCTGAATCCACCCCCGCCGCCTGAAGTGCCTTGATCCAACCATGTTTGAAGCCTCGATTTTCAAATTTCAAGGCTTTATTAGCATATTTCTCCATGGCTGACATCTCTTTAGCATTAAACGCTTTGGACAACTCTGATTCCGCTTGTTCCTTTGCCTTCTTGGCCTCCTAGAGATCAGCCCTAAGTTTTTCAATCTCTTCTTTCGTTGTTGCTAGAGTGGCGCCAATAATACTGGCCCTTTTTTCGGCGACCCTCGGAAGCAAATCTACATGTTTTGTTTTCTCTTCTTCAGCAACGACCTTTGCGTGCTCTTCCTCGGCCCTCCTCGCCTCGGCCTCGGCTTTGGCTTTTTTCATTGCAACTGCCAAGTTAGCAATGGTTGACTTGGCCTTGTTCTTCTCGGCTGCTACCTCTGCCTTGAGCGAGCCAATTAGTTCCACAGTGTCGTGATGACGGTGGCCAATTTCGACGATCTGTTTCGCCGCCTAGAGCAAAAATAAAAAAATATATATCAATATGCATACATGTAACAAAAACAATAATATAGTATACTTAGGTAGAGATAATAACACTTGGATGAATGCTAAACTCACTAAAATAGTCGATTGAGCAGCCAGGGAGATTGAAATTACGTCTGACTCTGCGTGAAATGCTGCTTTGTCCGTAGGGAAAGTAATCGCCGACGCTACACTTAGCGCCACGGCAGGATCTTTGGCTGCCGAAGCACCAGTTGGGACTAAAGACCCTTTCATCTTTCGTTGTATCATAAACGGCGTAGCAAGATCAAGTGAAGGCAAAACTCTTGGCTGTTTATCAATTGGTTGTTCTGTCAATTCGACAGAAGCCTTAGAGGGTTCGGCGGATTACTTCTTCGCTCTTTGTTCAGTCTCCATTTCCTCATTTGCTGACTCCTAAAGCTCGGCCAATTCTTCAGGAGTGGTTTTGGCAACCACCTCTGTTTGAGCCACAATCAGTAGAGGAACCTCTTGGCTTCCCCCAGCACCTTCCACTCTCTTTCTTATCGCTATCTTTTCGGCATTCCTCCTCCTCGCAAACTAGGCAAGCGATTCGCCGGCCATATTTTTAGATCCTGCCCGAGGCAAGTCTTCTAAATCAATAAAGATGTCCTCTTTACGGGAGTTCAAATCTGTTTGGCCAAAAGAAGATAAGCTATTTCTTTCGTCGAGGCCAATTTGGTGAAAAGCTAGACCAACTTCTTTATCTAGTTCTTTTTCCTCTATCAAATGGATATCTGATTCGACAGAAACATCTAGGTCGGCACGATCTGGTTGGACTTCTTCAACACCCTGTTCAGCGTCTTGTCCATCTTGATCGCCGATCTCTCCTCTCTGCTCGCTAGCTGGAGACTCCCCAAGTACAATATCTCTTAGATTGGTAAAGCTAGGGAATATCAGAGCCATGAGCTACGCCTCTCAGAACCAGAATATAATCTACTACTGCAAAGGTCAAATACGTAGGATCATATCTTAATAGTGTGTGGACAGTGCGTCCCTGTCCTTGAAGATTCGGACGACCAGTGTAATCAAGGACAACCTTCACTTGCATAAGCATAGATTCGTCCGCAGAAGTAAGGGATTTTTTGAGGTCGTTGCCTGCACAGAGAAAAGAAATGATTAACATACAATTATTAAGCCGAATACAAATCAAGCTAGTAAAGAATCTATTCGGCCACCTGGTTCGCCTTTCTGTCTAGCCACCGAGTTTAGGCGATTTTCTTTTTTGTCGAATTCCCAAAAGCCTTGGATAGCGACCATAACATCATCAACCCTTTTGCCAAAGCTGGCAAGCATAGTTACTAAATGGTGGTCTATGTCCTTGGCTTTTAAAAAATATCGGCCTTACTGACTAAATGATTTAGCCAACATATAACAATGCCAAATAGCAGGAATCCCTAGGTTGAGTCCAAGTTGACGGTTTAGTTCAATTACACTTATTATTATTCGGTAGAAGTTTACGTTAGGTTGGAAAGGGATCAAACCCTAGTAACGAAGAACGGATCTGAGAAAGGGATGAAGGGAAAAACAAACTCCACCCTCAGTGATTGACAGCAAAGGGAAGACGATTGTGTTTACATCAGCCTTTTCCATATCAACCACGTCATCCCCAATGAGGGATAGTCGAACGTCGTCTGGGATCGAAAAGTGAGGACGAAAGGTGGTGACTTGATCCTCAGAGAGGAGAACCTTTAAATGTTTCGCCATGGCAGCGGAATGGAAAGACCGGAGCAAAAGCAAGAAGAAATAGAAGAGGGTTAGACTGAAACTATGAGAGAAAAATAATGGGAGAGGTTTAGAAGACTTACAGATTAAGATGGAAGAGTCACGAGCTATAGAGAAAGCGGAATACACATGAGAAGTCTTAGAGATGAAGAGTTGCAGAAATAGACCAAGGATAAAAATCTTTCAAAAAATGAAAAGGCGGAGAGTTTCAAATCACATTAAATGAATGGCAAGCACGAAGGAACGGGAAGCTACAATCATTTCATATCACATCACATCTTCTCTGACGTGTCAACATAAAAGGGACGCGTGAGCCGTATTCTCGAATTTCAAGACGTTTTGACAATTTTAGCCGAACGAAACTCTCACTTAGTGGCCGATAATGTCGACTACCTGATACAGTCGGATACTCAGGGGGCAATTGTGGGAGCCAAATATAAATAATCAACTTCGAACAAAACTTGTCAATTGGGCCATATGAGGCCAAAGCCCATTGGGCTATGGATCGTTGCCGAATAGGTGTTAAGGGCCACATGGGATGCCGAGTAAGAGAAATTCATGCCACGTGCCGAAACCAAGTAGTCCAGGGTAGTTAGAAGGGTCCTATTGGACAACTATACTGGCCTATTCCAAACAAAGCATGACAAGAAAGTTGGACCAGATAAAGACTCTATAAAAGAGGAAATGAGCCTGAGGAAAGAGGTATGTAAAAACAATTCATGCTCCAAGAAATATACAATATCAATGACCTAGAGATAGAACTGACTAGACCATCGGAGTGCCAATTCCGGCACCACCGACCGGAGTTGTTTATCTGTTTTAGGTCACAGTGCAAGGATCTTTCAAGCCTGTCCGGATTCGAGGAGTATTTCCGAAATTTACATCCCCACAATGAGTTATACTCTCTAGTCACTTGTTCTCTAGACTTCATTGTCATCGTGATGTATCTAACTTAAATATAGTAGTGCCATTCAGTAAAACAACATTAATAGTGATCAATTTTGCAAGAAGCAAATACTCAAAAGGAGTTTCACAGTGCTCATCATTGCCAATCTTCCTTGCATTTAGTGTGCAATTGTATTCTCCCATACAAGATATCGTTATCAATTATTGAATGAGCTCACCAGGAGACAAGCATTTAGGTAAAGAGAATGGCTCCATTACAAGCTAAGTGAGACTACAAATCCCAACTTGAGTTTGTGAAGGAAAATAATTTGATTGGTTTATGATCACATTGTCACATTCAAAATGGAAAATTTGGTCACATTTTGATTCGGTATTGTCTATGCACTCAACTGTTGTTTTGTTGGTTTAACGGTCTATTATGTTGTTGGTTTTGTATTAGCCAAAGAAAGATATTCAGTTTACGTATGGTACAATTTTCTTAACAACCATAAAAGGAACAAGACTATATTTTCCCTATTAATAAGGAATACTAATGCAACTAATCTAAGCCTACCCCAAAAGAAAAGGATTGAAGGCTGCAAACAAGAGGATATTTTTAAAGATATTCCCAACAATTAGAGGTAAGCTAATTAGCTTAGATGGAGTTTTGCTTTAATGGTTCAGAAATGTGAAAGGAGTTTCTTATTTCCTGAACATATCCTCCTAAATCTATATATATATATATATATGCACTAAAAAACTTTGAATACTTCATTAATAGTTAAAAATGGCTTAGAATCAAAAGTTAGTTATATAATGAATCTTTCCATTTTGCATTCTCTGTCAAGCAAGAAAAGTGTTTGTCTATTGTCATCTTAAAACAGGTAAGTATGTAATTCACTCTGTAAATAACAATTAGACCTATTTAAGTTCCACCAATAATTGTTTTCTATTTTTACTACACTACCATATAGTCACATGTGTTTAGTACATCGGAAGCTATAACTTGCGGCAAGACTTAAATTCTTGACCTTCGAGTAAGGCGCAACGGTTCACACCAATTCAGTTAGGTAGGTATCGATAGACACAAAAATGACTTAAAGATATAGAGACTTTATTTCATCATTAGTGCCATTGCTAGAGTGATGGGCACATGTTTTTTTAGTATAGATTTGTATGGAATTAGCACGATCTGATGATCAAATTTTTTGTGGGAATCATCAACTATAATGTTTTAATAACGACTCACATTTTAAAGATCTTTTTAGCGATCAAATTCTTTATGGAAATCATCAACTTTATAATGCTTTAATAATGGCACACGCTTTTTTAATGATTTTTTTGTGGCTATGCCTACGATAATAGGTGAATCTGGTAATTGGTCTATTTCGATTCTGATAGGTGTGCCTGACATGGCATTTTCACAATTAAATTATATTTTCATTCTGGTTGTTGCCACCAAGTCTCGTGCTCCTATTAAACCCAACCTTAGTAGAAATGGGTAGCGACATTAGGTTGACAATCTATCTACCCTTGAGTGGTATTATCAGCCATTTCGAAGGAGCAATTGATTCCACAACTTCTAGTCTTCATCTATGTGGTGCTTTATCAGTTTTAGGTTCTATCAATTGTATCACAACTATCTCCAACATGCGTGGCTGATTGACTTGTTCCATAAGAAGACAATGCACATTGTGGTCATTGTGCTTGTTCAGCTATGGTTGAATATTTGTTCATACATAGATACAGACAGTGAAATTGTTAAATAGTTGTCTCAGTATCAATGAACGGCAATGTCCTTCCCAATCGATATCCATGCATGCTTGATTCCAACTTTGGTCAAGCATGGCAGCACATATAGAATTACTCTAGCATCCGACCATCATCTTAGGCACTAGGCTCAAAATAGCAATCCCAACCCTATGTCCCTAGACTTTACCTTTGTAAGCCTGCCATCAAGCTTTCCTTTCCTCAACTTTGAAATAGTAAGAACTAAGACCATAATTCATTCCATTGGGCAAATCAGGCTTTAGGGAAGTGCTTTATGTGAAAAAGGTGCTTCTCATAAGGTTTAGTGCATAGAGCACTGGATTGGCAACGACATGAGTTGGTTCGATCAAGAGAAGGTGCATGAAAGCTTTAGGAACCACGATTCTTGCATGTCATAACGAATTGAAGTTTGCAGACCTAGAACGTGTGGATGTGTTTTTGAGAGATCGTTTGATATTCTCTGAATATATGATCTGAGGGGCTTTATGTCGATGAATTGTTTCTATATAAAACTTATGAATTTATAAGGAAAATTTGGCTATAAAACCCCTTTATCTTCTTTTCATTGTTAAAAGGATTAAGAAAAAAATTATACTTTCTAAACCCTCTCATAATTATAAAGTCTTGCATAAAGGATAATTTATTATTTAAATATTTTATCAGACTATTATACCCTCAACTAAGTCTTCCCACATTCTCCCTCCACTCTCTCCCCACATTCTTCGTCTCTCTCATTCCCCTCTAAACACAACTTCTTTTCATAGCCATGTCAAAGGCCACCTGAGCCATTGGAGCACCGTCCGCCAATGTATTCCGGCCACCAACTGCCATGATTCCCGGCGCCACCCCCTCCTCCACATCCAATGTCAGTCAAGCCTTCCATTTCTCTTCTAGAAACCCTAGAATTGAAGAAACCAGAGGCTTTATGCACCTCTACCATACTCCATTCACTTGTTTACTAGACTAAAATTCTAACAAAGGTTCTCCCTCTTCCTTCAGTCCTCAGTTCAATTTGTGATCTGAGAGGAGCCCTAATTTGAGTTTGCGATCTATGCTTAAGAGGCTTAGGTAAGGTTGATTCAACTTATAACATCTCAGATCTAGATTCGACTAATAACATCTGAGATCTGGTTTGTGGCATTTCGAATTTGGTGTGATTTCACCATTACGAACTTGATTTTGAGTTTTGATTTGGAGTCGACCTTGTAGCTCAAAATTTTGCCTAAGATCTGGATTGATGACTTGACCCTCACCTTTGGTTCAATGTCGTTATCTGATTTTCGATATATGTTGATTAGTTTTTTTGTTTTTATTTTTATTTTTGATTTTTTTTTGTTGTTTTGCCGAGTTCAATCAGGTGTGTACTCTAGTTTTTGTTTGACAGAATGAGAATAAAATTTTACTCTGGTTTGTACTCTGTTTTTGCTTGACAGAATGAAAGTAAAATTTTACTCTAGTTTGTGCTCTGTTTTTGCTTGACAGAATGAAAGTAAAATTTTACTCTGGTTTGTGCTCTATTTTTGCTTGATACAATGAGAGTAAAATTTTACTCTGGTATGTGCTCTATTTTTGTTTGATAAAATGAGAGTAAACTTTTACTTTTGTGTTATCTGTTTTTTTTTATTGTTTTTTTATACAATGATAGTAAACTTTTACTTAGTTATTGTGTACTTATGTTATTTGTTTTTGGACTCCTAGTGACAATAAAAATTTACTATCAATTCATTGCAGATTTGAATTATACAATGATAGTAAAATTGTACTTTCAGAGTAAAATTCTACTCTGAATCAGAGTAAAGTTTTTTTTTGGATAAGTGAATCAGAGTAAAATTTACTATGATTCAAAGTAAAATTTTACTCTGAAATACACTGTAAAGATGACTTAATAGGAGAGCTGATAAATATGAGAATAATATAGTAAAAGAAACAAGTTTTAAAATATTAAGGATTTTAAAAGTATCTATATAATTCTTGTCCTTTTAAAAAATAAATTAGACAGTAAAAAATTTGAGCAATGATTCATCCCCCCTTTTCCCCCCACCCCCTTTGACCCCCTCTCTCTCTCATTGGTCACATTTTCTTTTTCTTTTTCTTTTTTTTCCTGCTCCTCTAATCACCACCCGCCACGTGGCAAAGGGGGGGTGAGGGGGTGACCCCCACAAGGGGGTCCCAAGCATTATTCAAAAAATTTATCACCAAATCTCCCAATTTATAACTGCGTTACTATAAATAAAAAACAACAATAAAAACAGGGCACACGTAAACTAAAAAAACTGCCCTAAAAAGATGTGAACTGGGAAACTCGCTGTAACATTGCAACTTTGGTGAGATCCTTAAACATATGGCTCTGACCAATTCCCACAGATTTCGGAAAATGAAACAATAGAATGCAAACTTCAGAGACAACAATCAACAGCACAAAAATAAATCAAGAAACTAATCTCTATTTGGTTCTAATTTTTTGAATTTAAATTTTTAAAAATTAAATTTTTTATTTTTCATATTTTTTAGGTTTTAGTGAATTTTTTTAATATTTAAACAATTCCTTTACTTTTTAGATGCACTTAATCTAGATGGACTTAAAAAATAAAATATTTATAAAAAAAATTTAAAAGATTAATAAATATACAAGAATACGAAATATACTGAATTTTCATTTTTTTTTTGTATTTTTGATATTTAGTGAATTTTTTAAAGATTTTTTTCATAAATATTATACTTTTTAATTGTATTTATATTAAGTGTGTCTAAATAGTAAAAAATTTGTATAACATATTAAAAAAATTCACTAAAATAAATATAAAAGAATACGAAAAATAAAAAACTCAATTTTCGAAAAATTGGAACCAAACATAAAAAACTGGAAAACAAATTCCCAAAACCATGAGGAACGAGAAAAATGTGCCCAAATTCATTGGACTTCAAAATGAAACAGTGCTTACTTTTTAAAATGGCCATACTTAAATTCTACCTCTAAATAATTGAAGAGATTTCAACTGCTATAGTAGAAACGAAAAGCCTCGCGCTGTGTTTGGTTGGGAAATTTTAGGAGGGATTTGGAAAGAGAAAAGGAAAAGGTGTGTGAAACTAGATGAAATATAGATATGTTTTATTCACATTTCACCTACCTTTTCCATTTCCCTTTCCAAATCCCTCCTCAAATCTCCCAACCAAACACAGCATTAAATTAACAAAGCTGGAAAAAAAAAAAAAAAAAAAAAAAAAAAAAAAAAAAATAGTAGGAAAAACCAACAAAATATGAATCTAAAACATTCTGCAATAGAGAGACAAGTTGTCTCGGAATTTTGAGACGAATTATAGGAGCAGAAGTTGAGCCAGAGGCAAAAGACAGAGGAAGCTACCAATAAGATGATGGTGTTAAATCTACTCAGGCTTTTATGTAGACCAAAATTTGAAAGAATAATTGTAGAACAACTAAGTATGGAAATCCTGAACAGTATTCTTTTGCAAGAGTTTCAGAAAACATTATACATGATTGAACTCCCTAAATACTCTGTTCCGACGGGTCAAATGTAGGAATTAACAAAAAATTCAAATGGAAAATGCCTTGGATACTGCTACAAAAACACAAACCCAGTAAACTCCAGTAGTTATAGACAATGGTAATAAGCTGAGGTAATCTCCAATTGTTACATACAATCAATGCATGCACCTGGTTTGGAAAAACTTACGATGACTAACCCGTAGCGAGAGGCAAGCCCTGCTAACCATCAATTATAAAGTATCAAAAGCCAATGTCAGAGTGAGAAAAATATCTCATTCCTGTTCTCTTGTCCTCACTTCTTCAGATTTAAGGCCCCATTGACCTTAACCACTGATAGAAAGATCACCCAAGACAGATCTGATCTATTAGTCCATAACAATTTACACAAAACTAGCATGGAGACTTCACTGGAAAATATATCACAAACTAATCCTGATGCTGGAAGCAGATTAAAATTCTGTCATGATCAATCTGCACTTTAGATGCTGAGTAATAAACAACATCAATCCAAAAGGGTTGCTCCATCAATTCATGACTCCATATGCTCCGTAACACAAGATGCAAGTCTCTGCAAAGATAGTTCATCAAAGGATTTATCTGTTTCCCTAATTTTTGACACGAAGTCCATGGCTTCTTTGTACTTCATTGCTTTACAATAACCATCCACAACTGTCTTGTAGGTTAGCTCATTGGGTCTACAATTGTGCTGAATCATGTAACTGATCACGTCACTTACTTCAGTGAAAAATCCCTGCCCTGCATAGCCTGCCACAAATGTATTGAAGGTGACAATGCATGGTCTGATCCCCCTAGTTGTCATCTCCGAGAGAGTTCTTATAGCCTCCTGCATGAGTCCTTGCCTGCAAAACCCTTTGATGACGGTGTTGTAAGACACAAGGTCTGGTTTTCCACCGGATTTTTGTATTCCTTTGAGGATTTCTTCTGCTTTCCAACAATCCCCGGCTGTGGCATACATGTCTATCAAGCTATTATAGGTCACAATATCCGGCTTCAACCCGCTCTCCTGAATCAACTGCATCATCTCATGGGCACGATCAAACATCTTGTTCCTTGCAAAAATTGAAAGCATGGAATTGAATAAAACCAAATCAGGTTTGTATCCATTCTTTTGCAGTTCCAGAAATGCTCTCTCCATACCCATCAGTGACCTACACTTGAAATTTGAAAGAACTAGGGTTCTCAAAAGCATCCAACTAGGAAAGATATGACCATTATAAATAGCATGTGCAATTCTTTCTACCCCCCTCACGTGTCCTCCCTTTGCATAACAATGGAGCATCAATGAGTATGAGGTCTCACTGGGTTTAAACCCCTTGTTTCTCATGTCTAAAATAACCGATTCAGCCGCTTTCCAGTCACCTCGCCTAGACAGTGCATTTAGAAGCGCATTGTAAGTTGTAACACATGGAGTAAACCCTGCTTTAATCATCTCATCATACATTTTTGCAGCATCAATTCCCGTCCCGCACCTGCCATATGCACTTATCAATGTATTAAATGTGTCTCTATCAGGCTCGAAACCACAGCTCTTCATCTCACGAAAAACCCGGTTCACATATTTGTGCATCCCTCTATTACCACACATGGCAAGTATAGTATTCCATGTAATACGATTAGGGGCACATCCATTTGACTTCATATCACATAGAATCCCCATCATCTCTTCTGATCGTGATTTCTTCTTCCCTAGCATTCCAAGGATGGCATTGTAAGTACACACATTAGGAACACAACCCAATTCCTTCATCTGGTTGAACAGACTCAAAGCCTTGTCCGCCTTCCCAGCTTTTCCATAGGCATCTATTACAGTTGTATATGTAACAGCATTGGGCATTATACCCTTACGGGTCATTGTGTCAATGAGTGTAGCTCCTTCCTCGTGAAATCCTGCTCTCACGTATGCTGCGACAAGCTCATTGTAAGTCACCGAATCAGGTGGGCAGTTATTTTCCTCCATTTCTTTCAAAACACTTAAAGCTTCTGAATAACTCCCCGCCTTCCCAAATACTTGGAGCAGAGAATTATAACTGACTGTTCCTGGTACATAACCCTGAGACTTCAAATTAGCAAAAAAGCATTTTGCTTCCTCCAACAACCCTTCTCTCCCACAAGCAGATATCACAGTGCTACAAGTAAACTCATCAAACTCAAGTCCTCTGATTCTCATCTCATCCAAAAGGCTTAAAATTTTATTCCAAGACCGACCCATCTTCCCATAAACATCCAGCATGACATTGTAAGTAACCAAAGTTGGTGCAAGCCCTTTCTCATTCATATGTTCAAATAAAGAAATTGCCCTCCCAAACTTCCCAGTACGAGAATAAGCATGAAGAATAGTAGTATATGCTCGGACATCAAGCAAATAGCCCTTAATGGGAATTTCATCGAACAGTTGCGATGCAATCGAATGCTGAGACTCTCTCCCGAGAATCCTAACCATTAATTCAATAACCTGGTTGTCCAATTTGATGTTCAGGGAATTAAAGTTCAACAAAACCCATTCAAACAACAAGACAGCCTTTTCCCAATTGCCAGAAAGGTCTAAACCTTTCAAGAGACTGACCAAATCAATTTCAAATAACTCAAACTTAGCAGAATCAAAGAAAGCATTCAAACTAGATACAGGCAGTTGTAGGATAGAATTGAGCATGAACTTACACCTTAGGGGCAGAAAATCAAGTGCACCATCATCAGCTGATTGAACAACCCCTTGTTTGTTGTTTTCAAGTACTGGCAATGAAATGAAATTGGAGTTGTTGAGATGGTGGTATGGTTGTTTATCTTGGGAATCTGAAGAGACATCAAGAGTAGTGAAATGGGTGTTGCTGGTTTGGAGTGATTTGATGAGTTGGGGGTTGTGGGTAGAGTTGGGTGGGTGTGAAGAGAGGTAGAGAAGATGTTGAAGGAGAGAATCCAGAGGAAATGATGGAGGGGCTGGAGGTTGAGGAGGGAGAGGCAGAGTTTTTGGGTTGAATTTCAAACGTGGATTTGATTGTGTTGGCTTTGTTGGTTGGATTGGGAAGGATGGCCTGTTTGGGAAGAGTGTCCCTTCCATTGGAGAGAGAGAGAGAGAGAGAGAGAGAGGGAGTAGAATGAGATGGGAGCAACTGACGTTGAATTTTTGTACACCAATGGGTGGGAGAGAGAGAGAGAGAAGGCGGGGGATCAATCTAGGATGGTTGGCCTTTATTTGGGATGTTTTTAAGGTGATACTGTTGCCTTTGCCTTTGGGGATATGAACCAAACCAACTTCTTTCTTACACTCCCCGTTTGGATTTGTTCAGAAATTGAGAAAATAAGGCTGTGTTTGGAACAGTTTTTGGAAACATGATTCTAGTGAATTTTTTAATGTTTTGCTTGGTTTAAATTTTTAAAAATTGATTTCAATGTCACTTTTCAAAACTTATTTCAAATTATGTTTGAAGAGTAGGGAGTTTTTTAAATTTTAAAATTTAAAAATAACAAATTGGGTCTGTCCGGTCTTCCTTCTTGACGTCCCCCGGACGTTCGGAATAGTTTTTTTTTAGTGGGCAATTGACACTTGTTATTTGAAAAAAAAATGGGAATTAGTTTTTGATTTTTTTAACAATTTTTTTTAAAAATATTTTACATAAAAAATATGTTCAGAATTTTTTAAATAAAAAATTATTTTTATCAATAATTATCTTTTTGAATTGAATTTTAAAAAGAGTTTAATTATTAGTTTTGAATAGAATTTTAAATTGTGTGTTTAGTTATTAGTTTTTGAATCAAACAACTTTTTTAATTTAAAATTTCATTTCAAAAATTTAAAACTTAATTCAAATTTCTTTTCAAAACTCATAACCAAACAAATTTTCTCTTTTCAAATCATAATTTAAAAACTCACAAACTCAAAATACAACTCCACACTCAAATCATAATTCTAAAATTCTACCAAACGCTAACAAGATTTCTCATCCCTTTTGTTTAACGGAATAGTAAGAAATGAAGAGAAATAGTACAAAACTTAAATCATACTATACTTAAATTTTATTTTTTTTTTATCAAAAATGATTAAATTTGGTGAGAAATCAAAATTACTTTTTTAATTATAGTCTATATAACGGTTCTGGTTTAGACCGGACCCATTTCGTACTCTTAGATTCGGGATTCTGCGTCTTTAACTGTTGATTATGTTCTTTATCACCTTGTTAGTAGTTGAGTTGGATTGTAGATTGTATTTGAAACAGGTTGGGAGTTAGTTTTTTTCGAAAGAGTTGCTGTCTAGTTTTCTTCTTGTTCGCTCAAGCGATCTTTGAGATCTCTCAATATTTTGCAGGTCTGCAAAATTCTGGGAGTAGGGTGATCTTCGCTCGAGCGGTCCTTCTTACGCTCGAGCGATCTTCTGCTGTCTACAAAACTTCTGGGAATAGGTCATTGTGCACTCGAGTGGGATTTTGGTTGCTTGAACGTTGTTACTTATTGTGTCTTATGCTCGAGCGGTGTTTTAGTTGTTCGAGCGGTCTGAGCATATATCAGTTCAGGAAAGGGATTTTTGAATCACTTTTTTATTCCTTTCTCTCTCTAAAACATTTCAAAACCCTAATTTCTTCACTTTCTTTCTCTAGTTCTTGCTTAAAACCTCAAATACTCCATCATCTATTGATTTCTCCACTGTTGCTCTTTGGAGAAAAAGGTAAAGCGCGTCGAGGGGATCTTGTTTTCGGCTTCGCCAAAGTTTCACTCTTGCTCTCTTTCTCTTCTACTCTTAAGATAGGAATTTCTTCAACCTCTTGTATGTTTTTTAGCTTAGTTATTTTCTCCTTGAAAGTGTTTAGTGATTTGGGAATTTTGGGTTAAAGGGTTTGATTGTGAAATATAATAAAGGAGTTTTTCCAATAAATGCTCGAGAAGGTTGTGAAAATGTGTATATTAATGGGTTGTGTCGAAATATGAAAGGATCTTTCTTTAAATGTGATTTTGGAAATAAAGGAAATTTTGATTGAAAATTATTGATGTTTGTTTTATGAAAGGAAAACGAAGGACGTTGGGCTTTGAAAGGATATGGAAAAAAAGGTTTTGGTTAATGATGACAGTGGAGTTGGATATTTATTATCACTCTCATTTTGAAAATGTTGAGATTTTATCTATTGTCAGACAATTTATCTGTTGATTAGAAATATCTGTTTTTGGGTTATTGGTGGAGGATAACTTTGAGTGTTGTAGAAATTGCATGAGGATTAGATTAATTGAAAATAATTACTCATACATCTTGTATTGAGCATTGTTGCATATTTAATCATTGGAAATTGATTGTTTTGAGGAAAAAAAGTGTACCTTAGTGAATCTGATTAGGGGGTGTGGTTGTGGTTTATCTTGTTGGCCTGTATATCCTTCGTGAAAGTCCAAAAATCCGTATGGCTAGGTGCCAATCCTTTCAATTTGTACTGATAAAATGGCTTTGATAGTGCTTGTATAGCATACTAGCAGATACGTACCTAGAGATTCGTAGTGTTTTGTATCCACTGCTCTGTTTTCTGATATAATAGTGTATTTTCACGAATTGAAATACATTGATAAAGGCATTACATTGTTTTGAGATGGAAAAGTATAATGTTTGACAAATGGCATGCATGTGCATTCGCCTTATAACTTTGCTAAGTTCAATACATTGTATTAATGTATCTCTACTAGGCTTTGGTTCACCCTATGTGTGGAACTTTCTAGTGTTGATGATATGCCTCTACCAAGGACTTAGTATAGCGATTCTGGTTTATACCCGATCCATTGATGTTTTGGATATGGGTTTTATTGTCTTATATAGCTATTCATGTCTTGTTTCCCTTTATTTCTCTTTGAGTTTGGCTATTGGGAGGTGTTGGTTGCATTTGGAACAGGTTGGTAGCTTGTTTTTCAAACTGTTCCTACCCAAAATTCTGCTTCTTACGCTCGAGCAGTCTTCGTGAACTTCTAGTACTTTTGCAGGTCTACAAAGATATTAGGAGTTGGCATTTTTCGCTCGAGCGGTGTTGGCTTGAGCGACCTTTGTTGAGCTCAAGTGGTGATCTTCTGTCTGCAAAACTTTTGGAAGTTTGTATTCTTCGCTCGAGCTGTGATTCCTACGCTCGAGCTATTCCATATTTTTGTGTCTGGACGCTTGAGTGACACTTCTTGCCCTCGAGTAATTTGTGCGTATATTAGTTCGCAAAGTCACTTTTCTAAGTCACTTTTTCACCTCTCTCTCTCTCTCTCAACTTTCTAAAAACCCTAGATCTACACCCTTTCTCTTTAAAACTCTACTTCTCTCTACAAATACACCTAGATCCGTTGAGTTCTTCACCTGTGTCCCTTTGTTAAAAATGTAAAGCACACCATGGGCTTCCGTTTGATCGGAATAAAGTTGGGTTTTGGGCGTTGTTGAAGTTCCATCACTTTATCTCTTGTCTTCTAAACTTGAGGTAGGGATTCTTCGCACCTTTTTGGAGTTTTAACTTGGTTATTTGCGATTTCTAAACAATATTGTGATTTTGGGAATTTTTGAAACAAACCTAGGGTTTTGAGTAAAGATCAAAAGAGGGGTTTTCACAATGGGTTCTTTGAAATGTTTGTGGTGTTGGAAATAAAGTTGGGTTATGATGAAATGGTTGATTTTGATACTTGGGATTGATATTGGAAGAAAAAATGGGTTTTGCCCTAATAATGTCAAATGTTGATTTTATGTAAATTATGGGATTGATATTGGGAATATGAAATTGGATTGGTTTTGACGAGGATGGTGGAGTTGGATATGTGTTATCATTCACATCTCGAAAATTTGGAAAGTTATCTTTAATGAGATTTAAGTATCTATTTAGAAATATCAGTTTTGGGCTATTAGTGGAGAATAACTATGATTGTTGTAGAAATTGCATGAGAATTAAGGGAATTAAAACTACTTTCTCATTCATTTGTATTGAGCATTATGTTACGTTTATACATTGGAAATGTTTATCGTTTTGAGAAAAATGGGTGAATCTGGGAAACATGTGTTGTCTCGTTGAAATAAGTTGGCCTGAGTATCCATGATAAAAGTCCTAAAAACCATGCGTATACATGGGTGCCGATCCCACGGACGAAATATCCATAAAATAGCAATGGTAGTACTTGTATAACCTACGTTTACATGGGTGTCGGCTTACAGTTCCTCGCGGACGAAATTTCTGTGAAAGGTTGTATTGGTTTTGAGATTCTCAGAATGTGATTCACTGCCCAGTTTTTATATTGTAAAGGAAATAATTTATGAACTATGATATTAATTTGGCATTGCATGTTTTTTATTTTATTTTATTTTATTTTTTTGGAAAGAGATATAAAATGTTTTGGTCCAAGTATTGCATATGCATCCACCGTATAGCTTTGTCAAGATTCATATACTGTGTTGGATTATTTCTACTGAGTTTTGGCTCACCTTATGTGGAAAAACATTTTAGATGCTGATGATATGCCACCGCCAAGGCAATAGCTTGGAAGGACTTAGAGTAAGAGTTTCATTTTGTTGATTTTTTTTGTATATGTTTTGTACAAGCCAAGGGCCTTTAACTGTATTAGACTTAAATTCTACTTTTGTTGTAACCAAGCACTATCTTGAAAAGTTGTAAGCCTTTAGGGCATTTATTATTTGTTTTATTTTCATATCTTATCTCTCGTTGGAACATATGCTATAGATTGAGGGTTAAACTTGTAAATGTATATCTGTATATGTTACTCCTTTTGTACAAGTGACTGGGATTAATGGAAGATAACTATTTCATCGCTTGTTATTATGTAATTAATATTGTGGATGGTTTATTGTAATTATTCTAGGGCGTCACACTTAGCTTGGGAGGACCGTGGAGCTAAAGGCTCATTTTTGTTTCTTGTTGTAATAATTTTTGTATAAGCCTTGGACTTTAATTATATTGAGTTGAACTCACTTTTATTGTACCCAAGCATTTGTCTTGGAAAGATGTAGATTAGGGCATTAACTTATCCGTATTACCTTTTATTTCAAATCATTCATATGTGACATATGCTACAGATTCAAGATTTAGGATTTATAAATGTATACTCGCATGTGTCATCTTTTGTATGGTAAACTTATGTAAAAGAAAGGTTATTATTTTTCATATTGCATTTTCTATTGAATATTATGAGATGGGTTATCATTATTATTTTGGGGCATTACAGTCCATCTAAATAAAAATGTGAGAAATTATAATCATTTTTTTTTCCTGATCTGTTAATTCGAAGGAGTGTTAGGGTATAGCTCCATCCTAACGCATTCACACTTCGAAATGTGAGAATGAATATATATATATATATATTAGAGTTTTTTACTTACATTTTGTTTGTTTAAAAATATTTTTTATAAAACAAAATTCGAAAATATTTTTTAGAGAAAATATTTTTTTTATATTTGGTAGTAGTGGTAGTGGTAGTGGGATGAAGTTGGAGGTGGTGGCATGTTGGTAGTGGTGGTGATGGTGATGGTAACGGTGATGGTGGTAATGGGTGTGGTGATGGTGGTGTGGTGGTGGAAGTGAGAGTGGCAGTGGTAGTGTGGTGACATTTGTAAGACTTTAGTCCAAAATTTCTGCCATTTAAAAATGAAAAATATTTTCTGTTAACTTTCGTTTTCCATTGTGCCAAGCACCAGAAAATACGGCGTAAATAAACAGAGCGTTAGTGGGAAAAAACTTATTTTGATTTTTCACTTTCTTGTTTGGTTGATCAATGATTGAAAGAAAATGTATATTTCTTTTTATTTTATCACTTTGTATTTAGAAGGGTAGTTTAGGTATTATAAATTTTTTGAAAAGAGTAATTTTGGTTTCTTACCTAATCTCACAACTTTTGGTGAAAAATAAAATTTAAATTTGGAGTGATTTGTCCTTTTCACCATTCACTTCATTTTTCACTATTACTCACCTCATTAATCATCCAAACAAGTGATAAGAAACCTCATTCTCTACGTTTCTTTTCTTTTCTTATCAAACCTTTCAATTCAAATGCAGTGTCAGTATTTACATGTACTATTGATGAAAACATGATGTGTTTATAATTTTATGTTTAATTTTTTTAATAATTTGATATTTACAAAATTTTATTAGTAGTTTTGAATAATTTGATAAAGGAGAAAAATCACTGTAGCAATTATCGAATCTATCAATTACTGGTGAGAATGAGTGACAAGTATTTTGATGAGAAAGGATATTCTTGCAAAAGTGAAAAACGTGACAAAGTTCACATTAACTTTGATGTACACTTTATATAATAGAATAGACATTAGTAGAAAATGCCAGGAGAAAACATGAGTTATTGTGCCAGAGATGTGGATTTAAAAAATACAACGCTTTTGGTCTTTGACTCTAAGTTTTAAAGAGAGAGTTTTGGAAAGTGAGACATAAACCATTTGTGGGTTGCCTATTATCCATGTATGAAATAAGGTCAAAATGTAGTTCAAACAGTGGTGGAGTATGAATAATGGGTAGTTTTTGAAAAGTTGGACGGTACCTGTGGATGCATCGCCTACATATCCGTATATAAAATTAGGTTAAAACGTAGTTCAAAAAAAGTGTTTTGATTTTGAAATAAAACCGGCATGGCAACGACTAGATTTGAAAGTGGGAGATCGGTTATTCTTAGAAAGATATCCCATATGCCATTATTTTGGCATTATAACGGGATCCTGTGGCTTTCACTACTTTCAAAATCACGTATGATTCTTAGTAAAAGCGACATGTTTAAAAATAGTATGTTTGTCATTATTTGAACATGACATGGTCTTTATCATACCTAATAAGGGTTTACAATTTTAGAAAATGTTCCAATAGTCGTTATCCTAATATTACGTGCTATTGGACAACGTCAAGTGTTGATAAGTATGATTTCTACACATAATAATGAGTAACAAACGTGGTTTGAGAAAGCATCTTTTTTATGTTAGCGCATACACTTATATGACAACTTGAGTGTTATCACAAGTGTACGTGATACATGGTAACACTTAAAGAGACTTCAAAAGTCCATCAAATATTATTAGAAGTTGTGCACTTTGAAAAAACCAGTGATTGTGGGAAAACATACAACCTCAAATAAAAAGTGGTGATTTTTTGGCAAAGTAACTTAATCATTATCAAAGATTACATACCACTCCTAGCGAGGGCGTTGACAGGTTATGTAAACCTTTGCTAAAAGCAAAGGGTAAATTACACTTTGCCCTTTCATGTTTGGCTAGTTTCTCACTTTGGTCCTTAAAGTTTGTTTTTTTCCATTTTGATAGTCACGTGACATAAAAATATTTTATTATATATAACTCACACATCTACATAAACTCAAACTCTAATATAATAATATATTTTTATGTTATGTGACAGTTATCGTGAAATTTTATGTCTCATTTTGAACATAAGTTAGCTTTAGGAGTAAATTAGAAAAAACTTGAAACATAAAGGGCCAAAGTGAGAAAAAACAAACTTTAAGGGCCAAAGTGAGAAAGTGACTAAACATAAAAGGAGCAAAGTGTAATTTACACTTTAGAAAATGGTCATACAATGTGTATTTTTAAGAGTCTCAAGCTTAATGGCCACCTCATGTGTTGACGAATCGGCAGCCAAACGAAACCCCAATGTAGGAAGATGTAAAGGTGAATCTCCAAAAAAATGAGAAAAAATAGAGAATAGAGAAATGGGGTAAAGAAGTGAGTTTTGATGTATGTTTAGAAAATAAGAGACTTCTAGACAGTATCGAAGCAAGAAGGCTCATGATGTGATCCAGATGAGTGTGGAACTTTCAAGTACTTTTAAGCAACACCTGAGTGGGAAATAGAGGCTCGAGACGAAGTTTGAATAAGTTTTTGGACATTTTTAAGCAGTACCCAAGCAAGAAATGAATGGCTCAGGACAAAGTCAAGAGGAAGTTAAGCAAAGTATTGGCTTAGAATGATGGCTTGTGACTCTAGGATCCGAAGGAAATCAAGCAAATTAACGACTATATTAGAAGGCTTAGGACTCAAGTTCGAAGGATTTTCAATAGCGTAACAGTTGTATTTGATGGCTCGGGACTCTAGTTCGAAGGAATATCAACAGAGTAACTTCTTAGGAAAAGAAAATCTAAAGGAAATTGGTAGAATAACAGCTTGACAAGGGTTCAAAGGCGTTTCGGCATAAGGGAAATGCTACGGAGCTCTAAATCTAGAGCTCTAATTTGAGCTCTAGTGATGTGTCAAAGCAAAAAAAAAAAAAAAACAAAGCAAGGCACAAACATCACATCAGAGTGGGACCCACCTTCCATTAGAGCTATTAGAGCTCCTATATTAGAGCTCTAAAGCATTTTTGTTCGGCATAATAATGTCTTGGGACCAAGGTTTGGAGGTGTTTTAAAAAAACTAATAATTTAAACAGGGGTCCAGAGAGGCGTCGAATGAAAGCTAAGGTTAGGAAGTCTAGAGTGTATTCGATAAAGGCTCGAGACTTGATTTCGGTGGTTGGCAGGGCTTCCCTACCTTTCTAAACAAGGAAAGAGCTTAGAAGGAACTCCACCCCAAAAAATTGAGAGATAGGGATTACCATATATTAGTAGGAAAAAACTCAATACTTAACAAAACTATGGATGCGTCAAAGGTGCCAATTTTTAATTTATTTAAGGTTGTAGTGAAAGGGACAAAAAACAACATGGGTGGGAGTAGAAATAAGGAAAACTTGTGGGAATATGGAGCTATTACACAGAAGCCACGTGCCATGTGCACACGCATGTGTTACTTAAGCATGAGCTAGTGGTAACTGATGTTAGTGATGATGCCAACGCGAACACAAGTGATTCTTCATATGCATTAGGGGTGTTCATGGGTCAGTTCAATTAGAGTTTACTATTGCGACTTTTATTTTGCAATCCCAAGTGTAGGATGTTATGAAGTAAAATATCTTTGTGAGTCGGTGAGTGCAAGGTCGAATTCACAGGGACTAGTTTGTACAAAGATTTAATCGAGCAGTCAAATAAAATAAAGAAAAATTGATCTTGAATTTGAGAAATGGTCGGATAATCTGAAAAGAAAAAAATAATTAGCTAAAAGATTAATTAAAGTGACAATAATAAAAAAGGTGATAAGGCATTAATGATCCCTCATTAATGGTTGTATAACTCAATTGAGATATACACAAATGTTATTCTCAATCGGACGATAAAAATGACTATTTTATATAAAATTTAATTCCAAAAAATTGATTATTTTTGACTGATTGATTATATCATAAAAATCTAATTATTTTATTTGTAGGGAATATCAAACTTCTATCGTGACTGAAATTTACAATAGAACAAGAATTATACATAATAAAAAAAAAATTTCTCAAACAAATAATCTAATCAATCAAAATAATCTGACATTGAAATCTATGATTGAATCATAAGAAATTTACAAAGAAACCATTAGAGTTTCACCCTTAACCTTAGTAAGGAAAACTAAAACACCATAAAAAATAAAATAAAACAACCTATATTCTTTTTTTTTTGGTTACAACGGAAATGGAAAGGAAAAACCTGGGCTAAGCCCGTTCCCTAGACAAGCCTAACATATCAGAAACAAGAAGACTTCTAATTTCCACTGGTGGCTCATTGACCACCAACATATCTTCGGGTTGCTGCGCTCCAAACTTTGCCAGGGCATCAGCACAAAGATTGCCTTCCTTCCAAACGTGCTGGACAGTGCATTGACAACCTCGGATCAAGATCTTGGAGTCCTCCACCAGATTCTTGAAAGGGCAATTGTCCCTTGTTGCTTCGTTCATCAGTTGTACCACCTGCATTGCATCTGATTCAATGATCACATTGTTCATGCCTTTTTGTAGGATCACGGTGAGTCCCTTGTATAGAGCCCATAGTTCAGCTTCAAGACTAGTTCCAGGTTGCAAATGTCCATAATAACACCACACCCAAGCTCCATGTTCATCCCAGATCAGCCCACCAAAGCCTCCATCTCCTCCAATTTTCCTGCTTCCATCAGTGTTAAGTTTCAGTCTACCTGCAGGAGGAAAACACCAATTAATTAGTCTAAATGAGGGTCTGGATTGTGGTACAGATTGGAGGAAAGCTTGATGGATTTCTCGAGAGTAGTCGAAAATAAATTTTGCACTCTCTTGGTTACTAACAGATTTTCCTTCGAATACAAATCCATTTCTGTTTTTCCAAATTTTCCATAAAGCCACCACAAAAACAAGAAACCAAGAGAGCTGTGCATTAAAATGATTTTTATTTTTTGCATTCCTCATGAGCCAATCCATCTAAGGTCTCCTCATCATGTCTATGTACCATTGTTTATCAAATACAGTAAGCCACACTTCCTTTGCTATATAACAATCTCTAAATAAATGATTCATATCCTTAACCCCATTGCATCTAGGACAGTAGGGAATATCAGTCAGTCCTCTCTTCAATCTCATTTGATCGGTGAGCAATTTCCCACGGAGAATAGTCCACAAGAAACCTTTAAGTTTCTGTGATAGTCTCAGTTTCCACACCCAAGACCAGTCCTCTACCCTATTCTCACTATCCTAAAGCATTTCATACACAGAAGAAATAGTAAATTCCCCACCAGGAAATCCCTTCCAGATTGGGGTGTCCATCCCACTGTTTCCAGGGGGAGGAGTTCCCAAAATAGTAGTAGCCAAAGGCTGAGGGAAATTAGCATTAATAAGGCTAGCATCCCACTTGCCATCTGCCCCCAACAACTCTCTCAAAAGATACTTTCTGCTATAAGACTTTTCTTTTTTTTTTTTTTTTTTTTGGTTTCTGTTTCGTTCACGGTACAGCTTGCATCTGTTCACCATTGAAATAATAATTTGTTTCATTGCATCATGAACGTGGCAAGCAAGCTTTGTAGCCTAAGGTGCCATATCACTCTGTTGTGTTGCTAAGGACCCACACCAATTAAATGCATTATTCCGTCTTTTCATTTCCATTTCAATAATTGTAAACTGGCCCTTATCTTCATTCTAATTGCAAGTGATTCTGCAAAAAGTAAAATTTAATTATTAAACTCACAACTAAAAATAAAATGAGAGAATTATTATAAATGTATATTAATAACTAAAAGTAATAGATTATTTATACACTTTTTAACATTCATCATTTACCATTAACCTGTCAAACGAACCTAACCTAACCTCTCAGGTTGGAAATCTTCTGACCCGTTCTCAATCGACCATCTCTTTAATTCGACCTAGACAAACCTTTGATTGGCCGTCAGTGTCCGTCGAGTGTGGAGAAAGAACACCTCAGTGGGATTGAATAAAGATTTGATAAAAATCAATACACAAATATAGATTCAAATCAAAGTTTAAGATATGTACTAAATATATATGTATATATCAAAATAGTTATAGATCTAAGAGTTCTAACCAAAATATTTACACATTTAGGAAAAATCAACCAAAATAGTTATAAATCTGAGAGATCTTACCAAACAATTATTGATCTGAGAGAAATCAACCAAAATAATTACAGATTTGAGGGAGAAGTATCAAAATAATTTTCTTCATTCAACATAAATAGTTACAGATTTGGTGTTGTGCCTTGTATACTATTCACATCATCCTTCCTTTGTGTTTGTTGATGGTGAAAAATGCCTGATGGTGATGAGTTTAGCAAGAATATTAGCAACACCATGACGTTAGTTGACTAGAATATTCAAGGGAGAAGAGATCAATGAGGGGGAGTTATAGAGACGTTATCATTGTGAGAAATTTGAGAGTGAGGACAAAAAAACAGTAAAAGATATGAGGAAGAAAGACAATAAGAGCGTCTCCAACGCTTACTCAAATGTTTCATCAAATTTAAATTTGATGAAACACGCACTTTTTTTCTACTCCAACCATGGCATTAAACCGGAGAGAACAAAACCTCTTGATAAAGTGGAAGACCATGCTTCTTTAACTAGCCCATGGCCCTTCGCAATGTGGGGCTTGGACATAGTAGGATCACTTCCAACGGCACCCGGCAACAGAAAATTCTTTCTTGCAGCAACAGACTACTTCATAAAGTGGGTGGAGGCAGAAGCACTAACATCAATAAAAGAGAAAGATGTGAAGAAGTTCGTCTAGCAGAATATCATCACTCGGTTCGACATACCCAAGGCTCTAATATCAGATAACGACACTCAGTTCGATGGCAAAATTTTTAGAGGCTTTTGTGAAGAGTACAAGATAGAATTCTATAATTCTATGCTAGTATACCCCCAAGCAAATGGCCAAGCAGAAGTATCAAACAAAGTCGTCTTGAATGGATTGAAGAAAAGGTTAGAGAAAGCAAAAGGAAAGTGGGCTGAGGAGCTTCTTCATGTTCTATGGGTTTACCGCACCACACCTCGACGATCAACTAGAGAAACACCTTTTTCCTTGGCCTATGGCATGGAAGCGGTAATCCCACTGGAAGTCGGCCTCCCCACAATTAGAAGTGAAAATTTTGATCCAGACTTAAATGGAGAAGCCATAGTATTAGAGCTCGACCTTGCAAAAGAAAGAAGAGAAAGAGCACTAGTTCACATTGCCTCGTACTAGCAGGAGTTATCCAGAAAATATAACAAGACAGTACATCCAAGGCAATTCAAGATTGGAGACTGGGTGCTGCGCAAAGTGATAGGAAACACCCTAGTACCCGGAGATGGCAAGCTAGAGCCCAATTGGGAAGGACCTTACAAAGTGGATGGATTAGCAGGAAAAGGGGCATACCACTTGGAAGACAAAGACAACAAAGCCATTCCCAGGCTATGGAACACTGTCAATCTCAAACTATTTTATTTTTAGCTTTTCTTTAAACTTAATTGTAGTTTTTATTTTTTCAAATAAAACAAGTAGTTTCTTTTTCAGCATAAATTGTTTTCCTCTGTAAAAATAGTTTTAGAGAACTAGGGGCAATGAAATCAGAGTTGGCCGGAATAACCAACTTTGAGCTCTCTTCAGCTAGGATTAGGATCTGGGCTGAAGAGGTTGGCTAGAAAAACCGACACTTCTCCTAAGCCAAGATAAGGATCAAGGCTGCAAGACGTTTGGCAGGAATAACCAAACACTGTGCTCTAGGTTAGTAGGAATAACCAGCTTTGAGCTCTCTTCAGCTAGGATTAGGATCTGGGCTGAAAAAGTTGGCTGGAAAAACCAACACCTTTCCTAAGCCAAGATAAGTATCGCCGCTGCAGGACGTTTGGCAGGAATAACCAAACATTTCACTCTAGGTTGGCAGGAATAACCAACTTTGAGCTCTCTTCAGCTAAGATCAGGATCTGGGCTGAAGAGGTTGGCTGGAAAAACCAACATTTACTGCTCTTCAGCCGAGATAAGGATCTGGGCTGAAGAGGTTGGCTGGAAAAACCAACATTTATTGCTCTTCAGCTGAGATAAGGCTCTAGGCTGCAGAAGTTGGCTGGAATAACCAACACTAAGGACTCTTCAGCCGAGATAAGGATCCAGGTTGAAGAGTGGTTGGCTGGAAAAACCAATACTTAGTACTCTTCAACCGAGATAAAGATCAAGGCTGAAGGGTGGTTGGCTGGAAAAACCAAATACTTAGTACTCTTCAACCGAGATATGGATCCAGGCTGAAGAGTGGTTGGCTGGAATAAACAATTTTTTGTAATCTTCAGCCGAGGTAAAAACCTAGGCTGAAGAGGTTGGTAGGTATGACCAGGTAGATTTCAAGGTTAAGACCGAGATAGGTATCTCGGCCAGAGAATGTTATACTTCATACAAATGATAGTGAAAAATAAAGTGTGGGTATGGAGCTGACCGAACAGAAAGATGCGAGAGTTTCATTCAGAATCCAAATCAGAAGTACAAAAGGTGGGGCCTCAGCCCGGTTACAAACTCTTTTGATAAAACAAAGAAAAGAAAAATCAGGAGAAAAGGTCGTCCAGGTCAGCATCCAAAACAGCCCGGTCTTCACCCAGAGGTAGCTCGGTTGTGGCAAGTACCCCTTAGTTGAGCTCGGTCGAAGGCACCTTATCAGACATAGCAGGCAAAGGTGGGATGGAGACCACTGGAGTTGGGGAGATAGACTGGTGACCAGGTTGGGTGTTGTCTTCAAGAGCAGGATCTTCGCCCTCCCCTTCTTGCAGAAATTCTTGCTAAATGGCAGCAGCGTACTCTGCCATACAGCTCGGTATGAAATACGGAGGAGGGTGGAGGAAGACCTCGGTCTCTGAGCCTTGACCGAGCTGCGCCACAGCCGCCTTCCATCTACATTTTAAGAATAGATCTTTTGCAGCTTCGCGTTGTTTGGTATAAGTGGCCTCCCCCTCCTTGTAACCCCGGTCTTCTGCGTCTTCTACTTTTTTCTCTAACTCGGTTATCTCGGCATTCTTCTTTCCTTCAAGCTTGGCCAGCTCGCGCAGATATTTGTCTTTCAGCACAGCTGCAGCCTTCTACTTATCTGCTTCGGTTGAGTTGACAAGACCGGTCAGGCGGGTCATCTCGGTCTGTAGCTCAGCCATTTTCTTCGTGGCCTCATCTAGCTCGGCCAATTTAGCACTGGCCTCTGCTATGGCCTGCCTTGTGGTTTTTTGAAGCTCTAACACACGCTTGTGAGCGATATGATTTTTCTGCATGGCCTGCAAAAGGGTGGTAAGAAACTTTTAGTAAAACCGAGCAAAAAGATGAACAAATTGGAAAGACAAGCAAAGGGGCAACTTACCAGCACCATTGATTTTGTGGCCGAGCGAATGGCCTTCAGCTCGGTGAGATGGTCATGGTGCTCCATGTCGGCTGGAAGGCAAATGCTCTTGGCAAGGTTAAACGCCAACAAATGGTCTTTTTCTGCGACCACTAAGTCAGAATCTTTGATAGCACGGTTCTGAAACGTGATCTTTGGTGCCCACTTAGAGGAGCTAGCTCGGTCTGAGTGCTCGGGCTGGGGGCTCGGTGGCGTGGTTTGGGGGAGCACGGTCTCATCCTTGTCAATAAGGCGTGGCTCGGTTGTGGAAGTCCAAGCATGCTTGCTTACCCGAGATAATGAAGGTTGATTGGTTGGAAGGGCTACCATGGCTTCCTGTGATTGGCCGGCTTGCGGTACCTCGACCTGATTTGTTTCGATGAGGAGGGCCCTTACTTCTCTCTTCTTGGCTATCTCTTGCTTCGCTGTTAATGGGACCAAATTGACTTATGAAAGAGAAGGATCGGGTTCTGGTGATGGCTCTAAGAGAAAGTCCGTTACTTTGGTCTTCCTCCTGCTGCTGTATCTGTAGGTTGGCTCAAAGTTGAGTAGCTCGGCCCAACTTCGATTTGGATGTCTTAGTGTGGCGTGGAGGGCGTCAAGGTTGGGGTAACTATACAACGACTTTAAATGGTTCAAGTCTGTATGAAGGAAAAAGTAGACGGTTAGTGTGGTTGAAAATAAGAAAACCGAAGTAAAAGAAAGCACAGAACTGAGCCGAGGTTTTCATACTGGCTACTCCCTTGTTCCAGTTTCTTCGGTTGCCCGGGATCTGGGCTTCCTGGTCTTCGAAATTTCCAGAAACCCAGAAAAAATCATCATCGCTTACATCTTTATCCGGGGTATCTTTGATTATTTTTTTCTCGGCGGCGTCTTATTCTTAAATAATATACCCAGTCATCTTCATTTGAACCTAAAGAGTATTGATGAAATAGCTCGGCTAAACCGAGATTAAGGCCAAGCCAGCGGTTTAGCTTGGCAATGCCATTTATTATTCGGTATGAGTTTGTGGAAAGTTGGGTAGGGCAGAGATTGGTTTGTCTGAAGAATTCACAGAGAAGAGGCTATACAAGGAATCGCAGTCCGGTTTCTACAATAGAGAGGAGGGTGAAGGGAACAAAACCCCGTTTTTCCCAAGGAGTGGTGTCTAGTTCGGCTAAACTAAGATAGACGTCATCAGGGATATGGTAGTCCCTTTGGAACTCAGCCATAGCCCCTGGTGAGTATACTAAAAACCTATATTTACCCATGTGGTCTTAAATTATGTATAGATTAGCTGTAGTATTGGCTCGGTGGTGAGGTGATACTGAGTAGCTCGGTTGAGCGTTCAAGGGAGTGCCTGGCCAACCTAAGTCTGCAAAGTGAAAAAGAAAGGTGTTAAGCACAGATTGTTGGACCCCGCTAAAAAGAAACAAAGGCAAAATAAAGTCCTAGCTCGGCTACGTGGGGTATGTCATTTTTAGCTCGGTTTGAGCGGGGGACTTTAGCCCGGTTGAAACTTATGGTACAACATTCTTAGTTCAGTTATAACTCGGTCGGTGCTTGAAACCTTCTAGTGCGGCATTGTACAAACCTAATACAGTTCGCTAGCTCGGCGAAATAAGGCAAAGGGTACTTAGACCTATTGAAACTACAAGAATGGCATGGATTTTTAGTTCGGTTGTTTAGTTTGGTTAGGTTCGTACCTAATACAAACAACTTCCTAGTTC
The DNA here is from genome assembly GCA_036172215.1 of Camellia granthamiana. Lineage (NCBI taxonomy): Eukaryota > Viridiplantae > Streptophyta > Magnoliopsida > Ericales > Theaceae > Camellia > Camellia granthamiana. Next base: position 88,158,794 of record CM069905.1, read on the forward strand.
GGTTGGAGTGAGATTTTGGATCTGAGACGTCCCATTTTAGTTTGTTCGCAAATCCAGTAGGTGTGAATACTATTCAAGAAATTCTTACTCGTTATAGAGAAAACTATTTGAAAAGTGTTGTGAATAAACACGTATATACAAATGGTACATGTTGCTAGTCAAATGGAAAGCAGAAAAGGATTGAGTTACTTACAGATTGGAGAAGGAAGGATGCAGATCTGAAACCACGAAGATGATGTTGGGAATGCAAGCTTCGCAGGTACTAAGGTTGCAGAAATGGAGGCTCAAGCAAGAAAGAGAGGGAAGATGAATAGTGCAAGTGAATGGTTCAAAGCATAAGGTTTGGTTTTGTGAAAAGGGAAGGACAAAAGGCGGGACTGTTGAAATGTTGCGAGGTACGAGGGCGGCTGTGACAGCTATGCTGGGCCAATGAAAGTCTGCCACGTGTCCATAGAATAGAAAGCGATTCAGTTACAGCGACTGAAGAGACGTCTTGACCGGACAGATTAGTAGCCTGATGTGAATTTAGTTCGATTTAAAGGCTAAAGTTTTTAGCTCGGCTTGTAACAGGTAATCCCGATCATGCTGCGCAGATGGAATTAAGGGGTAATTGAGAGGGTAATTTATACGTAAATTGGGCCGAACTGGGTAAAGGATTGTTCTGTGGGCCGCAGTAAGAAGGGCGGAGCAAAAGGGCCTTGTAGTTATCTCGGTCTCAAAAGAGCCTTGCAGTTAGCTCGGTTACCTCGGTCCGAGCGGTAGTTAGCTCGGCCACAGTGTTTTGGACCGAGGTATTATGGCTTCTTAAGGTGGACCTTGCTACAGTTAGCTCGGTCAGAACTTGTTGTAGTTAGCTCGGTCAGAACTTGTTGTAGATAGCTCGGTTTTTAACGGACGCAACCGAGGTATTGGTGAACAAGGGCCGAGCCATGAGTTGCATGTGAAGGTACTAGTTTGAGTATAACAAAGGAGTATTGTTAGCTTGGTCGTTTTGTCATACTACCGAGGTAAAACCATCTCACTTGGGTTAAGCAGTGAGGGGGGTGTTGAAAGATAAGCATTATCTTTCAGGAGTGTGATTCCTAGGAGGACTCTACATGGAGGAATAAGAGTCCTACTAGGATTGTGCCACACAAAACCTATAAAAACTCACAACATCACCTATGGCGCTCAAATACACAGAGTTTTTGTCTATTTGTCTATTTTGCTGACTTAGGCATCGGAGAGGTATCCGGTACACACCCGCCGGCTAGCTCACGTTTGTGTTTTCAGGGAGTAAAGCGACAACGTTTGGAGGAGCGTAGACTTGATCAACAGGATTATACGAGAACATTATTTCTTGCTCGTACAAAACCTATATCAGATGAAGGCGAGACCAGATTTTTCATCAAATCAAAAGAGTATTTAACCTTTCATCAAATTTTGCTGGCAATCGTTGGTAGATGACGGGGTGGACAACCGATCAATCGACCGGATGGATGATCGATGGGACAACCGGGTGGATGACTGACTTGGGGAAGTTTTTATGAAAATTTGCTCTAGGTCGGACAATCGGCTAGACGATTGGCTAAATTTAATGAAACAATTAGAGCGCAACATAGCAGATCAAATTTTTACTCAAATTTGATGAAAAAATTGAGTAAGCGTTGGAGATGCTCTAAGAAAGCATAGAGAGAGAGAGAGAGCGATGAAAAATCTTAATACCATTGAATAAATGAGACAAACTATTCAATGGCTAACGATTGAGAATAATCCACAAGCGCCAACAAGATCGTGCCACGTCAAACTATGAGATTTATTTATTAAATCGGTCAGGTTGGATATAACAATTTCAAAATCAGGGTACCCACTACCTGAGCTGAAATCATTATGTGTTGAACTTTCAAAATCGTAACAGACTGAAATCATTTTTGAAATCGTTCACATCAGTTTAGTCAGGTGGATCGGGTTGATTAGATCATGCGCAACCCTAACGTGCTAACATGGTTTCCTTGCTACGTGTTAACTCCTGATTGGTCCAATTTTTTAAATTACTTTTGCATTTTTAATAATTCTAGACCCTTTTTGCAAGTAGTTTTTCACAGAGGAATACTATCCTAATGTTTTTTGGCATTCCAAACACAATAGCGCAATCAGGTTTAAGATATTCAATCTTGATTTTTATACACTCCAAACGAGGGTCAGTTTTCCATACCTTGATTGTTGATTATGCAGTTTGGGCCCATCAACATGCTTTGCAAGGAACATGGAACCTTTCTTGATATTTTTCAACACTCTAGTTTCAATGGTGACATTCTTTTGTTGAAATTGAATTCTGATTTCCGTGAATGGTGACCAAGGCATTTATTTTCGGTTTCTAAATTGTTTTGAGGGTAATTGGTCGCACCAAAGGCATTCTTGGACCTCACAAGACCTTACCTGGGGGGTTTTACCATTCTGGACACAATGGTGATGTCCATTTTAGTTGAATATTCCTTGGTTTACATGTTGGCTCCTGGTGACTGATTTTCTATTGGAATGGGCTCAAGCAAGCTCTGAACTTCAATTTTGTGGGCTAATTGATAATTATAGGGGTGTTTAATATACCCCAGAGTTGTTTGGTCCTGTCAGATTTGTCTCTTGGTCATCCATGTGAAGTCCTTGGAGATGGGGGATGACGACTTTGAAAGTTGATCGAGCTGACTTCATTTGACCAAACTGATGTCATAATTAACATAAAATGAGTTGTTGGCCTCCATGAAGTGATACTCCTTTTCATGCGAAATGCGAATTCGCCCTCGGGTTGTGAGACTCTTAACTTTTGTAAACTCTATTAACGCCTTGACTTTTAAATTATTATAATAAAATTTTTTAGTTTTTCGTTTATTCACGAATTTAACCTTTGAACCAAAAATGCATCGCGGACGAACTCATACAAATCCTAATTGATCTCGGTAGCTTAGTAATTATTTCTAAAACTCTAATATTAATTATTTAACTCTTTAATTATAGATTAATTACTTTAAACATTAGTTTATGGTTTTCATCGTTTTTGTTCGGTTATTCACCTTTTAATTCAAAGCAAAGTAATGCTAATCGAATTATTTTTCCTATCACTATTTTAATTAATTATACACTTGAAATAGATATTTTAATGCATAAATTTAGCTCATGCCCTCACACTTTAGTAATATAGCACATTTACCTCAAATCTGTTACTTTTTATATATAAAAGTATATTCTATTATAATATTACTTTTTCACAAATATCTACAACATATATATGAATATAAATGTACAAAAAAAAAAAATGATAAAATGCCTAGTCAAAGAAGCACATGGCCATGGAGATTTTTGTAATGTACCTTTGAAACACCATTCATGAAAATAAGGAAGAATTTTTTACTTAGACCCAAAATTATGAAAACATGTTTGTACTAACTTTCAAGCTGGTTCTATCTTAGCCAAATCATAACTAAATCATGTTTTAAAACATAATTAAACATCTTAATCAACCTCCATTCCATTACCATTCAACTAAATCCAAATATAGTCCATTCCATTCCAACCAAGGACACTTTAGACTTTTCACCACATTTTTCCTATAAATAGAACCACCCTCTAGCACTTTTACACACTCAAACACATACACACACAATTTCAACTAGAGGAAGAGAGAGGAGAGCAAGTGTGAGCCTTGTAAGGTAGAAGGGACAAAAAGAGAGCAAACTTGTCCAACTCTAAAATCCTAGGCAAGAAAGTAAGCCACAACACAACATATTCCTCTATTTTCTCTTCTAAATACATGTCATTAGATGCTTAGAACATAGTTTTCATATGTTTATGTGTAGGATTCTTGTGTTTAAATAGAAGGGAATGAGCTTTGTTGATCACTTTGCTTGTATTCATTTTTGTTGAAGAAAAATTACAAATTTCTATCCATTTGATACATCATTTTAAAAGGCACATCTTCAAACTAAAAATCTGAATTATTAATATACTGATATGTTTTCATCATATGAGTAGTAAAAAATTACCCATGGTTGCCCTCCCTTTTCGTATAACTCTTTTTATTTCAAGTTGTGAGCACTAATAACTGATATTTTCAACCCACTTTCAAAAATTCTAGAAATTTTTTTTAAAAAAAACCTCTTGAGCTCATTTGTATATCAAAACCTTATAGTGTTAAATTTCAATAAAAATTGGTTTTATTGAAAATGAATGAGTGGTTTGAGAGAAAAGTCGATTTTCGTAACAACCAACGATCTAGACATAGCTAGATTATTTCATTAATAATTAAAAATTTAGAAAAGTTATCTCACTTTTGAAACTAGACAAAATTCTCTACAAACCCTAAGAAGGCCAAGTTTTAAAAACCATTAAAAGCACCATTTTGATAGTTCTTTAAAGTGAATTAAATCTGGAAATTTGTTACTTTAACAAGTTTCATGCTCTTAGTTGATTAAATATACTTCTTATTGTTTAATCAAGCTTTAGTGTACAATCTATGCATGTTGGTAACTGTATTTTCTTAAATCTATGTCTTGAAATGCTTATACTTGTGTAGTAAATGTTATTTCAATTGTTGTTCTGAGCTTAACATAATACACCTAATTCAATGGAAAACTTAGTAAGAGTGGTATTGGGTTTTCGATCACTTGAATAAATTTTATGAGATGATGATATGTTGACTTCAAGTATTGATTGGTGAGACGTGTTCCTTATTCAAGGATTAAATCTAGCACAGGTGATTGGCTTCGGAACCTTTGAATGAATCGGTTGTATTTAGACCCTAAGCGGTTATTGATATTGGTGTTATAAGATTGGGGAGGTTTTGGGTGTTGACCAATGTTTTAAAGTCTCTTTTGAGGTCATCAATTGGCACTACGCGGTATGTAACCATTGTAGGTATTTGAGGTAAGGTCTGCAAAGCAACAAAAGAGGGGGGTACCGAATAATCTGAGTCAAATTCTTGTGGTTGGGATGATGAAATCTGTTGGGGGGATTTCTAGTTTATTAACACTCAACTTTATAACCCCTTTGTTTATTGACTTGAATATCATGTTTTATTGTTTATTATAATTGTGATTGTGTATTGGATTAGGAAAAAGGGATAGGGTGTGTGTGACTTTACTGGACATTCCAAGCTCATGGCATTTCATGCCAGGTGTTGAAGAATTTTACCCGGACAACGGCGAAGAAGAAACGTTCGAAGATATATGGCTATCGTAGAAGGAATTTAGAAATTAGTTTTGTAAAACCTCCTTTTGTAATCATGTCTTGGGATTGTAATATTGAAACTCTTGTTTTGTAATTAAGACTTAACCCTTTAACTATTACTTTTGTCATATATACATATTTCATCTCGTGTAAACCTATCCTTCATTTTCCTATCAACTTGTGTAATTCTTGTGTTTATTCCTTGTTAAGATCTGTCAAAAATGTAGCTTTGCTATCTAAGGAGATTGGACTTAGAAGGGAGGCTTTTTGACTCCTTCAATCTTTTTTGAGATCTTACTTAGTTATTGACCAAAGGATTCATTAGTGACGTTTCCTAAACTACAACTCTTAAAATAAAATTTAGGGCATTACATCGGTAAAGTGATTTAAGAAAATTAAATGTCAGGAAAGACTATTGCATTGAAAAAAATAAAATAAAAAGAGGTGAGGTATCTTTTTTTTAGAGGTGGGACAAAAATGAGGTGTCAAGATGATGTAAAACAAGTAGTTGAAGAATTCTTGGAACAATTGGACCAGCAAAAAGTAAAGAAGAAGGCAAATTGAGGGTAAAATAATCACTTTTGTGACGAGTTCAGAATCTTATCAAATTTGGTCATCTGATTGGAAACGACATTTTAAATCAAAGTCATTGCCATTATGGCAATGACGTACCATATATTTTAGTTGAATTCTTTCATTTAGGCCCTCAAATTAGTGATTTCGTTATTTTATGAAAGTTTTGTTTCAGCAATAATATTATTTTGGGAAGTCTTCTTTTAGCAGCATCTATTTTGTGTATTTCTAATGTTTTCTAGTATTTAAATTTGGGATTAACTCAAATTTTCTATTTTTGGTAATTTTTATTTATTTTCGTGTCTAGCAAGGAATTAGTCTAATTAGTTGTTTCCTTGTTTAGTTAGGGTGTCATTTTAGGTAAAATCAATTTTTGATCAATATAATTCAGTTTCTCTTTGAGAATTCATTTCTTCCTTCTGGTTTCAAGGTATTCTTCATCTGCTTAAATGATATCTAGCCTTTTGTGATATATTCCCCTGCGTCAAAAATGTTTCAATAGTTATTCCAAACACACATTTTGTAGTATTAAGTTGTAGCTTGCACTCTTGGATTCTTTTGAAGAAGTTTCATTTACACATGTCCTACCATTTGACCTTGTTGGTGAATCATGTCATAAATCAAAGCATAACATATTTCTAATATGTGGCTCCAACATTTTCCAACTCAAACGACATTACATGATAATAATAAGTCCCCTACAGAATGATGAAAACAATATATTGCATGTCCTTTAGTGTCATAAAAATTTGATTATACTATTAAAAACCATCCATAAATGACAAGAAAATATGCCCAACAACATTGCCAACCAATGTATCTATATAAAGAAGAGGAAAATCATCCTTAAGACACTATGACTATCCATCTTATTGAGATCATCCTTGATGAGATCTAAAAAATCTATTCACACTAACCCACCCACGCAACGCCCCCAAATTATAGAAAACCAACACTCATTACTCTTAACAGATATGCGGAAGCTTATTAACATAAATCTTTAAATCATACAACGTTGCAAGCATTTCTCAGAACTATCTTCCTTTTCATTGATTTCTATGAAGTATTACAAGACTGATTCACATGCATTAATACATTCATTAATCCTAAGCTATGAATTATAGCATGTGATATATATATGTGTGTGTGTGTGTGTGTGTATGTGTGTGTGTGTGTAGAAATGAAAAGAAGAAAAGAGAAGTTCATGCCCTAATGGCTACATATTTCAAAGACAATACTTGGTTACAACAAAAGTGGGTCAAGCCCAATACATATAAAAGCCTTGGGCTTGTACAAAAGATATTTACAAACACAAAATACATGAACCTTCAGCTCCGAGATCCTCTCAAGCTTAGTCCTTGGCGAAAGCATATCATCAACACCTGAAAGTTAGTTTCCACATAGGGTGAGCTAAAACCTAGTAGAGATTACTTTAATATACTGTATGATGCTTAATAAAGTCATATGGGGAATGCACATGAATGTCATTTACCAAAAAGTTACATTTTCTTTTTCAAACAATGCAATGCCATGTTTATTAATCAATTCATTAACCGATACTTTTTAAAACAGAAAATAGTCCAGACGATGCACAACAATGGGAATCTCTAAGTACGTGTCTGCTAATAGGTTATACAAGTACTACTAAAGCCATTTTACCAATACTAACAGAAAGGATCGGCACCTAACCGCGCGGGTTTCTGGACTTTCACTAAGGACACACAAGCTAACATAGATATAACCACAACCACACCCCCAACCAGATTCACTAAGGTATTCACCTATTTTTCTCAAAACAATACATTTTCAATGTATAAAGATAAAACAATATTCAAATGCAAAATGTATGAGCAAATGGTTTTAATTAACCTAGTCCTCATGTAATTTCTACAACAATCAAAGTTATCCTCCACTGGTAGCCCAAAACAAATATATCTATACAAGAAAAGAATTCAAAAGATAGATTTTTCAATACTTGGAGTAACATTACATGTTCAACTCCACTTTCCAACCCAACAGATGTTATCACAATATTATTTCAAATCTCAACCATTCCTTTATCTTTGGTTAAAACCAAAGGATTTCCAAATACTCCCAAACATATATTCTTTTCAACATTTCACACTTTAAAAGCAATTTCCCAAATTCCTCAATGCCAAAACCATTATAGCATCATTTTCAAGAAAACCCCTCTTTTATAACTCAAACCCCAATCCAAACCAAACCAAATCAAACCAAAATTCAACCCAATTCAACACAAAACACTACTTTATTCAAGAGCACATAACAAGGATAAAAATCATGCGGAAATGTTAAAGAAATCCCTACTTCAAAAGTAGGAAGAGAAGGGAAGAACACTCCCAAAATCAACGAAAACGAAACTTGAACTTTTCCAGATCAAAATGATCACCTCCTCATGCTCTACCCTTTATCTCAAAGCACATATACCATGAGCTCATGGATTAGAGTGTAGAGTAAGATTTATGCAAGAACTAGTTTGAGAGAGAGAAAGAGAAGAAAAATTTGTCTGGAGACCTTTTAGAGAGAGAGAGAGATCAGAAAAGTGATAAAAAGATCTTTTTTCCACAACTTTATACTAATAGACCACTCAAGCGACCAAACCATTGCTCGAGCGTCAGACATGGAACACTGCTCAAGCAAAGAAACCAAACTCCTAGAACATTAACCCTACAGAACAGATTGCTTGAGCGAACTAACCACAGCTTGAGCGAAGAATAAACCCCTCTTAGAAGTTCAGACCTACAAGGAGACCGCTTGAGTGAAGAAAAGACCACTCGAACGAAGAACACCATACTTCCAGAAGTTCAGACTGCAAACAGAAATTTTGGGAGAAACAAAAGATTGCTTGAGTGAAGAAAAGATCGCTCGAGCAAACTAAAAAATAAACTGATAGAATTTCTTTTGAAACACTAACTCCTAACCTATTCGAAACATAACCCAACAATTCAAACATCCATTCTCAATGAACAAAAGACTAGATGGTGTTTAAACAAAAGCAAAAATAACAACAACAACAACAGGTACCAAATTTCAAATCAAAAACTACAAAAGGGTCGGGCTATGTAGACACCCCATTTTTGACTGCCCTCAAGACTTGGGCGCTACTGATGGTTTGCTCGGTGATGAGAACTGTGCAGGGGAAAAGTTCAGTTTCTTCGGCAAGGAGAGAGACAAATCTTAACTTCACACCCCATTGTGGACCAAAGTTATTTTGGATGGTTTTTAGACCTTAAAACCCTCTCTTTCAAAACATTTTTGAAATAAAATTCCTACGATGTTCCGACGCTCGCATTTTGGTAAATGTTGCGCTTTTCGGTAAATCGAGCAAGGACAAAGTGGAGATGAATGAAAGAGAGATGAAATCTTTGAAAAATCTTTCAAAACACCTTACTTAGAGGTTTGAAGTTGAAGAGAAGAGGAGAAGAGGGGAGAAACCAAGTTAGAGAAGAAGTTCGGCATGAATCCGGGTAGAAGAGGGTCGAGCAGCCCTCGCTGAATCGGGCTTATCCGTGTGCATACTTGGATTTTATCTATGAGGCCACTACCGTTGGAAAGCTTACTTCCGGGGCTTCATTTTGCACTCAAGAATCTCCTAAAGCCAAGTCCGGGAGGGGGAGATATGATTGGTTGAAGTTGGACATCATCCCGGTTGGATCGAATCTGCGCGGCTTCACCAAAAAGGGTATAACTTTTTGCACAAGAGGAATTTTAATGCAAGGTTTGCGCCATTGGAAAGCTAACTTCCGGGGTTTCAATCTGGACATCCACAGGCACTTTTTTGACCTCATCGGCCACCCATCGGCACTCTATTTATCCGACCGGCCAGTATAAATTGCAGGTCGGCAATATATTGTGCCGACCGGCAATTTATTTGGCCGATGACCCTTTTTCTTGGCCGGTTTGACCCTTTTGACTCTTGCAGGCATGGCAGCTGTGCCAGCTGGGCCGCACAGACCCAGCTCCCCATGCATATATGTGCCTATTTTGAGCATTTGATCCCATTTTTGGACCCTTTGCTCAAGGCTTCTTGAGGAAGCCTTGACCCCTTTGTCTTGGCTTCCTCAAGAAGCTTGCACCCCCAGCTTGGCTTCCCTAATAAGCCTTGCCCTCTTTGCTCCCCTTGACCCTTTCTTTTAGCTTGTCTCATAAGCTTTAAGCCTTGGTCTTTGCCTATAGAAGGAGCTCTCCTCCTCCATTGTAAAGGGTTGGATTTTTGAGCAAAAAACCAGAGATATATAGATATATATCTGATATATCTCACCTCCCTCTCCATTTCTCTCTCATTCAACCATCAAATACCCTTGTTCTTGGGCTATTTCCTCACCAATCCATAGCACCACACCTCTACACTTCATTTCAGTACATTGGAGGCCATTTGCAGAGGCTAGGAGCTCATTTCCTTGGATCAAAACCTGCTGGTTTATTGGTCTACAAGGGTAAGCACACTTTTCCCCTAAACTAGCATTTTCTTGGTTCATATCTAAGCCATATTTTCTTGCACATTTGAGCTCCGACCGAAACTGAAAGTGTCATTTTTTTGAGCTCTATTTCATCTTTCATTAAGGGTCTTACCCTGTTTGGGCCCCCCATGTTGCACTTTCTTCAATATCCTCTTGAATGCCATTATTTTGCATGATATTTTTAGCCTATGTGTGATCTGTTTTGGAGCATGACATAAACTGTAGTTAGGCTTATTTTGAGCCCTTCTTCAACATTGAAGAAGGGCTCAACACTGTTTGGGACCTCCATGTATCACTTATCATTGTACCCCTCTTTGGTCCCTATTTTTGCATGTTTTGTTAGCTTATCTTGCTTCTATTTTTCGGCCATGATCAGAGCTGAGAGTGGCCATATTTTGACCCCCTTGTCATGTTTTATTAAGGGTCTTTGGCTGTTTGATGAATATTTTGTATACTTTGTGTTATAGCCTTCTTGTGGCCTTAATCTTGCATTGCATTTTGAGCATGTTTGTATACTGATTTGGGGCTTGTCATCTACTGAAAAACATCATATTTTTGGTCCCTCTTCAGTGTTGTAGAAGGGTCTTTTTCTGTTTGGGCTTTGCATCTACCACTTGCCTCATTGTCCCCTCTTGCGGAGCCATTTTTGCATGCTGATTTTGCCCTATCTATGCTCACTGTTTGGCCATGCTTTGAACTGTAAAAATGCTTGTTTTAGGGCTGTCTTGCTTCTTTCTTCATACTCCATATTCAAATTACGCATGCTTTGTATGGATGTAAGTCATTTTATGTGCCTAATCTTGGGTTTCGGGGCCTATGGCATGCATTGGGTGACATATTTCCATGTTTTGGGACCATTTGGCGTCGTGTTCCAGCGCTGAAATTCACATGCTTGTATGCCATCTTGCATCCCTTGCCATGCTTTGGTAGAGTTGCATTTTTGTGCCTTAGGTTTGGTTAATGCATTGTGCATGCATTCCATGTATTGTGTTGCCTTACTTACCTCATTATTGGCCACTAATTTTGGCATGCTTGAGAGCTACCCATGTTAGTTTAAGTCCATCTTTGCATGTTGTTGCATGCTAGTTAGGTTACATGTTGTTACATGCTTGCCCATTCTCACATGTTGATACATGTTTGTACATTGCATGTTCATATGCTCATGTTGCATGCTTAGCTTGCATGTTTAGGTTGTATAACATTAAGCATGCATCTCTTGCCTCTTGAATTGATTATGATGGAGGTTGGGGCCCATTGTTTGTTTTGTGCATTTCATTCCATATTGAAATTGCACACTTTGACTCTTTGGGCCATCACGCATTGAAATGCGCAATTGGTGGTCCGAGAATCGAGTACCATGCCCCTTTGAGTCATAAACATGATAAAGGGTGTGGTGGTGTACACATTTGCTTGAAAATTTCATGCCATGCACTGCCTGTCTTCTGCTGCTGTCAAAACTGTCTTCTGCAGGAAGTTTCTGCCGACCGGCAACATTCAGTGCCGACCGGCCATTTATGAATGGCCGATAGCTTCATCAGCAGCCGATGGACATTCCTCATGGCTGGCGGGCATTTCCTCCAGCCGATGGTATTCTACAGTGTGTAAGGAACATGTCCCAGGACTTTGGCAGTCTTTGGAGAGGCAGGGCAGTGTAAACAGAGGTAGCAGTGGCATGGTGCGGGTTTTCCGGGCGAGTCGGACTCGAGCATGCATCATTCACGCATCCCGAGGCGGGGGCTGTGGCCACATTTCTTTTGCATTTATTTGTTAAGTAATTAGAATTTTGCAATAATTAATTTAGCCATTTGTTATTTGGACTGTATATTCTTTTGGTCCCTCCGAGTGAGGGCATATTTGTAATAAGTGTGCGTGAGTGTGTGTATGTCTTCCAACCCCACGTCTTTCTTCCCTTTTATTTACCTGCTTATGATGGTAGACTAGGGCATATTTAAATTAGCATGACAGTATGATAGCATGTTTGCACTCATTCATCTGTTTTGCATGCACCGGGCTCGGCGCATCATTCTAACTGCATCTGTATTTCAATTCCAAATTGAATACGTGTTAGTCGTAGCATTTCACATGTCATTGTAGATTAGCCGAGCCTATTCTAGTGACATTCTGTATATGATACATTAGCCATTTTTAACATGAACTAGGGTCATGCATGATTACTAACTAGTTTTTGTTTTGGCTTGGAGTACTCGGTAAGCATTTATGCTTTAGCATACCGCATGCGTGTGAGTGTTGCCATAACAGCATGATTACCATGAGGCTAATTGCTTACGTGTTATAAACTACTTGAATGCCTGTGGGTGAAGGTTGGATTGTTTGAGTTGGAAAAACTCATTGAAATCCGTGTTTTAGCCTACTTGCGAGTAGCAAATTTCAAAGCGCTTTTCAAAAAACAAACGGATATGCAATGCTTGTTTCCAAATTAGGCATTCTAGTCTATACTTGTTTGTTGTGCGCATAACATAGTAATTCTAGGCTAATAACCGGAATAAGAACGCATAACGTTTTCAAAATCGGATATCATGGTTAGTAGAGGCCGGTTTTCGGACCGGGCGAAAGGGGGTGCTCATAACTGACCTTCCCCAATCGTACCCAAGCTCCCGAGCCAAGACAACTTTGGTGATGACGGACACGTGGCCTTCGGCACCGAGTCAGGGTTTCCTAAGTTTCCCATTTTAAAAAAATATTTAGGTGGCGACTCTGTATCTGGCAAAGCAGTCCATGTTTGGCACTTCTTTTCAAAAATCTGTTTTCTCAAACGATTTGCCAGAGTTAGACTCTTTGGTTCAGATTAAGAACCGTAAAACAAAAAAGGGGAGTCCGAACTGTAGCATCGAGGTCCCCCGCGGCCGTCTACAGGCTATAACCCATCTTTCTTTAGAACTAGTACAATGTTGGCCTCTATTGTGGATATTCATGTTAGTCTAGCAAAATAATAAAATGAATAATTAGCATAATATTATAAATAAAACTTATTAGATAATATGAAATAAACAAAAAACAAATAAGAGATTAAAAGAAAGTCAGTCAAAAGAATTGCATAACGACACTTAGTATTAAAAATACACTCACATACACTAACCACACTCTCGTCTTATGTCCCAACTCACCATATGTATACACCCACCAATACACCTAACATGATTTATGGCCTTAAGCACAAGCGCAATGGAACACCTATAACAATATACATATTCATATATATCCAAATGTGAATAACAAAAAATGACACATATTGCTATTTTTACCGGCCTAAAGCATGGATGGCTAATGAAACAACCCACATATCACAACACATTTTACCGGCCTCACCTAGACAAGAACGACCCATAGGTCACACTTCACTGGGCGCAAATCAGAAGGGAAAGAAACCTCTGATACCTGGCCCCAACCGCAAGGAAACATATCCCAATTCACACTTTACCAGGCTTAAACCGGAAGGGAGAGGAACCTCTGTCAAGGCACCACGCTTTACCAGCCTCACCCGACGAGAAACGAACCTCTAATCTCATAACACAACACTTTTAGATTACATTAAAAATCTACGAATATAACACATACATATATTCTATTCAACGGCAACAATGTCTTCATCTACCGATAACCAAGGACAAAGCCTCTAACAATTAAATACATGACTCTTGTAACTCAAATCCACAACCGATTCCACAATTTTAAATTATTAACGTTTTCAATGAAATCATTTCAAAACAACCATTTCCCCCACTCACTTTCCATTTTCCATTTCATTTCACAAAAGAGTTACAAACACCCTTTTTTTTCAAAACCAAACCTGTTATTCCAAATCTTCAACACTCACAACCCTTAGCCCAAACCCCTTTTATTTAACAAAATCCGAATTTGTTGACACATAACTACAACTCAACACAACATAACATTAACCAAACAATCACAAGACCCTATTAACTTCATTTTAGCAACCAAAGCTCTAATTCATTAATGTAAGCATATAGCCCAACAATTATTCAACTTTAATTCCTTTTGTTTTATTAAACCCCTAATTACAAATTAGGGCTTTTCATCACTATCAACATAAATATGATTAACTACCTTACAATTTACCAAATCAACCCAAACCATGATTATTTAACTCTTAAAATTCAAAACCCTTAACCCCTCTCCATACCTTTCGAAAACCATATAGCAAAACATGTTTTTAATACAATAAAAACTACCACATGTTTATCTATAAAGAGGTGTTAAAAAGGACCAAAGAAATCCCTACCTCTCGAAGTGAAGAGGAGAAAAGCTAAAAAACTCGGAGCGACGAAAATGTTTTGGTATATGGAACTAGGGGTCAAAGATGTTTAGAAATAGATGAAATATAACGATTCTGGTTTAAACCCGACTCGTTCATTGTTTTGGATCCGGGATTCTTTGTCTTGATGGTTGTTCATGTTTTCTTTTGTCTCATTCCTTGTTGAGTTTGGTTATTGGAGTGTCTTGGTTGTATTTGAAACAGGTTGGGAGTTAGTTTTTCAAAACTGTTGCTGCCCAGATTTTGGCTTGTCCGCTCGAGCGAACTTTCTGATGCTTGAACGAACTTTGAGAACTTCCAATACTTTTGCCGGTCTGCAAAACTACTGGGAGAATAGCATTCTTCACTCGAGCGGTGTTTCTTACGCTTGAGCGGTCTTGAGCGGTACTTTATTCACTCGAGTATTAGAAGGGTGGTGTTCTTCACTTGAGTGGTACTTTATTCACTCGAGTGGTCTCTCTTTTTGTGTCTGGTCGCTCGAAGCGGTCTGTGCGTATATCAGTCCATAAAAGTCACTTTTTGAGTCACTTTTTCATACCTCTCTCTGTCTAAACATTTAAAAACCCTAAATCTAGACATTCTCTCTCTAAAACTTACCTTCAACCTCTAAATACTCTTAATCTATTGATCTTTATAACCCTAATCCCTTTGTTAAAAAGGTAGACCTCACCTAGAGCTTCCATTTGATCGGTGCAAAGTCCGTTTTTGACTTCATTGAATCTTGCTTGTCTTCTAACTTGAGGTAGGGATATTTCCATATTTAGTATGATTTTTAACTTGGTTATTTGTCTTTTTAAAGAAATATTGATATTGGGAATTTTTGAACAAATCTAGGGTTTTGGTTTGAAATCAAAAGAGGGGTTTTCAAATGGGTTCTTGAAAAGGATTGTAGAATTATAAATGTGGTTGAGTTATGGTAAAATGATATATTTTTATCCCTGGAATTGATTTATAAAGAAAAGGGGATTTTGCTCTAAAATGTGAATATTTGATTTTGGAAAAGAGGAAATGGAAATGATGTAGGTTTTATGGAATTGGAATGATGATGAAGATGATAGTGGAGTTGGATACGCATTATCACTCCTATATTGAGATTTTGGAAAGTATATCTTTATAGAAAATTATCTATCTGTTTTGGGCTATCGGTGGAGGATAGCTATGATTATTGTAGAGATTGCATGAGAATTAGGTGAATTGAAACTAATTTCTCTTCCATTTGCATCAAGCATTGTAACATATTTAATACATTGTAAATGTTTATTGTTTTGAGAAAAAGGAGTGAATACCTTGGTGAATCTAGGTAGGAGTGTAGTTGTGGTATTATATTAGCCTATGTGTCCTTGGTGAAAGTCTAGAAACCCGAGATGCTGAGCCTTCTGGTTAATACCAGTAAAAATGGCAATTGGTAGTGCTTGTAGCCTACTTGCAGATACGTCCTAGAGATTCCCAGTGTTGTATCCACTGCCCTGTTTTCTAGTGTAAAGAAAATGATTTCATAAATTGTGATATAAAACCTGCCATTGCATGGTTTTCAGAAAGAGATATAAAATGTTTTGGCATAAGCATTGAATATGCATTCACCTTATAGCTTTGTTAAGATTCATACACTGTGATAGAGTTTCTCTACGCCAGCAGGCCATGAGCGCTTTGGCTCGTGAAATGGCTGGAGCTTTGCGAGAATCTATGGACATTTTCAAAGCCAAGATTCAAGTCCAGGCCCAAGTTACTGAGACAGGGCATTCTTAAAGAGGGAGTTCTTCCGGTCAAATTCGGATGAGTTTTTAGGTGATCCAAAAGAGCCACTGAAGGCAGATGAGTCGTTGGAGCAAATAGTGAAGACGTTTGAGATGTTTGTCATCGAAGACGATTGGTAGAGAGTGACCTTGGCATCTTTTAGTTGAAGGGAGATGCGAGTCAATGGTGGAAGTATGCACGTGGGCACATTGGAATGACTTGGAAGGCTTTCGCCAATGATTTCCAAGACAAGTTTTTACCTCCCATTGCTAGGAATAAGTTGAGAGATCAGTTTTTAAAGCTCAAGTAGCTTAGCTTACCTGTAACCGAGTTTGAGGCAGCTTTCACTAGCCTCTCTAGATTTGCATAGGAGCTTGTGGCGACGGAGGAACGTCGTTGTATCGAGTTTGAGAAGAGGTTGATGTCCGGGCTCTTATTCAAAGTAGCTGGGTCAGTGATTGGAGACTAACGGGTGCCTTGTGGAGGCGACAATGGCTCATCTAGAGACCGTGGTTAAGGTGGAGGAGGAGCGGATAAGGGGCTCTAAGAGGAGTCAGGAGGTTCAGGGGGAAACTAAGGACAGTAAAAGGCAGAGGGGTTCCATCCTACAGTAGTCCTAGAGAGCTCAGTCTAGGTCCACTTTTCCTGTACCAGCTTTGGGTCAGAGAGAGATGGACATGGACGGTTTACCTTTTCAAGTGTGGCCAACGGGGTCACAAGTCTATAGTTTGCCCAAAGAAGAGAGGAGGGCAACAGTCTGCACCATTGGCGGCTCGTTCTTAGAGTCAGAGTCAGGGGAGAGGGTAGCCACCTACTTGTTATCAGTGTGGGGTAGTCGGGGCACGTGCAGAGGTTTTGCCCTTAATCAGGTGGCATATCTAGTGCGTCTGGCTAGAAGCAGACATAGAGCCATCAGCCTGCACAGTCAACTCAAGCCTCGAGGGCCATTCAAGAAGCCTTTTCAGCTCAGTCCGTGTATCAGACTTATGCTGCAAGAGGTGAGTTGGTAAAGCAGAGACCTACAAGGCGTATGTATGTTGTTACCACCCCAGATTTAGTACCAGCCCCTTCGATATAAGAGGTAAATTATTGTTGTGTAATTCTATTACCAATGTGTTGATTGAAACAAGTGCATCCCATTCTTTTATTTCATCCGCACTTGCATCGGCATTGGGATTAGAATTGGCTCAGTTAGCATCTCTACTCAATGCAGAGTCACTTATTGGAGGTGAGATTGTGTTGGAACAAGGATGTCGGGGTTGTGAAATAGAGGTTGTCGGTCGTCGACTTCCTTCTGCATTTGTGTTGATTAATATGTCAAGTTTTGATGTTATATTGGGTATGGATTGGTTCTCATCTTATCGGGTTATTATAGACTGTTACCATCAGAGAGTTACTATATGTACCTCGAGTGGTGACTGTTTTTATTTCTTAGGGGGTCGAGTTAATAGAGCCTTGTTGCTAGTATGTGACCCGTGTGGTCAGAGTGAACTTAGTTGTCTTCTTGCAACCTTCAAAGGTAGTGAGTGTGATGAAGCCCAAGTCAATTTGCTAAAGGTAGTTTGTGAATACCCAGACGTCTTTCCTGAGGATCTCACTAGTTTACCATCTCACCATGAGATTGAGTTCTCTATTGACTTAGTGCTTGGCATAGCACCGATTTCTATGGCACTGTATAGGTTTGCACCTATCGAGTTAAGTGAGTTAAAGATTTAACTCCAGTAATTGTTAAATAAGGGTTTTATCCGCCCCAGTACATCGCTTTGGGGAGCACTGACTCTCTTTTCCAAAAAGAAGGATGACGCATGGCGACTCTGTATTAATTATTAGAGTTAAACCGGGTAACTGTTAAGAACAAGTACTCATTACCTCATATAGATGATTTGTTTACCAGTTGAAGGGGTCTAGTTGCTTCTCCAAGATAGACTTGAGATCAGGTTATCACCAGTTGAGGGTAAGGGAGGAGGACATCCAAAAAACAGTATTCTGTACGCAGTATGGCCATTATGAGTTCCTAGTGATGCCTTTTGGGTTAACCAATGCATTGGCCTTGTTTATGGATTTGATGAATAGAATCTTCCACAAGTTCTTAGATCGCTTTGTGGTCGTTTTCGTTGATGACATCATGATTTACTCACCCTCTGAGGAGGAACACGAGGAACACTTGCAAGCTGTGCCTGAGTTGCTTAGAGCCCACAAGTTGTATGTTAAGTTCAGGAAGTGTGAATTCTAGTTAAAAGAAGTTAAGTTCTTAGGCCATGTGGTATCTGAGGAATGGGTGACTGTAGATTTCTCTAAGATCGAGGCAGTGTAAGACTGGGAACAACCTAAGAATGCCTTTGAAATCTGTAGTTTCTTGGGGTTGGCCAGGTACTATCGCTGTTTTGTGAAGGATTTCTCTAGGTTAGCCTCATCTTTGACTAGATTGACAAAGAAAGAAATCAAGTTTGTGTGGAGTGAGACCTGTGAGAAGTTGTTCCAAGAACTTAAGGTTAGACTTACCACAGCTCCAGTGTTGATTATTTCGGAGAGAGGTTTGAGCTATTCTATGTATTGTGACGCATCTCGGGAAGGTTTGGGTTGTATCTTGATACAAGAGGGGAATGTGGTAGCTTATGGCTCACGTCAGTTGAAAACACACGAGAGAAACTACCCTACACATGACCTAGAGGTAGTAGCAGTGATCTTTGCTTTGAAAATTTGGAGACATTACTTGTATGGTGAGAAGTTTGAGGTATTCTCCGATCATAAGAGTTTGAAGTACCTATTTTCACAAAAAGATCTAAACTTGAGGTAGAGAAGGTGGATGGAGTTTATGGAGGACTATGATTTGGAGTTGCATTATCATATGGGGAAAGCCAACATAGTGGTTGATGCCTTAAGTAGGAAATCCATTTGCAGTGTAATGAGTATTACCATTCGGAAATGAGAGATGTTGGGTGCTCTTGGCGAGTTTGATTTGCATTTTGACGCGTCCGTTGAGTCGGCAGCTTTGTTTTTGGTGGTTGCACAACCTACACTTGTGAGCCGGGTTATAGAAGCACAAATGGGTGATATTGAGGTAGAGACCTTCCGGGGGAAGATAACTAGTGGGAGAGTAGAGAAGGGCTTGAACGTGTATTGTGACTCAAGTGTTAGATACCTTGACCGTCTTTTCGTGCTGGAGTCTTGTCGAAAGGAGGTACTTCGAGAGTTTCACCACTCATGCCTTACAGTACATCTGGGAGGCACAAAGATATATCATGACCTTAGTTGCCAGTTTTGGTGGAGGGGTATAAAGAAGGATATAGCCGTGTTTGTATTGAAATGCTTTACTTGTCAACAAGTGAAAGCTGAGCATCAGAGACCAGCAGGTTTGTTGCAACCCTTGTCTATAGCTGAGTGGAAGTGGGAACATGCCACGATGGATTTTGTTGTGGGTCTTCCGAGGACTCAACGGGGTAATGATGTCATCTGGGTGGTAGTTGATTGATTAACTAAGTCAGCGCACTTTGTACCTATGTGCATGAGTGACTCAGTAGATTATTTTGCTGACCTTTATATGGGGGACATAGTTCAACTTCACGGGGTACCTGTGACTATTGTTTCAGATAAAGATCCTTGTTTTATGGCTCAATTGTGGCAGAGCCTACAGAACGCCTTGGGCACAAAGTTGACTTTTAGTATCGCTTACCATCCTCAGACTGACGGGCAGTCAGAGCATACCATCCAGATCCTTGAGGATATGCTTCAGAGTTGTGTTCTTGACTTTAAGGGGTCGTGGGAAAGGCACTTGCCTTTAGTGGAGTTTGCCTATAATAACAACTTTCAGTCAAGTATTTGCATGGCACCATTTGAGGCCTTGTATGGCCGACCATATAGATCTCTTGTGCATTGGATCGAGATAGGTGATGCATCTATGATATGTCTTGAATTAGTCCAGAAAACGACGAAGAAAGTTATGCTTATTCGTAAGAGGTTGGTTACGGCTTAGTATTGTCAGAAGAGCTATGCTGACCGTAGGAGGAGACCGTTATCCTTTGAGGTAGAAAATCGTGTCTTTTTTAAGATATCACCTAGACGGGGTTTGATGAGGTTTGGGAAGAGCGGAAAGCTGTCCCCTAGGTTTATTGGGCCTTTTGAGATCTTAGAATGTACTAGAGAGGTAGCTTATCGTTTGGCCTTGCCGCCACAGCTTTTTGGGGTTCATGACGTGTTTTTTATCTGTATGCTCTAGAAGTATGATCCGGATCCATCGCACGTGTTGGATTAGACCGAGCTAGAGATAAATGAGGATGCCTTGTATGAAGAGCGACCAATTAGAGTCTTAGATAATCGAGACCAAGTCTTGCGTGGCAAGACAATTCCTTTGGTAAATGTGTTGTGGAGACATCACGGGATTGAGGAAGCAACTTGAGAACATGAGGCAAAAGTCCGTGGGAAGTATCTGGACCTATTTGTTGACGTTTGAACCTATATAAAAAATCTTGTCATGTTAATGTAATATAAACATTGTATATGCATTATTGAGAATTTGGTTATCATTGTCATGGAAATGATTGACCGGTGGATGGTCATGGTGACGAATTTGATCTACTGTTATGATTGTAATTGGTTTAGACATGGTTTTAATGTTGATTTAAAATTTCAGAGACGAAATTCCTTAAAAGGGAGAGGTTATAGCGATCCTGATTTGGACCCAACCCATTTATTGCTTTTGAATCTGGGAAACCATAACCGTGACAGTTGTTCTTTCCTCTTTATATTTGGTTTTGGCTTCAAGGGTCGACACCATCCTTGTTGGTCTCAACACTGCCCTCTTTTCTTAGTCTTGTTTTGCTCCAAGGGTCGACACCAGCCCTGGAAGGGTCAATGCTGCTGTGTTCCTAGATAACTACTGAAATTTATGATTGACACCAGCCTTTGGTGGTGTCGACACTTGCCTTTTGTTGTTGGCCTCTGGGGTTGACACCAGCCTAGGAGGTGTCGACCCTTGTCTGCTGTTGAAACTAGAATTTGCTACTAAAATTTGGTGTCGACACCTCTGGTCCGAGGTTCGACACCCTGTCTACTGCCAACATTGGTGTTTTGTCATTTCTTCTTAAGAGTCAACACCTCTGGTCCGAGGGTCTACCCCTGTGTTCTTTTTCTAGATTTCAGTTCAGTTTTTGAGCACTTTTTGGAGGTTTTGACTTAGTCTTTTGGGTTGACTTTGAGACTTTATTTCTCTTTAACCTAGTACTATAAATAAGGTCCTCAATTAACCTTTTCTTCACTTTATCTTTTCTCTTCTCCTCTAAAACTGTGAATCTGTCTCTTTCTCTAAAACTCTCTTCTTCTTTTTTTCTTTTTCTTTTTGCAAAGATCTTCAGATCTACTCACGTAGAAGCATCTCCTTACCTTGCTCCTTTGAGATTAAGTGTAAAGCTTGTTGAAGGCTTCGTTTTGATCAGAGCAAATCGTTGTTTTGTCTCCGTCAACTTTTGGGTTTTTCTTCTTTCTTTCCCTTCTAAGCTTGAGGTAGGGATTCTCCGCAATCGTTTATAGTTTTTAACTTAGGTATTTACTATTTCTAAAACAATATTGCGATTTGGGAATTTTTGAACAAACCTAATGTTTTGGTTTAAAAATCAAAAAGAGAAATTTTTAAATAGTTTCTTGGAAATGGTTGTGGGATTGGAAATGAGGTGTAGAGGTGACAAAATGGTTGGTTTTGATATTTGGAAGAAAATTAGGTTTTGCCCTAAATATTGATTTAGCATAAATGATTGGTATTGGTGTTGGAAACATGGAATTTGATTGTTATTAATGACAAATGGTGAAGTTGGGTATGTATTACCACTCACGTCTTAGGACTTGGAAAGTTTATCTTTATGGAAATTATTTTATCTGTTTAGAGATATTTGTTTTGAACTATCGGTGGAGGATAGTTATGATTGTTGCAGAAATTGCATGAGAACTAAGAGAATTGAAATCGTTTTTCTCATCCATTTGCATTGAGCATTGTTGCATATTATCACATTGAAAATGTGTAATATTTCGAGAAAAATGTGAATACTTGGTGAATCTAGGTAAAGGGTGTGGTTACAAATGTTAAGTTGGCCTATGTGTCCTTGGTGAAAGACCAGAAAACCACGCGAATAGGTGTCGGGTCTTCCAGTTAATACCGATAAAAATGACAAAGAGTAGTGCTTGTATAGCCTGCTAGCAGTCACGTCCCTAGAGATTCACAGTGTTGTATTCATAGTATTGTTTATAATGAAAAGAGAAATGATGTTATAAATTGTTTTATAACTTGACATTACGTGGTTTTTGAAAAAAATGCAAAATGTTTTAGCAAAAGCATAGCATATGCATTCACCTTATATCTTTGTTAAGATTCATATATTGTGTTGGATTATTTTCTACTGAGTTTTGGCTCACTCTATGTGGAAACAACATTTTCAAGTACTGATGATATGCCTCCGCCAAGATAATATCTTGAGAGGACTTAAAGCAAGAGTTTCATTTTGTTCATTTGTGTATTTATTTTTTGTACAAGCCTAGGGCTTTATTTGTATTGAGTTTAAACTCACTTTTGTTGTAACCAAGCATTGTCTTGAAAAGCTGTAAGCCTATAGGGCATTTCTTAATTGTTTAACTTATTTTCATATCTTTAACAATGTGACACATGCTTTAAATTTATGGTTAGAACTTATGAATGTATAATTGCATGTGTTATCCTTTGTAATATGAGATCATATGAAATGGAAGAGACTGCATAATCAGAATGATATGTTTAATTATGAGTGTTTGTGGATGGTTTTATTGTAATTATTTCGGAGCATTACAAAAATTATACATTTGCCCAAAGATTTCTAAGAAGTTTTTGCACACCTTTTGAAATATTTGAAGAATCACGCGTCCTTTTAGAATGTTTGAAGAATCCCATATTTCAAGTTATTTTTGTATTCTTTTGAAATATTTGAAAAATCTCACATTTCAAGTTATTCGAAATAAAAAAGAATCTCATAAAAAAATTCATTACAAATTTGATTTTCATAGGTTGTGTATCTTACCTTTCTAGAACAACTAAAAAAAAAAAAAAAAAAAAAGGTAATAGAAATAAGGGTATAATTGTAAATCCAATTTTTAAATAATATATTAAATCTACCTTTCCAAAATCAATGGAACTAATTGGTTTTTTTTGGACTAAACGGATCATCATTTTTCAAGATGGAATTTATAGGTAAATTTTTCATAAAAATAAAACTCATTTTTTAGGAAAGTTGTTAATATGCATAAAATTGACATTTACTTTCTCATGAACTAATTAATTGAGCCTCCGTTTGGGAAGTGGGTTGGCTTTTTGACTTTTTAACTTTTTGGCTATTTTAGCCTGGGCTAAAAAGCTTGGTTTGGGAAGGACTTTTTAGCTTTTTGGCATTTTTGGCTTTTTTGACTTTTTTGTGAGAGAAGAGTGTAGTGATTATGGGTTGGATGTGATGTTTTGTTTTTTGTGGCTAAAATAGCCTATTTTGTCTTTTGTGACTAAAATAGCTAAAAAAGCCTGTAAAAGCTCTTCCCAAATGGACCCTGAGAAATGTACATTAATGTGTCTTAATTAATAGTCACCCGTGACCATGAAATAAAGGCTTGAATGGCCTTTTAGATAACAAGCCTAAATCGCTCCAAATCATGAAATAAAGACTCAAACGGCCCTTTTAGAGTGAAAAACCTAAAATAATGTGATTGTTTACCTTTCCTCAGCTCAACCTTGCCAATGCCAACTCCATACTCACCCTTCATTGCCTTCTTTAGCTCTCATTTACCCACACTCTTCCGCCTACCTCAATTATCTCCCTGTCACACCACTACAATTCTCACAACCATCACGACCAACTCTAAGACCACCATGATAGCCCAAGGACCACCATGATGACCATCATGACCAGATCTCTCTTTTCTTTGCACTTTGGGGTTTTGATTTGGGATTTTGAGATTTGTTAAAGATCTAAAATGGAAGAGGGTTAAAATTGGCAAAGAGGGTAAGGGAAGAGCCAAAAATAAAGTTGGGGGTGAAAAAGGGGAGCTTCTATTTGCACATCCTCATTCCCCTCTTTGCACACACTTAATAATAATTATTTTTATTATAATTTTATTTTCAAGTGAAATTACTATTATGGACATCAAATAAACACATTCGGAAGTTGAATGTCGAAAAAATAAAAAAAATTCGGAATTCTACTTCCGAACAAGTTGCTTATTTTTGAAATGCTGCTTCCGAACCAATTGTTTATTTTCAGAATGCTACTTCCGAACCAATTATTTATTGAAAAAGATGTGTATAAAGTGTAATGAGTGTGTGTAAATAGAAGCTCCTGTGAAAAAGTGGTAGCCAACATAGGGAGAAGATGGTGGAAAGAGAAAAGAGATGAGAAAGGAAAGTGTAGCGAGAGACTAATAAGCAAAAACATAAAATTAAAAAAAAAAAAAAAATCTCACATTTTTTTAATTTTTTTTGAGTTTCAATCTCTAATTAAAACTAATTCGCCATCTTTTTATTACAAAGTAATAAAAAGAAATCCTATATATATGTTTTATAACTATCCATTTTTTGTGACAATCTTCTTTTATTTTTGGGTTTATCTAGACTTGGCGACTTAAAATATTTTAAAAAATGAATTGTTTTTAAAAAGTCTACTAAAATGAAAATGAATTAAATTCCATCAAATTGCCTACTTTATTTTTTATTTGTTGTGATATTATTTTTTAAATTAGGTCAAAATTTATACATTTTAAATCCATCTGGATAGAACAATGTTAATTATTGCCTAAATATCTACACATTTTTTTTCCATATGCTGGGCCGTGAGGCGGCTCACACACTACAACTTGGTTTGGAGTTAGTTTATTAATTGATTTTTTTTTAAATTTTTTAAAAAAAAGATATATAAAAAAATATAGAGTAATGTGATAATTTGTAATAAATAGACAAATAAACTGCTTGTTTAAATTATTGCCAAACTACCCCTTAGGTGCTTGGATCTTGTCCCATCTAGATACAACAATTCTAAAACATAAAATAATAATAATAATAATAATAATAATAATAAATTAAAAATAAGCATCATAAAAATAATTTTAGAAACTGTGACAGGAGGTGTTTTTCTCATTTTTTTCAATTCAATATCTTCTGCGTTGAAAAATCTCATGATTGACAGATATTTTTGCTTCCGTGTACAAACCATCTAATTGAGCTTGTCTTTATATATGTCCTAGCATTTGTATCCATCTAAAAAGGGTCTGTATTCGCTCTGATTCGAATTTCAATTAGACAGTTTAATTTGATTGACTGTGAGCTTATTTTGAATTTGTCTTAGTAATTCAAATCATTTATATTACATGATCTTTCAAGGAGATTATTTATATAAAAAATCAACTTAATCGAAGATCAGAACCCATTTGATCAAATTACAATTTTTTGAAAAATAATTAACGAATAGCATAATTAAGAAATATTCTGTTAATTTTGTCAGATAAATGTGATCTGATTAAATAGTTTATAATATCAAATCTATTTGATTTTTTATATATGCATGATCTCTTCAATAAATTGTACAACTTAAACGATTTAAATTATTAAAATAGTCCCAAAACGAGCATATAGGAGTCGGGATGAATCATCCAATTAAAATATTTAACGCTAGGGAATCCAATCGCATTTGAGAAAATTAGACTTAGAAAACGTGCACGGAACCCTTAGACAACCGACAGTTGCCAACGCTCCCTTCTCTTTGCCACCCAATTTTCCACTTAAGGAGAAATATTATATGCTATTAACTTTTTTGTCTTAGAATGATTATTAGTGTATGCTGGTGTTTAAAAGTATGGTATAATTAATAATAAGATTAAAATATAATTGAGTATAAAATTATTAAATTAAAATATAACTTATCTAATTTGTTGTTAAAAATCTGAGGTGAAAATATAAATATAAGTCTGATTAGTTATGCGGAAATAAACATATGTTATCTTTGTCACTGAGGTAGGCTTTTTCAGTCTTTAAACAAATCACACCATCCTCATTATCTCTTTTATCTCTCTTTGTGAAAAGATTACATTTTAGTAGTAAAACTAAACCATTTTTTTTATTGACAGAACCCAATTTAAATCCAATTTAAATTTGTTCACCAAAGAAAAAAATATTTTCCAAAAAAAGTCTTTCAATTATATTTTGATCTCATCATTAAACATAAATATTTCTAATGATGCTTCGTCTCTTAATAACTATAGTGATTCTGGTTTAGACCCGACCCATTCTATGCGTTGGATCCGAGTTTCATTGCCTTAAAGTTCGGGAAATGTGAATTATTGTTGAAAGAAATGAAGTTCTTAGGCCACGTGGTATCCGGGAATGAGTGACTGTAGACTCTTCTAAGATAGAAGCAGTACAAGATTGGGAACAATCTAAGAATACCTTAGAGATTCGTAATTTCTTGGGGTTGGCCAAGTATTACCGATGGTTTATGAAGGACTTCTCTAGATTAGCCTCACCTTTGACGAGATTGACGAGGAAGGGAATGAAGTTTGTGTGGAATGAGACTTGTGAGAAGTCGTTCCAAGAACTTAAGGTTATGCTTACCATTGCTCCAATGTTAATTATTCCGGAGAGGGATTTGGGCTATTCTATGTATTGTGATGCATCAAGGGAATATTTGGGTTGTGTTTTGATGCAAGAAGGGAATGCAGTAGCTTATGGCTCACGTTAGTTGAAAACATATGAGAGGAACTATCCTACCCATGACTTAGAACTAACAGTTGTAATCTTTGCTTTGAAAATTTGGAGGCATTACCTTTATGGTGAGAAATCTGATGTGTTTTTTATCATAAGAGTTTGAAGTATCTATTTTCATAGAAAGATCTGAACTTAAGGCAAATAAGGTCGATGGAGTTTATGGAGGATTGCGACTTTGAGTTACACTATCATCCAGGGAAGGCCAATGTTGTGGTTGATGTTTTGAGTAGAATATCCATTAGCAGTGTAGCGAGTATTGCCATTCAGGAATGGAAGATGTTGGGTGCTATTAGCGAGTCCGTTGAGTTGACAGCTTTGTTTTTAATGATTGCACAACCTACACTTGTGAGCCAAGTAATAGAAGCACAAATGGGTGACCTTGAGGTAAAAACCCCTCGGGAGAAGATATATAGTGGGAAGGTAGAGAATGGCTTGCACGTGTATTCTGACTCGAGTGTTAGATACCTTGACCGTCTTTTCGTATCGGAGTCTTATCGAGAGGAGGTACTCTGAGAGTTTCACTATTCATGCCTTGCGGTGCATCCGGGAGGCACAAAGATGTATCACAGCCTTAGTCGCTAGTTCTGGCTGAAGGGGATAAAGAAGGACATAACTGTGTTTGTGTCGAGGTGCCTTACTTGTCAACAAGTGAAGGCCGAGCACTAGAGGCCAGTAGGTTCGTTGCAACCCTTGCCTATAGCCGAGTGGAAGTGAGAGCATGTCACGATGGATTTTGTTATGGGTCTTCCGAACACTCAACGGGGTAATGATGCCAAATGGGTGGTAGTTGATCGGTTGACTAGTCAGCGCACTTTGTACCTATGCGCACAAGTGACTCGGTAGATTACCTTGCCGACCTGAATGTTAGGGACATAGTTCGACTTCATGGGGTCCCTATGACTATTATTTCGAATAGAGATTCGCGTTTCACGGCTTGGTTATGGCAAAGCCTACAGAAAGCCTTGGATACAAAATTGACTTTTAGTACTGCTTATCATCCTCAGACTAACGATCAGTTAGAGCATACTATTCAAATCCTAGATGATATGCTTTGAGGTTGTGTTATTGACTTTAAGGGGTTGCGGGAGAGGCACTTGCCTTTTGTAGAGTTTGCCTACAACAATAGCTTCCAGTTGAGTATTGACATAGTGCCGTTTGAGGCCTTGTATGGCCAACCGTGTATATCTCCTGTGTGTTGGGCCGAGGTGGGTGATACATCTATGATGGGTCTAGAATTGGCCCGGGAAACAACAGAGAAGGTAACACTTATTCGTAAGAGGTTGGTTACGGTTTAGAGTCGTCAAAAGAGCTATGCCGACCGTAAAAGGAGACCGTTGTTGTTTGAGGTAGGAGATCACGTTTTCTTGAAGATATCACCTAGATGGGGTTTGATGAGGTTTGAGAAGAGTAAGAAGTTGTCTCCTAGGTTTATTGGGCTATTTGAGATCCTAGAGCGAATTGGGGAGGTAACTTATCGTTTGGCCTTCCGCCACAGCTTTTTGTGGTTCATGACGTGTTTCACATCTGTATACTCTAGAAATATGACCCGAATCCATCACACGTGTTGGATTGGACAGAGTTAGAGGTAGACGAGATTGTCTCATATGAGGAGAGACCAGTTAGAGTTTTAGTTACTCGAGACCAAGTCTTGCGAGGCAAGACGATTCTTTGGTAAAAGTGTTGTGACGACACCACGGGGTTGAGGAAGCCACTTGGGAGCCTGAGGCGGAAGTCTGTGAGAAGTATCTAGACCTATTTGTTGATGTTTGAATAAGTATTGAAAACTTTGTTATGATTAATGTAATACAAACATTGTATATGTTTTGGAAATGTGAATTGTATATTCAGTATTGAAAACTCGTTTCTCATGTTGATAAGAATGGATGACCGGCGAGTGGATCATGGTGATGAATTCGAATTACTATCATTGTTGTAATTGGTTTAAACATGGTTTTAATATTGGGTTTATAATTTCGAGGACGAAATTTTTTGAGAGGGGAGGTTATAGCGATTTTGGTTTAGACCCGACCCATTCTATGTTTTGGATCCAGGTTTCATTGCCTTGTATAGTTGTTCTTGTCTTGTTTCCGCTTATTTCCCTTTGAGTTTGGCTATTGGGATGTGTTGGTTACATTTGGAATAGATTGGTAGCTTGTTTTTCAAACTATTGCTGCCCAGAATTTTGCTTCTTTGCTCGAACAACACTTCTTGCACTCGAGCGGTCTTTGTGAACTTCCAATATTTTTGTAGGTCTGTAGAGATACTGGGAGTTGGCATTTTTCGCTCGAGCAGTATTTCTTGCGCTCGAGCAGTGTTCGCTGGAGTAAGCCTTCTTGTGATCAAGCGGTGGTTCTCTGTTTGTAAAACTTCTGAGAGTTGGTATTCTTCACTCGAGCGAAACTTCTTGCGCTCGAGCGGTGTAACTTATTGTGTCTAGTGGCTCGAGCGACACTTCTTACACTCGAGCGGTCTGCGCATATATTAGTTCGTAGAGTCATTTTTTCACCTCTGTCTCTCTAAACATTTCAAAACCCTCTTTTCTCTCACTCTGTCTCTGAAACTCATCTATTTCACTCAAATACACCTAGATCCATCGACCTTTTCACCCGTGTCCCTTTGTTAAAAAGGTAGAGCTCGACGAGGGCTTCGTTCTAATTGGAGCAAAGTTGATTTTCGGCGACTTTGAGTTTCCTTCATTCTCTCTCCTATCTTCTAAGCTTGAGGTAAGGGTTCTTTGCACTTTCTATGAGTTTTAACTTAGTTATTTGCTATTTCTAAACAATATTGTGATTTTGGGGATTTTTGAAACAAATCTAGGGTTTTGGGTTAAAGATCTAAAGGGTTTTCAAATCGATTCTTAGAAATGATTGTAGTGTTGAAAATAAAGTTGAGTTGTGATGAAGTGGTTGATTTCGATACTTCGGATTGATTTTGGAAGAAAAATGGATTTTGCCCTAAATGTCTCAAATGTTGATTTTATATAAATAATAAATTGATGTTGGCAATGTGGAATTGGGTTGATATTGATGAGGATGGTGGAGTTGGATATGTATTATCACTCATATCTTAAAATTTGAAAAATTTATCTTTATTGAAAATTGTTTACTTATTTAGAAATATTTGTTTCGGGCTATAGGTGGAGGATAGCTATGATTGTTGTAAAAATTGCATGAGAATTAGGAGAATTGAAACTATTGTCTCATCCATTTGCATCAAGTATTATTTCACTTTTATACATTGGAAATGTTTATCGTTTTGAGAAAAATGGATGAATCTGGGAAGTATATATTGGCTTATTGAAATAAGTTGGCCTGAGTGTTTATGATGAAAGTCCTAAAACTGCATATATACATGAGTGCCGATCCCGCGGATGAAATTTCTGTGAAAGGTTGGAATTGTTTTGAGATTTCTCAAAGTGTGATTCACTGCCTTATTTTCTATTGTAAAGGAAGTGATTTATGAATTCTGCTATTAACTTTCCATTACAAGGTTTTGGAAAAGATATAAAATATTTTAGCACGAGCATTGCATATGCATTCACCTTATATCTTTGTTAAGATTCATCTGCACGAGTATTGCATATGCATTCACCTTATATCTTTGTTAAGATTCATATACTGTGTTGGATTATTTCTACTGGGCTTTGGCTCACCCTATTTGGGAACAATATTTTCAGGTGCTGATGAAATGCCTCCGCCAAGGCAATAACTTGGGAGGACCTGGAGCA
Organism: Camellia granthamiana; assembly: GCA_036172215.1. NCBI lineage: Eukaryota > Viridiplantae > Streptophyta > Magnoliopsida > Ericales > Theaceae > Camellia > Camellia granthamiana. The sequence continues at coordinate 88,189,558 of CM069905.1, forward strand.
AGAGCTTCATTTTGTTTGATTGTTGTATATGTTTTGTACGGGCCGAGAGCCTTTAACTGTATTGGATTTAAATCCACTTTTGTTGTAACCAACCATTGTCTTGGAAAGTTATAAGTCTTTAGGGCATTTATTTTCTATTTTACTTTCATATCATATCTCTTGTTGTAACACATGCTACAGATTCAGGTTTAGAGCTTGTGGATGTGTAAATGCATGTGTTATCTTTTGTATAATTCAAATCATATATAAATGGAAAGGATATTCATTTTTGGAAATGCACTACCTTATTTGGTTACACGTCATGAGCTATCGTTACATTTTCGGGGCATTACAATAACCAAGCAACTTCAATTTATTTATTTATTTAAATTTCGAATTCAACTTTGTAAACTAAAAAAAATTCCACAAACATTTTTTAACTTGACTATAATCAAAGCAAATGTAAAAAAAAAAAAAGGGACCAATTTCACATGCCCTTTGCCTCAAAATCCCTCTTCCTTATTTATTATTATTTTTGTTTTGTTTTTTACCTTTCCTAAACTAACTACAAAAAACCCATAAATCTAGGGCATACTCTTCAATTTTAAGAGCATAAAACACATAAACCCATAAATCTAGGGCGCCTAGGTTATAGAAAAAATATAAAATAAAAATAATGTTTGGTTTCTCTCTTTTCTTCCTTTCTCTCTCTACCTCTCTCTCCCAACCCCTCAAATTCCAAACCCTCCTCTTACAATTTCTTCAAAAACCACAGTACCTCTCATAGACAACAACCTAAGATTCAAAAACCCTCACCCCTAATCAAAATTTGAAATCACCCTCTCGGTACAGTTACACCACTATCACCGACAACACCCTCTCTGAAACCACCCTCACTACCACCGTAGAACACCTCTTCCACACTACCTCCAACGCGACACCGTTGGGCCAAACCTTATCTACGATTATCTACGGCAACACTACCACCGGCCGCGACTTCAACAAGTATCGTATGACGACGGTTCATTTGGATCCAGTGCTCCCCGTGCCAAAAATGCTACACTCAGACTGACCGGATCTTCAATTTCACCAAATTGATTCGCCAGGCTGCAATAACCATCGGATGTGTCTCTACCAAGTATTGTACGGGGACGATTTGTTCATAGTGGACAATTTCTCAACCGAAATGTTGACATTTTGAAGGACCAGAGTCCCCAACGTTGCTCTCGGTTGTGGTCACGACAACAAAGGCTTGTTCGTCGACGCCGCCGGGTTGTTAGGTTTGGGCCAGGGGAAGCGAGGTTGAGAGACAAAATGGAGAGTGTTTAGTGAGGCTGGAAATTGGAAAGTGAGGTTGAGAGCCTTAAGAGAGATAGGAGAGTTTAGAGAGAGAATGAGAATAGCATGAGTGAGTGAATGTGTGTTTTGAAATTCAAAACCTAGAAGGTGAGGCTGAGAGAAAGAGAGATAGGAGAGTGTAGAGAGAGAATGAGGTGAGACGTGAGAGAGAAAGAGGGAACGTGAGTGGGTGCAAAGTTTTAGATGGTGATGTTAGATGTAAAAATAATGTTGTGCATAAAGCACAGCAGCAACTGCTACACATGGTATGGTGTTGTTTTGTTTCTTCTTTTTTTTTCCTTTTTTTCTTTTTTTTTTTTGGCTGATTGTTGTTGAATGGTATTGGCTTTCAAAAATATTCCTTGTGGCAAAATGTTTCATTAATTTTCTTATTGGTTTCATTTATTTAAAGAAAAAACCTTTGACCAAAATATTACTAATTTTCTTATTAGTTATTAAAAAATATTATATTTACAACCCATCTCTGAGTATTTGTTGAAAATCAAATAAAGTTAGAAAATTTTAAATTTTTAATACATATTTAAAAATATCTATATATATGACAGGATGGTTTTTGAAAAAAATATATTAGAGATACATTTTGAATCAACAGTTCAGATTATTTCATCTAACAATTTCCGAATCAAGATGATTTCTTTACTTTGTTTTTCCTCCCAAAGTATACCTCTCCCTTTTTCTTATTTTTTGAGTCTTTTCACCTATCCACTCACCCTCCCTCTTTTTTTGAGTTTTTTCCCAAATTTCAAGTGTAGTGCACTACTTTCTCCAATGCAATTGTATTCTTCGGGAATGAGTCTTTAGTTTGTTTTTTAATTTTTTTTTTTTGTTTTGTTGTGTTTTTTATTTTTCTTTATTTATTTATTTATTTATTTTTTGTATGTATAAAATGGTATTGGACTTTCAAAAGTATCTCTTGGGACAAAGTTTGGCAGCAGTTTTAAAAAAAAATAAAATAATAATAATAATAATAATAATAATAATAATAATAATAATAATAATAATAATAATTTGGACAAATCATAACTCAAAAAAAATAAAATCTCAAAGTTTAACCATGATAATAAAATAAATCTTGTGATTTTAATTTTTTTTAATTTAAACCCTTTTTTTTTAATCTAAATTATTTGATTATTTTTATTAAATAAAACCGACATAAAAAGTATATTTTAGTCATTAAACTTAATGTAGGTATACATAAAATATTTAAAATATCATTTTTTTTATTGAGTTTAATGGCTAAAATATTTTTTTTTTCGTTAGTTTTACTTAATATAAATAGATAAACAGTTTAGATTGAAAACAAATCAAAATATTAGGGTTTTGTTATAAGGATCAAATCCTAAGAGTTTTTTTTTGTTATATATAATTTCCCCAAAAAAATTTAACCAAATTATTATTGATTTTCTTATTGGTTGTATTTAAAAAAACTAGGCTACGAATTGTTAAAAATTAAATAATGTTCAAAAATTAAAATTTTAATACACATTTTACATATTCTTACACACTTTTATATATTTATATACATGTTTACATTTTTAATATAATTTATATACATATATATATATTTAAATATGTATTAAAAATTTAAAATTTTCTAACATTATTTAATTTTGAACAAATACTCAGAGATGGATTGTAAGCATAATATTTTTTAATAACCAATAAGAAAACAGTAATATTTTGGTCAAAGGTTTTTTTCTTTAAATAAATGAAACTAATAAGAAAATTAATGAAACATTTTGCCACAATAAATATTTTAACGGCCAATACCATTCAACAACAATGAGTCAAAAAAAGAAAAGGAGTACCGTACCATGTGCAACAGTTGCTGTTGTGCATAAGCACAGCAGCATCTTCTCATCTAACATCACCATCTAAAACTTTGCACCCACCCACGCTCCTTCTTTCTCTCTCACATCTCACATCTCACATCTCACATCTTTCTCTCTCTACACTCTTCTATCTCTCTTTTTCTTAGCCTCACTTTCCAGATTTTAAATTTCAAAACACATATGCACTCACTCATGCTCTTCTCACTCTCTCCCTCTCTCTCAAAACTCTCCTATCTCTCTTACGGCTCTCAGCCACACTTTTCAATTTCCAGCCTCACTAAACACTTTCTCTTTTGTCTCTTAGCCTTACTTCTCCTGGCCCAAACCCAACAACCTGGTGGCATCGACGAACAAGCCTTCGTTGTCGTAACTGCATCCGAGAGCAACATTGGGGACTCTGGTCCTCTGAAACGTCAACATTTCGATTAAGAAATTGCCCATCGTGTACGAATCGTCGCCGTACAATACTTGGTAGAAACACATCTGATAGTTATTGTAGCTCGGCAAGTCAATTTGGTCAAATCGAAGATTGGGTTGGTTTGAGGGTAGCATTTTCAGCATGGAGAGCACTAGATCCAAACGAACCATTGTCATATGATACCTGCTGATGTCGTGGTTGGTGGTAGTGTTGTCGTAGATTGTTGTGGATAAGGTTTTGTCCCTACGACATCACATTGGAGGCGGTGTAGAAGATGCGTTTTGGGGTGGTAGTGAGGGTAGTTTCGGAGAGGGTTGTTGTCAATGAGGGTGATATAACTGTACGGAGAGGATAATTTCAGATTCTGATCAGTAGTGAGGGTTTTTGAATCTTGGGTTGTTGTCTATGAAAGGTACTATGGTTTTGGAAGAAATTGTAGGAGGAGGGTTTAGAATTGGAGGAGTTGGGAGAGAGGTAGAGAGAGAAAGGCAGAGGAGTGAGAAACCAAACATTATTTATTTATTTATTTTCTATAACCCAGGCATGCCTTAGATTTATGGGTTTACGTGTTTTATGCTCTTAAAAGTGAAGAGTATGCCTTAGATTTATGGGTTTTTGTAGTTAGTAAAAATAAATAAATAAATAAAAGGAAGAGGGATTTTAAGGCAAAGGACATGTGAAATTGGTCCCATTTTTTTTTTTTTTTGCATTTGCTTTCTGTACTAGCTGGTGCTGCTGGGTTTAACTATACTCATGTTAAAAGATGTTTGTGAAATTTTTTTTAGTTTACAAAGTTGAATTCGAAATTTAAATAAATAGAAAAATTTGAAGTTGCTTGGTTATTAAGAGACGAAACATCATTAGAAATATTTATGTTTAATGATGAGATCAAAATATAATTGGAAGATGTTTTTTTGGAAAATGTTTTTTTCTTTGGTGAAAAAATTTAAATTGGGTTTAAATTGGGTTCTGTTAACAAAAAAAAATGGTTTAGTTTTACTATTAAAATGTACTCTTTTCACAAAGAGAGATAAGAGAGATAATGAGGACAGTGTGATTTGTTTAAAGACTGAAAAGGCCCACCTCGGTGACAAAGATAACATATTTTTATTTTCGGATAAAAAATCGGACCTGTATTTATATTTTTACCTCAAATTTTTAGCAACAACTTTGATAAGTTACATTTTTACTTAATAATTTTATACTCAATTATATTTTGATCTCATTATCAATTATAGCGTGCCTTTAGGCACGGACATACACTAGTATATATATAAATTATATTAAAAATGTAAACATGTATATAAGTATATATAAAAGTGTGCAAAAATATGTAAATTGTGTATTAAAATTTTAATTTTTGAACATGATTGAATTTTTAACAATTCGTAGCCTAGTTTTTTTAAATACAACCAATAAGTAAATCAATAATAATTTGGTTAAAGTTTTTTGGGGAAATTATAAAAATAAAAAAAAAATAAAAAAAGAAAGAAAGAAAAAGAAAAAGAAAAAACTCCTAGGATTTGACCCTTATGTCAAAATCTTAATATTTTAATTTATTTTCAATTTAAACTGTTTATCTATTTATATTAAGTAAAGCTAACGAAAAAAAATGGTATTTCAAACATTTTTGTATACCTACATTAAGTTTAATGGCTAAAATACACTTTTTATGTTGGTTTTATTTAATAAAAATAGACAAATAATATAGATTAAAAAAATAAAGGTTTAAATTAAAAAAATTAAAACCATAAGATTTATTTTATTGCCATGGTCAAACTCTGAGATTTTTTTGCTGTGATTTGTCAATTTTGGTTTTTTAAACTGCAGCCAAACTTTGTTCCAAGAGATATTTTTAAAAGTCCAATGCCATTTTATGTTACGGAAAATATGTGATTCCCCACAAGTAAATCAATTAATGGGAATAAAAACTAATGCGGAAAAATTAAATCAGAAGTAACGCAAGAATTTTTACGTGGTTCCCTCAATGTGAGGTATGTCCACGGGATCAAAATCCGATTCCACTATCAACCAAATAAGTTCTAAACGATTACAAATGAGACACTAATGGTCTCACAAAACCACCCTTAGGTGAATTCCAAATAATCACAAATAAACAAGAGGAAAGACCTCACCAAATAGATGAACAAAAATCTTCAGAACCAAAGTTGTAGAAGATCCAAAATAACGAACCAAATCAACACCGAAAACAAAGCAAAGAACCACCCAAATTAATTCCACTGTTCACACACCCAAATAATTGATTTCACCAAAGTGGAGTATGTGTAGCAGCCGTTTTCTTCACCTCGGGATGAGCAAAAACCAACCCTAAAATATTGTAAATCTAGAGTTTATTATCAAACCTTAGTTGTTTCCAAATTGGATTGGGTCTCCACAAATTAAATATAATATATAAAAATATATTATAATTAATACTAAACCAAATTAAACTCTTTTTTCAAAACCAATTGGGTCCCACACTTCAATAAGGAGGTATACCCAACAATTCTCCCCCTACCGACTTAGGTAGAGAAATCAACCATACTGGCCAAAGTTCGACAATTTAAATGTTTGTCCCCCGACAAAGTCTTTGTCAACATATCTGAAATATTATCATCTGTGTGAACCTTTTCGAGTTGTAACAATTTCGAATGTAACACATCACGAATCCAATGGTATTTCACATCAATGTGTTTCGATCTCGAATGAAAAGTAGAATTTTTACTCAAGTGAATAGCACTTTGACTATCACAATAAAGCACATACTTTTCTTGCTTTAAACCCAACTCTTGCAAAAATTTCTTCAACCATAACTCTTCTTTGCAAGCTTTTGTAATGGCAATAAATTCAGCTTTGGTAGTTGAGAGAGCAACACATTTTTGTAATTTAGATTGCCATGCCACAGCTCCCCCTGCAAAAGTCATCAAATACCCCGAAGTAGATTTCCTAGAATCAACATCACCGGCCATGTCAGAATCTGTGAACCCATCAAGTATCGGCTTACCATCCCCAAAACACAAACACACCTTCGAAGTTCCTCGAAGATACCTTAGAATCCATTTTATCGCTGCCCAATGTTCTTTACCCGGATTAGAGAGAAAACAACTCACCACACCAACGGCGTGAGCAATATCCGAACTTGTACAAACCATGGCGTACATCAAAGAACCAACTGCTGAAGCATAAGGAACTTTCAGCATCTCTTCCTTGTCTTTCTCACTTGTAGGACATTGATTCGAACTAAGCTTGAAGTGACCCGCAAGTGGACAACCAACCGGCTTTGCTTTATTCATGTTGAATCTTTCAAGAACTTTCTCAATATAGCTTTCTTGAGACAACCAAATCAGCCTCTCTTTACGATCACAAACAATTTTCATACCAAGTATTTGCTTTGCCAGTCCCAAATCTTTCATAGCAAAAGACTTGCTCAACTTCAATTTCAACCTGTTTATCATGGTAGAATCTTGACCCACAATTAACATGTCATCAACATAAAGCAAAAGAATAATAAATTTGCCATCTTGAAAATTTTTTACAAACACACAATGGTCCGAAATGGTTTTAGAAAAACTATTATTCATCATGAAATAGTCAAATTTTTTGTACCATTGCCGCGGGGCTTGCTTGAGACCATACAAACTTTTCTTCAATTTGCAAACAAATTTCTCTTTTCCTTTCTCTACAAAACCTTCTGGTTGCTCCATGTAAATTTCTTCTTCAAGATCACCGTGAAGAAATGCGGTCTTCACATCAAGTTGCTCAACTTCAAGGTTCATACTTGCAGCCATGCCAAGTACAACCCGAATAGAAGACATCTTCACAACCGGCGAGAAAATCTCATCAAAGTCAATACCTTTCTTTTGCCCAAAGCCTTTCACAACAAGACGTGCTTTGTACCTCAGATTCTTACTATCATTCTTCAATTTGAAAACCCACTTATTTTTCAGAATTTTCCTCCCTTTAGGCAACTTCACTGAATCATAAGTGTGATTTTCAAGTAAGGAATTCATCTCCTCTTCCATGGCTTTTTTCCAATCACCTTTCTTTGCATGCTCAACTGCTTCTTGGTAGCTCTCAGGCTCCCCTTGATCGGAAATCAACACAAATTCATTGGGAGGATACTTTCTTGAAGGTTGTCGGTCCCTTGTAGATTTCCTCAACTCAAGTTGTGGTGGCGGTTCTTGAGTTGGATGCTCTTCCTCAATTTCTGGCTCAACTGCATTAGGATTAGCATCATCCTCCACATCTTCAATAGGTAGCTGCATATCTCCCCCATTTTCATCATCAACTGAAGATGAAGGAGATAGATCCATGTCAATGAGATCACTAGATTTTGGCTCTGGTTGATCACCTTTGCCAAAGTCTTCGATTGTTTGGTCTTCAAGAAACACAACATCACGGCTTCGAATGACTTTCTTGTCGACCGGATCCCACAATCTATACCCAAATTCATCACGCCCATAGCCAAGAAAAATACATTATCTTGACTTACCATTAAGCTTGGACCTCTCATCCGTTGGAATGTGAACAAAAGCTCGGCAACCAAACACTTTCAAGTGCTCATAAGACACATCTTTGCCGGTCCAAACTCTTTCTGGAACATCACCATTCAAAGGATAGGAAGGAGACAAATTGATCACGTCAACCGCTGTCTTCAATGCCTCACCCCAAAAGGATCTTGGCAATTTAGCTTGTGAAAGCAAACACCTTATTCTTTCCACAATGGTGTGGTTCATCCTCTCGGCAGCTCCATTTTGTTGAGGAGTCTTCTTAACTGTCTTTTGATGCCGAATACCTTGGCTGCGACAATACTCATCAAATGGCCCAATGTATTCACCACCATTGTCTGATCGGATGCACTTCAATTTCTTCCCTGTTTCTCTTTCAACCATGGCCTGAAAATGCTTAAATACTTCTAGAACTTGATATTTAGTTTTTAGTAGAAAAGCCCAAACTTTCCTTGAATAACTTTCCTTGAATAATCATCAATGAAAATAACAAAATAAAGTGCACCACTATGTGTTCTAACTTTTAAAGGACCACAAACATCCGAATGAATCAACTCCAACACATTTTCTTTTCTAGAAGCGACATTTTTATGAAAAGAAACTCTATGTTGTTTACCCGCCAAACAATGAACACAAGTTTTAAGATGTGTACCTTTCAAACCGGGTAGAAGCTCTTTCTTGAACAATACTTGCAGCCCCTTTTCACTCATGTGGCCAAGCTGCTTATGCCACAATTCGGTAGAAATATCATCTTCAAGTGCATTGACAATACCTTTACAATTTTTTCCTTGCATCGAATAAAGTGTATGAGTCTTCTTGCACTTGGCCACCACCAAAGAACCCTTTGTGAGCTTCCATATTCCATCACCGAATTTGTTGTTGAAGCCTTCATCATCTAGCTTCTCGGTAGAGATCAAATTGAGGCGAATGTTAGGAACATGCCTCACATCTTTAAGCAACAACTTGCAGCCCAAATTTGTTTCCAAGCAGACATCACCCATGCCGATAATCTTGGACAAACCTTCATTACCTATTCGAACAGAACCATAATCTCCTTCGGTGTAGGTAGTGAAGAAATCAACTCGAGAAGTCACATGAAAAGAAGCACCGGAATCAATCACCCAATTGCTCTCTTGGCCCACAAAATTGATACAGTCATCTCACTACTAGAAAAAAGGGGCATTTGACACGGAACAATTTGCGACGGTTTAAGTGCCGTCGCAAAAGGTTGCTTTTTGCGACGGTTTAAGTGCCGTCACGACATTTATAGTTTTTGCGACGGAAAAAATTAGCCCGTGGCAAAAAGTAAGGTTATATGCGACGGTAAGTTAAACGTGGCAAAATTTTTCTGGTTTTAAATTTTTTTTCCTTTTTTGCGACGCTCTTTTGGCAATCCGTCACAAAATTTTATTTTTTTTCTTTTTCATTCGCGACAGGCCTTAACATCGTCGCAAATAGTAATTCCTAAATTCGCGCCAAAACCCCTTCCTATTCTCCCTCTTTCCTGATACTCCCAAATTCTCTGTTATCTCTTAAGATCAAAAAAAAAAAAAAGCCCTAATCTCACTGCTCTCTCCCTCCCTCTCACCCAATCGTCACTCTATCTCTCTGGCGGGGGCTGCGACGATGAGAGGAGGCGGTTGTGAAATCTGGATGCCTGCGACGAGGTTTGATAAATTAGCCTCTAACCTTCTCTTTCCCCCTCTCTCCCTCCTTCCCTCCCTCCTATATCCTTTGGATCCCACGTTTCTGAACCTGCGCTCCTCTTCGCGAACACCTTCTGCTTCATTCTCTAGATTTCTGAGGTACTTTCACATCTGGGTTTCTCTTAATTTTGTTTGGTTTACTTTCAATTTTTTAAATTGAAAGTAAAGAGAGGGTTTGAAGGGGAAGGGTTTCAAACGGTGATCTTTCTTCAACAGCGAGACTAGTTCGATGGTACAACAAGACTGGTTCGGTGGTGGCAACGATCGACGGTACACACTCATCTCATCTATTCTCTTCTCTTCGATCTGAAATCAAAAGTTTTCATGGGTGCCTTTCTATGTTGCTCGAAGTTGTTATGGGTGCCTTTTGAATGGAATAGGGGTGTTAATAGTGTTGATTTTAGGGAATATGGGAATAAGGGTTTGGATGCTTTGACTAGTGAGAGAGTATATCGAGCTACAGAAGACTCAAGTGAGGCTGATTTTTGATTTTTGCTTTCAAGAAACCCCATTACTCTTCAACTTGGACAATGATTCTATCTTTAACGAAAGCAACTGATAGAACTAATTTTCAAATCTGGTTTTGCAGATTTCAAATCTAATTCTTCCTCATTGATTTGTTTTGTTTTGTTTTGTTTTTTTTTTTTTTGATGATGATGATGATGATGATGATGATGTCTGGGTTTTTAATTTGTTAATTCATTGGTACTACTTTCAATTTTGGAATGGTGGAACTGTGATTTTGAGTTTTCTGGGTTATGGTTATTTATTTGTGTGAATTGCTAGTTGTTCAAGTAAAGTTCTTTGTCAAATGCAAAGTTTTGTTTTTTGGGATTAATGGGAGAAATACACTTTTTTTTCCTTCTTTTTTTTCTTTTTTTTGTTGTTGGTAGAATTGTGATGATTTTGAGTTTTCTGGGTTATTTATTTGTGTGAATTGCTGGTTGTTCAAGTTCTTTGTCAAATGCACAGTTTTGTTTTTTTTTTGGGATTAATGGGTGAAACACACTGTACTTATGAGAACCATTAATGTGAGTGGAGTGTGTAGCTGAAATGTCGTTGAGGTTCTATTCTGTCAAATTGATAGGTTATAATTTATCAATGTAAAAGGGGAAATGAAATATTTGAAGTTAATATGGTGGAGTTTTTGCAGTTTCATATTTACTAGTTCAAGTAGCTGCAAATATTTTTTAATATCTCATATTTTTATTTTGTTTCCCTTTCTCATTTTTTAGTTTAAAGTTAGTTGTCCTTTTTGTTTTGTGGCTAGTACATTGTTTCTCTTCATCTCCATTGACTTCATGGTGTCTGATAAATCTGTGTGTGTGTACATGGCTAGGACCATGTTTTGAACTATTTTATTTTCTTAAATTCTAGAGCTCTGTTTTTGTCAAGAAGGAATTCAATGACAGCCATGACTACTTAATCATTGTTTCTCAAACTAACTTAACAAAAAGGGTCTTACAAATGCTTTTTTCCATAGTCCTGATTTAGGTAGGTAGTTTTTATTTTTATTGGGGTTAGGAAATTAGCTCAAAGGTTGAACTTTTAGCTTTGGGTTTGTTAGGAAATCACATTATCATGCTGTTTTTCAAGCAAGACAGTTTTTCCTGTTTGTTAATGGGAACAAGGCCCCTGGACCCAATGGCTACCCGGCTAGTTTCTTTAAGAGTTCCTGGGAGGTTGTGGGTAAGGATATTGTTGAGGCTATTAAATTTTTTTTTACTTCTGGTGAACTTCTTAAGGAGTTTAATAGCACCTTGATTGGTTCTAGTATACCTAAAGCTGGGCAGTGGTTGGTTCTAGTATACCTACTGCTGCTACTGTTTTATTGGGACTCTATGCACCTTCAGCTGAGCCTATTATTAAGGTATGTTGGAGCTCCATACCTCTAGAGTCATTTCTTTTTCTTTTTCTTTTTTTGTTTTCCTATAGTAAGCTTGATTTGTTCCATGATAGTCCTGCATTTTGTAATTTTTTTAAGTGTTACTTTTATGTTGGATAGGACAAGAACTTCAATAATATGCCAAAGTGTGAGCATTCTGTGAAAGCTGCACGAACCGAAACAACTAAGCAGTTACATTGTTACCATAACAAAAAAATCTACCTGTTACATTGTTGTTCTCTTTACTATTGGCTACTCTACAGCGTGATGCCATGATGGTGTTATTTTGGAAAATGGAAGTGTACATTTTGCCAGCTTGAAATATGCATGTTGCTCCTTTAGGTTTCCTCTGGATTTATTTTAACTATGGGATTGATCCTTGTTTATAAATGGCTTACAGTATTTCTGATTTATATCCTCGTGATATATTATTCTTCTTACCAAAGAAATATATTCCTTTTCTTATGTAAGTTCCCTTCTATAGAGACTGGCAGCGGGTGAATGGTTTACAGCCCGAGTCTCTGCTTGTGGACTATTTCATATTGCTTACCCTAGTGCCTCAGAGATGTTAAAGACAGAATTACGGTCAATATACAGCCAGTTGTGTCAGGATGACATGCCTATGGTGAGGAGGTCTGCTGCAACAAACTTGGGGAAGTTTGCTGCAACTGTTGAACCTGCTTATCTCAAGACTGACGTCATGTCAATATTTGAGGATCTTCCACAGGATGGTAAGTTCTTTTTTATACGCTAGGCCACAACAGTCTTAATTTTCCAACTTATGATCAGGTACATATTGAGGGATGCATGGATTGGTCCAACTGTGATAAACATTTGGCAAGCTTTAGTTAGCAGATTGCCAACCTCTAGCAGCGGAGGTGATTTTTTACCCATGCTTGGAACATTCAAAGCTGGAATATTTATTGGAACCATATGATAAGGGTGGATGTGATGAATTAGGACCACAATAACTGAATATGTAACTGTAGTAGGCAATCTAAATGTGGATGAGATGAAGAATGGGGAAGAGGGATGGATAGTTGTAGGTGTAGATGCCAGCTAGCTCAGATGGTGAAATCTTCACAAAGAAAAACCAGCAAATATCCCAAGATGCACAAAATAGATAAAATCGTACTAATAAGTATTTGGACTCAAGAAATGAAGGTTTATTAGTCTATAGCCGAAGACCTAGGTTGCATTGTTAAAAGACAAACTGAAAATTGAAGCTTAACAGAAAGTAAAAGATTATCGATGGAAAATTGTTGCTTTTGGTAACATGTAAAATCAAGTGGGTAATACCAAAGCTTGTCGAGAAAGCTATTAGCCTCAGAGAAACCGTGAAAGCTGCACGAACCGAAACAACTAAGCAGTTAAGGCTCTGATTATTCACATTTTCATTTTCTCCGCATGTATTGGTTAGACAATGTTGCCAGTGAGCTTCATATAGAATTCTTAATTTGTTTCCTGTAGTGGGTGTGATATTGTTTTCTTGTTATCGTGCTTTGCATTATAATATGCTAGCCCTGTAGTAGTCTCTCTTCCTTTCTTTGATTTGTCAATTTTTATTTGCACAGTAGAGAATAAATCTTTTTCATTCTGCATCTTTCAACCATTAATCACTAATGCCAGCTATTTGGAATTATGATGCAGCTGGTGCATAAAAGCATAGAACTTCATGATTGATCATTCTGGTTTTCTCTGTGACATAGAACAATGGGTCTTAAGATTTTTATATTCAATTTTTTACCCGTCCTGGAGTGTATATTCTCTTGTTACTTCTATCATTTGCTATCTATGTTTGATTTGCACACATCAAGGCATTTTTATTTCTTTATGGTCATTCCATATTCACAAACCCTCGGAGTTTGAATGGCATTGATTAGTTGAAGGATGATGGTTGACTTCTGTATGTGTTCACCTGGGTGACAGTTGGGGAACTTAGTTCCACTGCTTGGGTTAACCTGGGCAATTTGTCGAACATGATGAGAACATGTGTTTTCTTTTTTATGAAAAATTTCCATATTGAGACGCTCCAATTCATTTTGCTTTTTGTTTCCGTAGGCTAAAAAAATGTCGATGACTAGAAAAAGAAAACTGTTGAGGTTCGATCTTCTGCTTGGGAAATTTCAGAGGCAGTGAAAGCATTTCTGAGTAAATTATAACAATAATTATTTTGTTCTAATCCAACTCCTTTTTTTTTCCTAGTCCAGTTGATGGGCTTTGAAGAACATTAGGGGTTTGAAGAACATTAGAAATTCACTTGGTTGAGTTTATTTTTTAGTTTATTGTTGACAGAATTCACTCGGACTTGAGTTGGTTACTTGTTCAATGTAGTCAGATTTTTGGAAGGAAGATCATAAATTGTGACCTGCCAAATTGTCAATCCACTCTTTGAAGATTTCAAAACTTAACTGAATTCATTTATGAAATCTTTGTTTATTTGAGTGGGACTCTTTATTTTTAGTATTCCGATTTTACATTACTAGTGTTTTGATTAAACCAAGCTAGTTTTTAATCTAGCTTGTTCAGAACACCTCTTATTCCAATATTTATTGTTCTTGATTGCACTTGTCAAGTGTGTTTTGGTATGTTAACTGTGGTGAAATGTTTTTACAGCTATTTAATATCAGCGAGGAAGTAGTAATTGATGCTACAAATAAAGGAAATGTAGGACGATTGATCAACTATTCTATAAGTTTCTATTTTAGAAATTAATACAGAATTTTGTTTATTTATTGGCTAACAAGCTTCTAATGATATGAGTGTTTTTTCTTGATAAATTCTTTTTTTATTGGCAACAGGGTTAGCTGCTCCAGCTGTAAGCTTAAAATTATTTATATTGTAAATGATTTTTTTTTTTTAAGTTTTTTTTTGCAGGTACAACCCTTTTGAGAACGTGATGATATCTTCGCATATCGATATTAGAGTTTACAGTCTTATTTATTTATTTATTTTTTGAAAAAAATATCAAATGTTTTATATTTTCTGTAAGCTTGAAAATAATTATATTGTAAATGATGATTTTTTTTTCTTTTTTGTTTCTTTTTGCAGATGCAAACCTTTTGAGTACGTGATATCTTCACATATCGATATGGAAGCTTACTATTGATATCAAAACAAGCTACATTATATCTGTTTTTATTTTTTTTATTTTTTTATTTCTATTGTCGATACTAAAAATTTGAGTTCTTGAATTTCAAAAATTATTAGTATTGTTAAAGGTTATTTTATATATTTTTGTAAATAATATTTGATTGACAATTGTTACAAGGTATATATATTATTCTTGGTATATGATTTTTTGAATGTGAATATGGATGTGGATGTAGATATATTTTTAAAAATATTAATAATTTCTATAAGAAATATTTAATAAAATATGATTTTATAAAAAATAATTTTATTGCGACAATAATAAACCGTCGCTAATGTAATTCTCATTTCCTTATATTTTATTAGCGACGGGTTAACTTGTTGCATATACATATAAGTTCCAATCTTTTCCGACGGCTTCAACTGTTGCAAATAAATCTTTTGCGTCGGTTTAAACTGTTGCTAATACGGTATTAACTTAATACTACTTTTTTGGTGACGTTTTAGACCATCGCTAACAATACTTTTTGCGACGGCAAATATCGTCGCCAAAAAGGTTTTTTGCGACGGCAATCAACATCGTCACTAAAAATGCCATTTTTTTTCCCTTTTTTGTGTTAGGCGAAACCGTCGCAAAAACTATTAATTAGCCGTCGCTACAAGAATGCGACAGTTTGTAACCGTCGCAAATACTTTTTGTCACGCCGCTTTCTGCCACCCCCAATTTTCCGTCACTGCTTCGTCGCAACAAGTCTTTTGCGACGATATATGGACATTTTGCGACGTTTGAGACCGTCGCAAAAAGTCCGATTTTTAGTAGTGTCTTCGCAAACAACCATGAGATCATCGGTAGTAACTGCCGTTGTGTCTTCTTGCTTTTTATCCACACTTTTGTCACGCCTTTTCTCCTTATTCTTGAGCTTTCAGCATTCCCGCTTCATGTGCCCTTTCTCACGGCAACAATAGCACTTAATGTCTTTCTTTGAAAAAGAACCATCTTTTGATTTGTCACGGCTTTGATCACGACCATGAGGAGTCTTACTCCTTCCCCTTGTTTTACTTCGGCCTCTCACAACAAATGCTTCTGAATGAGAGGAACCTGCTGATTTTCTTCTAGTTTCTTCATTCAACAGGCTACTAGTGACTTGGCCCATTGTGACAACTCCATCAGGTGCTGAATTACTAACTGTCACAACCAAAGTCTCCCAACTTTCGGGTAAGAACTAAGTAGCATCAAAGCCTGCAACTCATCATCAAAAACAATTTTCATGGAAGCAAGTTGGTTAACAATACTCTTTATTTCATTCAGATGTTCCGGAATAGGGCTACCTTCTTTATATTTTAAATTAACCAACTTACGAAACAGAAAAGCTTTATTTGTGGCTGATTTCCTATCATAAAGGCCTTCTAACTTTTTCCATAAATCATGTGCTGAAGTTTCAGTAGCAACATGATGAAACACACTGTCATCAATCCATTGACGGATAACACCAACGGCTTTTCGATTAAGCCTATTCCATTCATCATCTTTCATACCATCGGGTTTGCCACTATCACCCTCAATGGGTCCATACAAATCTTTACAAAATAATAGGTCCTCCATTTTAGTTTTCCAAGTTACCCAATTGCTTCCATTGAAGCTAGACATACGACCCACATTCCCCTCCATTGATTTACACAAATAAATAGACCCAAATAAATCGTAAGCTCTGATACCAGTTGTTAGGGAAAATATGTGATTCCCCACAAGTAAATCAATCAATGGGAATAAAAACTAATGCAGAAAAATTAAATCAGAAGCAACACAAGAATTTTTACGTGGTTCCCTCAATGTGAGGTACGTCCACTGGATCAAAATCCGATTCCACTATCAACCAAATAAGTTCCAAATGATTACAAATGAGACACTAATGGTCTCACAAAACCATCCTTAGGTGAATTCCAAATAATCACAAATAAACAAGAGGAAAGACCTCACCAAATAGATGAACAAAAATCTTGAGAACCAGAGTTATAGAAGATCCAAAATAACGAACCAAATCAATACCGAAAACGAAGCAAAGAACCACCCAAATTAATTTCATTATTCACACACCCAAATAATTGATTTCACCAAAGTGGAGTATGTGTAGCAACCGTTCTCTTCACCTCGGGATGAGCAAAAACCAACCCTAAAATATTGTGAATCTAGGGTTTATTATCAAACCTTAGTTGTTTTCAAATTGGATTGGGTCCCCACAAATTAAATATAATATATAAAAATATATTATAATTAATACTAAACCAAATTAAACTATTTTTCCAAAACCAATTGGGTCCCACACTCCAATAAGAAGGTATACCCAACATTTTATACACAGAAAAAAACAAAAACAAAAACAAAAACAAAACAAAACAAAACAAAAATAAATAAAAAAAACAAAATTAAAAAACAAAAAAAAGACTCATTCCCGAAGAAGACAATTGCATTAGAGAAAGTAGTGCACTACAATTGAAATTTGGGGAAAAAAACTCAAAAAAAGAGGGAGGGCGAGTGGATGGATAGTTGAAAAGACTCAAAAAATGAGAGAAAGATAGAGATATATATTTTGCGGCCGGGGGGGGGAGGGGGGGGGAGGGGAGGGGGGAAAACAAAAGTAAAGAAATCATCTTAACCCTTAAATTGTTAGATGAAATAATCTGAACCGTTGATTCAAAATGTATCTCTAATACATTTTGAGACATTTTCAAAAATCGTCCTGCCATATTATATAGATATAACCGATTTCATTTTATGGGATTTAAAATTTTATTTAATTTGGTTTGATTTGGTTATTGACTATAGCATTCCTAGTTTAGACCCGACCTGTTGATGTTTTGAATCCAAGTTTCATTTGTCTTATTTAGATATTCATACCGTGTTTCTCCTTATTTCTCATTGAGTTTGAGTTTTGGAGTGTCTTGGTTGTGTTTGGAACAAGTTGGTTGCTAGTTGGTTCAAACTATTGTTATTAGAATTTGGCCTCTTCGCTCAAGCGAAACTTATTGCGCTCGAGCGAGCTTTATGAGCTCTCAATACTTTTGCAGGCTTGTAGATACTGGGGAGGTAGTGTTCTTCGCTCGAGTGAGATTTCTTACGCTCGAGTGACGATCCTCTATCTGAAAAACTTCTAGGACTGTGTATTCTGTACTTGAGCGGAACAACTTATTATGTCTGGTCGCTCGAACGACAACTCCTGCGTTCGAGCGAGCTATGCGTATATTAGTTCGTAAAAAGGCCATTTTACATCACTTTTTTATATATCTCTCTCTAAACTTTCTAAAAACCCTAAGTTGAGACCTTCTCTCTCTGAAACTCACATTCTCTCCTCTAAAATAATGGATAGTTGTACAAATGAAAAATAATAGTGTTATCATTTTTACGCTAAAATGCATATTTTACCTCATTTATTAGCGTGTATTCACAATATCTACGTTAGTTTTGGTCTTTTTAACTCTATTTAAAAGAATATTGATGTAATTATATCAAATTTATTATATTTTATTTTCTAAACCTAAAAAATGGTCAATGTAACCTATTTTAAAATTTTAGTTTGTAAAATGAGACCCAATAAACATCATAAATATCACATCAATTTATAAAAGCAATTAAAAAAATTTAGGAAAAACTATAAATACACCTCATGAGTTTTACTTAAAATACGAATTGTTCCATATTATAATGGCTTGAGTCAAGATCCGACCCCTTTTATACTCTTTGATTTAGAATCTGATGCATATGGTTGTTGTTCATTCTTCTTTTTGTCTTGTTGTTGATTGAGATTGGTTGTCTGGAGTTGTTGGATTTTATTTTGAGCAGGTCAGGAGTTAGTATTTCAAAAGAATTTTTGTTTGTTTGTTGTTGAGTTCGCTCGATCGGTCTTTTGTTTCTCCCAGAATAAGTGTTTGCAGTCTGAACTTCTGAGAGTGGGGTGTTCTTTGCTCGAGCGGTCTTTCCTTCGTTCGAGCGATCTCTTTGTAGGTTTGAATTTCTAGGAAGGGGTTATTCTTCGCTCGAGCAGTGACTAGTTCACTCAAGCAATTTGTTTTGTAGGGTGGATGTTCTGGAAGTTTGGTTTCTTCACTCGAGCCATGGATTGGTCGCTCGAGCGGTCTGTGCGCATAAAGGTACAGGGAAAAGAGCTTTCCTTTCACTTTTTGATTTCTCTCTCTCTCTAAAAGCTCTCTAGTCAAAATTTCTTTCCCTCTCTCTCTCTAAAATCTCATATACGCTGATCTTGCCATCTTGGTGCTTCGGGATAAAATGTAGAGCTTGTAGAGGTGAACGTTTTAATCGAAAAAGTTCAAGTTTTGGTCTCCGTCAAATTTTGAGATTTATTCCTATTCTTTTCATACCTTGAGGTAGGGATTTCTTTAGTGTTTTGTATGGTGTTTAATCTTTTCATGTGTTCCTTAAATAGTAGTGTTTTGGGAGTTGTGAGTTTGATTTAGGGTTTGATTTGGAATGATTTGGGTTGATTTTGTAAGTATAAAAAGGAGATGTTCAAATGGGTTCATAGGAAATGTTGTGAAAATGGTTATATTGATGAGTTGAGTTAAAATCTTGAAAAAATCTCTTCTAAATGAATTTTTGAAGAGAACACATATTTATTTGGAAAACCTTAGAAATCATTGGTTTTGAAAAATGAGGTGAATGATGGGATATGTTGGACCCTTATTGAGTTGGAAAGTAGAATGAAACATGTATTGTTATTCCTATATTAAAATTTTGAAATTTCTATTTGTTCGTAATAATTTACTTCTTGTATAGAGATATTTGTTTTAGGCTATCGATGGAGGATAGCTATGATTGTTGTAGAAATTGCATGAGAATTAGGTTAATTGAAACTAATTACTCATACATCTTACATTGAATATTGTTTCATATTTATACATTAAAAATGTATCGTGTTGAGAAAAATAGGTGAATACCTTGGTGAATCTAGTTAGAGGGTGTGGTTGTGGTATTATCTATGTTGGCCTGTGTGTCTTTAGTGAAAGTCCAAAAACCCGCATGGTTAAGTGCCAATCCTTCCGGTTAGTACCAATAAAATGGCTCTGGTAAAGCTTGTATAGCCTGCTGGCAGACACGTACCTAGAGATTTCCAGTGTTGTGTATCCACTGCCCTATTTTCTGATATAAAAAGTATCGGTTTATGAATTGATTTATAAACATAGCATTGCATTATTTTGAAGGAAAAAAATGTAATGTTTTGGTAAATGGCATTCATGTGCATTTACCATATGACTTTGTTAAGCATCATACAATATATTAAAGTAATCTCTGTTGGAAAAAATGATTTTTGGGGACTTTAATTTATTATTAAAGTGTGGTGACTTTAATTTAATATTAAAGTGGGTCCCAACCTTTTATTGTGTTGGGTCCAAGTGAGCCAAAAACCATTGGGTTTTGAATAAGAAATTGCCAAGAAATTGCTTCATGATGTTAGATTCATGAATAAGATTTTAAAGAGTATTTAAATCCTTTTTCTTGGCTAAAGGGTGTGAATCCTGTTGGGCATCCAAACTTTTCATCTTTCTGGAAAGGGGGTATGGATCCTGGTTAATGGGGCTTTAATGACCAGCCATAAAGGCTGGAGGCTCTTCCTCTCTCCCCTATACATGTATAAATTGAGACCCTCCTGTCAAGTTTCAATATAGAAATTTTTGCTTTCATTTTACAAGTCAGTTTGCCAGAAAGTTCCTATTGTGAGAGAGTGCTGCCATTGTTTTGTTCGCTAAGTTAGACAGATAGTGCTTCTGCTGTAGCTGGTTTTGACCGTCGTATCCTGGGAGACAGACGCCGGGTTTCCTCAAGCACTCGACCCGTGAGGCGGCGAAATCTGTTTTAAGGAAACTGCTTCCGTGCAGGCTTCGGTTTCGTCTCTTTACCCTTTTATTGTTTTGTATATTTCTGTTGAAATTTAGTTGTAATTATCAGCATATGTTCTTGGTATATAATTTGTTTTCTTCATAAATCTATTTATTTAATTTCACAATTTAAACAACAAGCTTAAAACAGATTTTATATATCTTTTCTATGAAATTGATCGAATAGATTTATATAGACTATTAGGTTAGTTTTGTATAATGTTACTAGGAATTGTTGCGGAATTACTCACTATTTCAATGATTGTAAATTATGCAATGTTACTCTCTAATTGCTTAGTTTAATTAGAATGCTCTATTATAATTTGCATACTTAATTGTATTAGTATGATCTTGTTTTATGTGTATGGTTCATCATTCCCCTACCATGATTTGCATGAATTTTAAGGTTATAAAATATAATTTATGGATGTTGCAATTTGACATGCTAATTCTATTCTAGTCTCAATTTGTTACATGCTTATTATTTTCTAGGCTAGATTACATAATTTAATGTATTTTGGAGTTATAGAGTTTTTATGAATTGTGTACATGATTAATCTAAATTATTTAATTGGGTGCATTAATCTAAATTATTTAATTAGGTGCATTAATCTGAGTTATTTAATTGGGTGCATTAATCTGAGTTATTTAATTTGGTGCATTAATCTAAATTATCTAATTGGGTGCATTAATGTGAATTAATTAATTGGGTGCATTAATCTAAATTATTTAATTAGGTGCATTAACTTTGAATTTGACTTATCTATTTGGAGTTATTAGTTTAAATGTTTATTATGAATTAATTTCATTCATGTCTCATGAGTATTGAACTTTATTTTAAAGTTGTAATTTAATTTTGAAGTTACAAATTGTATTTTGTTTTGGTACCTTATATTAGTTGGTTACTTATATAATTAATAGTTGGCTAGATGGTTTCAATTATTTATTATAATTTAATTTTTAGATTATTTGTTTGTATTTTGTTGTGGTTTGCTACTAACTTTCTTTGTAGGGATACCAATGCGAAAAACAAATATAAAACCAAATGGATAGAATTTGGGATGTAAAAACAAAAATGTTTGGACTACTAACATTTGTGTTGAATAGGAATACCTAAGCGTGGAAAAGCTTTTGGACTAAATAGAATCCTTATGGATTGGTTATTTTATCAAAATGTTTGAAGCATGTTTGCTTGAGATGTAGTTGGTTTGTTTACCAATTTATAGTAGCAAGTTTTATTTGCTTATATTGTTGTAGCAATTGTTTTACATTGCCTGTATAAGTTTTTGACCTTTTAACCTAGTTCATCCCTAAGAAAATTTAATTCTTAAAATTGTTTATCACGGACTAGGAGTCAACAAGCTCTTAAAAGTTTTGTCAAAAGGTTAACTGGGTTTTAAGTGGGACCAATGTGACCCCTCCAGTCTTCCTGGGAACTTTCTTGACCATATTCGATTCTAGGTTTTGTGGTGAGACTAATTTTTGAATTAATTTTTCTTCTAAGGGATTTTCTAAGGGTTAAGTTTAATTTCTGGAAACACAGAAGTGATATTCTGGTGTAATTTTCAGAAATGGAAACTATCACTGATGCTGCTGCTACTGCTAATGTTGGTGGGGTTTTGAACCCCGGGGCAACTGGATTGCCAACCCCTACTGCTGTGACCTCTGTGGTCAACCCTGGTGTTTCTCCGGCTGTTCCGGGAGGACCGCTTAGTTACCATGAGCGTCCAGAAAAATTTGCTGGGGAAAACTTTAAGAGATGGCAGCAAAAGATGCTATTTTACTTGACCACGCTAAACCTTGCCAAGGTTCTGAGTGAGGATCCTCCAGCCGTGGCAGAGAATGAGCCTGACAGGCAGAAAGTCATGGCGCTTGACACATGAAAGCAGACAGACTATCTTTGCCGGAACTATGTGTTCAATAGCTTGGCAGACTCACTCTATAGTGTGTTTTGTTCCAAGAGCTCAGCAAAAGAATTATGGGAATCTCTGGACAAAAAGTACAGGACTGAGGATGCCGGGGCAAAGAAATTTGTGGTTGGCCGTTTCCTTGATTTTAAAATGGTAGATTCTAAAACTGTGATAAGCCAAGTCCAGGAGTTCCAAGTGATCTTGCATGATATTCATGCTGAGGGGATGCCTTTGAACGAGTCATTCCAAGTTGCTGTGATCATTGAGAAACTTCCCAATGGTTGGAAGAATTTCAAGAATTACTTGAAGCACAAGCGCAAGGAAATGTCTGTTGAAAAGCTGGTTGTCCGACTCCGGATTGAAGAGGATAATAGAAAGAAAGGAGGGAGTACCTCCTCAGTAAAGGCCAATGTCGTTGAGCATGGCAAATCTTCTGGGATAAGGAAGAAGCCCCCTGTGAACAAGAGCTCTAAGCTGGGGCCAAGGGGTGGTGTTGCAAAGAAGTCGGCTTACAAGCTGCAGGAACCTAGTTATCGATTCTTTGGGAAGTGTTATAACTGGGGTAACGAGGGGCATCGGGCTAGTGACTGCCGCAAGCAGAAGAAGCCATACAAGACCAAACCTCGTGCTCATATGGCAGACTTACAAGAGCACTCCCATGAGGAGGATGATATGCACTTGTCTGCCGTTGTCTCTGAGGTGAATCTGGTGGGTTCAAACCCAAGAGAATGGTGGATTGATACTAGGGCTACACGCCACATCTGCTCCGAGCAGAAACTGTTTACAACTTTCGAACCGGTTACAAACGGTGAGAAGTTGTTTATGGGAAACTCTGCTACCTCGATTGTTGAGGGGAAAGGAAAGGTGGTCCTGAAGTTGACGTCAGGAAAGGAGTTGACCTTGAACGAAGTCCTGTATGTTCCGGACATTCGTAAAAATCTTGTCTCAGGGTCTCTTCTTAGTAAACATGGTTTTCGCATGGTTTTTGAGTCCGACAAGGTCGTTCTTACCAAAAGCGGAATGTATGTGGGTAAGGGTTATATGTTGGGGGGTATGTTTAAACTCAATGTTATGACTGTTATCCCAAAGATGAATAAAGGTGCATCTTCTTCTGTTTACATGCTTGAGTCTTCCAATTTGTGGCATGGTAGACTAGGACATGTGAACTTTGAATCTTTACGTAGATTAATCAAGTTAGATCACATACCATCTTTTAAGATTAATCCAAAACACAAGTGTGAAACTTGTGTTGAAGCGAAGTTGACAAGATCTTCGTTTCATTCTATTGAAAGAAGTTCAGAACCGTTGGATTTAGTGCATAGTGATGTGTGTGACTTAAAATTTATACAATCACGTGGTGGCAATAAGTACTTCATCACTTTTGTTGATGATTGCACTAAGTATTGTTATGTCTATTTGCTCAAAAGCAAAGATGAGGCGATTCACAAGTTTGTTCTTTATAAGAATGAAGTTGAGAATCAAGTAGGCCGCAAGATTAAGGCTCTAAGAAGTGATCATGGTGGTGAGTATGAATCTCCGTTTCTTGAGACTTGTGCTCAATCTGGGATTATCCACCAAACCACGGCGCCTTATTCTCTTCAGTCTAATGGGATTGTTGAGCGAAAGAATAGGACGCTAAAGGAAATGATGAATGCAATGTTGATAAGTTCTGGATTGCCACAGAACTTGTGGGGGGAAGCAATTCTCTCTGCAAATTACATTCTGAATAAAGTACCCCAGAAGAAAGTGGACAAGACGCCGTATGAGTTATGGAAAGGCGTTAAGCCTTCGTATAAATTCTTACGAATGTGGGGGTGTCTTGCAAAAGTGGCGATTCCTACACCCAAACGGGTTAGGATAGGCCCGAAATCTATGGATTGTATATTCATTGGTTATGCACATAATAGTAGTGCATATCGGTTTCTTGTTCATAAGTCTGAAATTCCAGACATACACAGGAATACCATCATGGAGTCAAGGAATGCATGTTTCTTTGAAGACATTTTTCCTTGCCGAACCCATGCAAGGGTTCCAAGGTCTTTGGAGCAATTTGATGAGCTTGCTAGTGGGGATGATCATGTTGATGATCCAGGTGATGATCAAATTGAGGTTTTAGATGAGCCCAGAAGGAGTAAAAGGGCTAGGACATCCAAATCTTTTGGTCCAGACTTCTTGACTTATATGGTTGAGAACGAACCTTAAACTTTCCACGAAGCTGTGACTTCTCCTGAGAGTCCTTTATGGAAAGAAGCGATCAAAAGTGAGATTGACTCCATCTTACAGAACCACACCTGGGAGTTGGTAGATTTACCTCCAGGTTGTAAGCCTTTAGGCTGCAAATGGATTTTTAAACGAAAGATGAAGGCCGATGGGTCTATTGACAAGTATAAGGCGAGGCTCGTTATCAAAGGGTACAGGCAACGAGAAGGCCTGGATTACTTTGATACGTACTCACCTGTAACTAGGATAACATCCATTCGCATAGTGATTGCGATAGCAGCTTTGCGCAATCTTGAGATACACCAGATGGATGTAAAGACAGCTTTCTTAAATGGGGATTTGAATGAAGAAATCTACATGGAGCAACCTGAAGGGTTTTCAGCTCCAGGACAAAGCAAGAAAGTCTGTAAACTTGTCAAATCTTTGTATGGTTTGAAGCAAGCGCCTAAACAATGGCATGAGAAGTTTGACAATGTAATGTTGTCAAATGGGTTTCGAATCAATGAATGTGACAAGTGTATTTATGTCAAAGACACTGACAGAGGTTCTGTCATTTTGTGTCTATATGTTGATGATATGCTCATTATAGGTAGTAACGATGAAATGATCAAAACTACCAAGAAGTTGCTAAACTCTAAATTTGACATGAAGGATATGGGCATTGCAGATGTTATTCTGGGAATTAAGATTACCAGAATCTCTGGCGGAATTGTACTTTCTCAGTCTCATTATGGTGATAAGATACTTGAGAAGTTTAGTGGATCAGATACGAGTGTGTCATCGACACCTGTAGACTTAAGTCTACACTTTACCAAGAATAATAAAGAGAGTGTCTCTCAGTTAGAATATTCTCGGGTAATTGGAAGTTTAATGTATCTGATGAGTTGTACTAGGCCAGATATAGCTTACTCGGTTAGCAGGCTTAGTAGATACACAAGTAATCCTGATGTTTCTCATTGGAAGGGCATTGTGCGGGTGTTAAGGTATTTACGCTACACTCGGGATTATGGGCTGCATTATACTCGATATCCAGCGGTACTTGAAGGATATAGTGACGCGAATTGGATATCAGATATAAAGGACTCAAAGTCCACTAGTGGATATGTGTTCACTCTTGGTGGGGCAGCCGTGTCTTGGAAATCTTCCAAGCAAACGTGTATATCTAGATCAACGATGGAATCAGAGTTTATTGCTTTGGATAAAGCAACGGAAGAAGCAGAATGGCTTCGCCATTTCTTTGAAGATATTCCACGTTGGTCTAAACCTGTGCCAGCTATTTGTATTCATTGTGATTGTCAATCTGCAATTGGTAGGGCACAGAGTAATATGTATAATGGAAAGTCTAGACATATCCGTCGTAGACATAATTCCATACGACAACTACTCTCGAATGGAGTTGTCTCTTTAGACTTTGTAAAGTCTAAGGACAACATTGCGGATCCGCTAACCAAAGGGTTAAGTCGAGTATTAGTCGAAACGTCGTCAAAAGGAATGGGGTTATGGCCTTTGGAAGTTACCGGAATGGAAACCCAACCTCGTTGACTGGAGATCCCAAGATCTAGGTTCAATGGGACAACCTAATTGCGTGTAACGGTGGTATGTCACTGAGGAGGTTAAACCTCCAGCCATTCCTTCTATCAGTGATACCTGCAAGTGTAGAGGATAAGCTGAGCTTTTAATGACTCTTATGTGTTAAGCTGTTGAGCTAAGTATTGCATGATACTTTAGTAGAGTCACCTATGTGAGTTTGAAGTAGGGCCGCTTCTAGAAGAATTGGGCAGGCCAAGATTCTTTGAAACCACTCACTGAACCAGGCTAGTGTCCAGGGCCACACAGGGCACACCAGTGAGAACATAATGGTGGTAGGAGTAATTCCCGTGTGAGATCTATTGTCTCAGTTTACACAAACGGCAGAGCAGTTCAAGATGTCTTATTCACTGATCAGCCAGTAAACTCGATAGGTTTTCACTGGGAGAGGTTCAAAGCCAAAAGCTACCTTCTCTGATGTCGGGGTTAGTCCGTTGTACTCTCTCTCAGAGTCTTTATTGTTGAACGATATCCGTTTGTTGAGTCTTTCGGTCAATTTTTATTCATGTGGGGGATTGTTGGAAAAAATGATTTTTGGGGACTTTAATTTATTATTAAAGTGTGGTGACTTTAATTTAATATTAAAGTGGGTCCCAACCTTTTATTGTGTTGGGTCCAAGTGAGCCAAAAACCATTGGGTTTTGAATAAGAAATTGCCAAGAAATTGCTTCATGATGTTAGATTCATGAATAGGATTTTAAAGAGTATTTAAATCCTTTTTCTTGGCTAAAGGGTGTGAATCCTGTTGGGCATCCAAACTTTTCATCTTTCTGGAAAGGGGGTATGGATCCTGGTTAATGGGGCTTTAATGACCAGCCATAAAGGCTGGAGGCTCTTCCTCTCTCCCCTATACATGTATAAATTGAGACCCTCCTGTCAAGTTTCAATATAGAAATTTTTGCTTCCATTTTACAAGTCAGTTTGCCAGAAAGTTCCTATTGTGAGAGAGTGCTGCCATTGTTTTGTTCGCTAAGCTAGACAGATAGTGCTTCTGCCGTAGCTGGTTTTGACCGTCGTATCCTGGGAGACAGACGCCGGGTTTCCTCAAGCACTCGACCCGTGAGGCGGCGAAATCTGTTTTAAGGAAACTGCTTCCGTGCAGGCTTCGGTTTCGTCTCTTTACCCTTTTATTGTTTTGTATATTTCTGTTGAAATTTAGTTGTAATTATCAGCATATGTTCTTGGTATATAATTTGTTTTCTTCATAAATCTATTTATTTAATTTCACAATTTAAACAACAATCTCTACTGAAGTTTAGCTCACCCTATGTGGAAACCAACTTTTAGGTTCTGATGGTATGCCTTTGCCAAGGACTTTGCTTGGGAGGATCTTGAAGCTGAAGACTCATTTATTTTTGTGTCGTAAATATCTTTTGTACAAACCTCAGGCTTTTTATTTGTACTAGGCTTGACCCACTTTTATTATAACCAAGTATCGTCTTAGAAATACATAGCCCTTAGGGCAAAAACTTCCATTTTCTTCTTTTGTTCTATTTATATTCGTCACATGCTATAGATACATAGCTTAGGGTTAATGAATGTATTAATGCATGTGATGTCATCTTTGTACTACATTAAATGAATTAATGAAAGAAATAATATTTTGGTAATATTGTCTTAATGAATGATTAAATTTGATGAGCATCCGTATATCTGTTGATGGATTATGAGATTATCTATTATTATATATTTGGGTGCGTTGTACATATAGTTCTGAAAATTACATTCCGCCTCTTCAAATTTCTAATAGTATAACAAATAACACATTTTATTAAGAGCAAAATTCATTATAACCCCTTGTGGTTTGAGGCCATATTACTTTATTTGCTATGGTTTAAATATAGTGAGAAAGCCTTTTTTTTTTTTCTTTTTTCTTTTTTTTTTTGGGTTTTAGACCAAAGTGCAACCATTAATTATAGATGTGTAATGAAGTAATACCCTCAAATCCTATACATTTTTTGTTATTTTATTTCTCTATTATCTCTCATATACATAATTTATAATGTCTAACATTAATTCAATTAAATCACAATTAATTATAAATTCTTAATTTCTTTTCTAATTTTAATTTAATTATATTTTAGATCACAATTAATCCTAAAAATTTAATTATTTATCTTAATTCTTAACTTTTTAATTTAATTTTAATTAAATTATATTTTAGATTACAATTAATCCTAACTTCGTAATTATTTATTGTAATTTTTAACATGTTAATTTAATTATATTTTAGTTCAATAATCCTTAATTATATTTAATTTATTTTATTTAATTAACATATTAATCTAATTTTAGATTTCAAGAAAATAGGGTGAAATTGTTTTTTTGTTGTATTAATTTAATTTTATTTTTTCAAAAAATCAAATCCACTCTAAAAAATGATGTGTTACACTTTCCGCTAGTTTAAATGGATAAACTAATGATGATACTTTAGTTCAAAACCATACAGGGGGTTTCTGGCAATATGGGGATAAAGTGCTTTAGCCCCAAAGCACGAGGGGTAAAATGAATTTAATCATGAGGGAACTACATGCAGGTGGGAGAAGAAAAAAAAAATTATCAACAGATGAAGGGGTGCAAGTAGTCTTTCATTTGTACCTCACCACACACTTGCACCCTTACAGTATTTCATTTGCATCTTACCACAATCACACTTGCACCCCTCATATGTTGGTAATTTTTTTCCCTTTCTCCCACCTGCATGTAATTCTATCATTTTATTAATAAATCATTAAATCAATTAATAGTTTCTAGTAATTTTATTATTGTGTAGGAGAGTAGTTAAGAATTTTATTTTTTCTGTTAATTTTGTTAAACAAAAAATTCAAATAATTTTTTTTTTATAACTTTCAAAACTACAGGGAGAATTCTTATTTTAAACAAATTTTAGGGATGTATTTATAATTTATCTTAAAATTTATTGACTAATAAAATATATTTTTTAAATATATAGCAGCCTCTTGATCAAGTAATTATACTACAATTCTTTGCAATAAATCACTCAAATTATTGTATTTGGGGTTTAAAATGCTTTTCTTAAATTATAATTACAAAATCATCTATTTATCTATCTTCTTCTATATTATTATTAAGTGAAAATCTCAATTGGTATAGTGAAACATTTACTCTCCTTATGTCAAAAAATTATACAAAGAGATAGATAAAACTTGAACCCATAACCATAGAATTAAGGTAAAAAGAATTATACTATTTAAATTAAATGCACATTACAATTTTATCACCAGAGGGGTTTAGTCTTCTCGGATACAATAGCCCTATAGCTCGGACTTCCGTGATTCCGAATCTGATTTCACAAGTGTAATGTGAAATAGATTAAACAAATGAGAGTCCAAATATGGCAAATCTAAGAAAATCCATTTATTACCAGAGATGCCAAAAATGGATTACATTGCTAGATTACAGAGTCGCCACCTAAATATTTTTGAAAAATTTAGGAAACTCATGACTCATGCCAATGGCCACTCATCCGTCATAACCAAAGTATCTTGGCTCGGGAACTTAGGTATGAGAGAGGAAGGTCATGAATTGAGCACCCCACTCGCCTGATCAAAGATCGGTCTCTACTAATCATTATGTGATTTTTATGTACATTATATGTTCTTGTTCCGATTATTATGCTAATTTACTATGTGAGGCACACAAGTATAGACTATGTCACCTACTTTGGAATGTTTTGATTTTATGTTTGTTTGGAAAGAGTTTAGCATGTGTCATTTGAAAAAGCGAGCTCACATATATATTAATCAAAGTCATCCAAACTTAAGCAAAATGGTCTTCATCCACAAGCATTCAAAGAGATATATCAAATAAACACTTAGCCTCATGATAATTTTCTTGATATGGCAACACAAACACTCATGCGATATGCTAAAGTAAAAAAATACTCACCTAGTACTCCGAGGGAAGCCAAAAAAAAAAAAAATTAGAAAAATGCATGCTCTACTATGCAAGTGACTAATGCAACACATACAAAATGCAACTATCAGATTCGGCTTCTTAACATGACATATGGATCAATTCAAGGCATATGGCAGCACATGTATTGAAACAAGAAATAATCGATGCTTATCAACTGCTATAAGCCAAATCCTAATGTATGCAAAAATGGGTGCAAGTCGTGGTAATGATATGAAACCAAAAAATATGATACTACATGTAACCATAGTAAGCAAGCAAATAAAATGGAGAAAGAATGGGGTTGGAAGACATACAAAATATTATAAGTGTTACAAATTAGCCCTCAAACAAGAGGATCCGAATGAATGTCCTAATTTAAACTAATTATCACAACACCAAATGAATTAACTAAAACTAAATTAACTAGCTATTAGAAATTCAAATGAATCTAACTAATTAATTTACAACATACTAATTCTTAAAGCATTAATTTAAAGGACTTGAACGGGAAGCGAGGACCCGTACACACACAACCAAGAACATCTTCCCGGAAATCTCTCTATTTGCTGCCGAATTCTGTTTTGTTCGTAGTTAGAAAAATTTTCTATTTTGGCCTTAGGTTTTGCTCTGTTCTGCCACAAAAGTACCATTGCCTATACAAAATGGTGGCCTGCCAGCCTTGGAAAGTGGTCGGCCGGACAGAATTGTGGCTGGCTGGCCATTGCTTTTGGGAAATAACTTACTACCACAGAGTCAAAACAGAGCAAAAACAAAGTGTTTCTAGGCGATGTTTATCCTTTCTGCCCTTTCCTATCATGAAGATGATCAAGGGAGGAGTAGATTCGATTCACAAATCATCAAGTGTCGCAAATTTGTTGTGTGATGATCTATGAACCGATAGACAAAAGCTCAATAAAAGAAAATGAAAGACCAACAACACCTCCTCCCTATCATGGAGTTACCTCAAGGAAAAGGGTGGACATTGCTTCATGAATCATTGAACATCACCAAAAAGTATGCAATGGTTCACGACGCAATGAGTTCAATATAGCGTCCGATTGAACCCAACTCAATTTTATTGCCCTTTTTTTACCTCTTTTACTCCAATTTTATTAGCCTCTTTTATATTACCTCGCCATTTTCTTATCTCTTCTTCATTTTTATCCAAAAGTAATAATTACGTCCACTAAGTGTAAAAAAAAAAAAAAAAAAGGGATAAGAGAAGTATTAGACAAAAGCTTGTGCTTAGCATGAGAGAGATGTAATGCCTTGGTAATGAACCTCCGAAGAGATTAAATCATTAAGCATGGAAAATCTCTTTCTTATGCCTTGAGCAACAATCTAGTATTGAATATAACTCTTAATCAAAGAAAATACAAAAAGAATGAAGAGTGCAGAGGTGATTATAATGATATGAGGATGTACAAAAGCTATAAAAAAAAGTGTGAAAAAAAACTATCAACTCAAATGGATTGTCCATGAGGACTTACAACAACACATCTATAGTATTTAAAGCATACTTTAACACATAAAACACTGAAACAACACTAAAACAGTGTTGAAAATTAAGTTTTTGTGGTGGAAAAAGTCAGGAAAACTAGGCTAAAGCCAAGGAGTTTCAAAGAAGCAACAAGCCTAAGGAAGAATGGCTAACCCCTCATCTTTTTTGTGACTCAAAACCACATTTTTAAGCTAAATTAAACTTTGAAAAATAGTAGGAGAAAGCAAAGAAAAGAGATAGAACAAGATAGTACAAAGGCTCAAAGATTACCCTTTAAAGAGAGGATGACCTTCTAGTTCACAAACCACAAGTTAGGCACCCTCAAGAGTTGAAATTTAGGTTCAAGAATCTCAACAAGAGGCCTCTAGTTTTGGCTAAGAAGGTGTATGTATGGTGTATGTATATTGCAAGAGAGAGAGGTAGTGTGTTTGGCAAGCTATAGGCTCTTGGCAAAATTTTATAACCCTAAACCATGAGGGGTGGTCATGTATTTATAGAAAAACACATCCTCACGTCGAAAATACCTGTATTGAGCCAGCCGGTGCAAGACATGCACATGGGGATAGTTGGTAGCCAAAAATATCTGTTTGTCGGGAACTATGGCCGGCCGGCCATGAAAGTGGACGGCCAGCCAACCAAAAATGGCCTGCCGGCCACTTGTTGGGCAGCAGGCCTCTGAGTGGTCAGGCTAGAAAAAAAATAAGTTTTGGTTCAAAAGGGGTACAAGGTTTAGGTTTTGAAACTTAAAAAACTGAAGCCTTTTGCTGAAGAAATTGAATGATTTTATAGCTTGATAATTCATCATCGAGTGTTCAACATGAGGTGCCCAAGTCTTAAAGGCGGTCAAAATGGGGTGTCTACAATTGCCTCTCTTTGACAAAGCTTGAAGTCATGAAATGACGTGAGTGAGTGTCAAAATCTGTAGATGACCCATTTGACAAGGCCGTAAGACTTGGGCAAGCAATCAAAATGTAAATACAATTGGTTGAACTTGAAAGTTGCCTACGTATCTCTTTGCAAGGAACCAAACCAGCGTAGTTCAAGGGCAAAATACAAATGATATGCATAAGAATACACTATTGAACACTAGACTTTCACGCTTCGCGAAGCCGGTTATTTTGAAAATCCATTATCATGTAACACAATGCAATGAGCAATAACAAGATGACAGCATATGAATGAAAGAAGCCTCAACTTAAATCAAAACAAATCTAACCTTGCCTCACACGAAAAGGAGTTAGCAAATAACAATTCCAAACACGTTTCACGTGAAAGGAGGGAATATGGTGCAACCAACAGGCATATCTCTCGGTATGAAATTGTAACCAAGGAAAACAACGTCCTAACGCGTTTTACTTGAAAAGGCGGAAGGGTGGTGTAACCAATAGGCGTATCTCACCGTATTTCATACGGAGAGAGGGAATGTTTTAACCAAGAGAAACAAGGGTGGTGTAACCAATAGGCGTATCTTCCTGTATTTTATATAGAGGGAGGGAGGTTTTAACTGGAGAACAAAGGGTGGTGTAACCAACAGGCATATCTCAACGTATTTCATACAGAGAGAGAGAATGTTTTAATCGAGGAACAAAGGGTGGTATAAATAACAGGTGTATCTCAACATATTTCATACGAAGAGATGAAAGATTTTAACTGGAAAACAACGGGTGGTGTAACCAACAGGCGTATCTCTTTGTATTTCATACAGAGAGAGGGAAGGTTTTAATAGGGAAATAACGGGTGGTGTAACCAACAGGCGTATCTCTCTGTATTTCATACAGAGAGAATGAAGGTTTTAACCAAGGAACAAAAGGTGGTGTAACCAACAGGCGTATCTCTCATATTTCATATAGAGAGAGGAAAAGTTTTAACAGGAAACAACGGGTGGTGTAACCAACAGGTGTATCTCTCTGTGTTTCATACGGAGAGAGGAAATGTTTTAACTAGGTAAAAGATGCGAGCCAAACTACATTTCACGCAGAAAGGAGGTGAGACAAAAGGCACAAGCTAAGCTACGCCTTGTGCAGAAAGGGGAAGAGGTACAAGCCAAGCCACACACGTGTGACAAGGGTAAACACAATAAATGAAAAGCACAATGTTCATGAATGCAACATAAATGCAATAATTAATGCGGAATATGATGCGATACATGTTCTATGCAACACAACATATAATAGAATTAGAAAGATAAACAGAAAGTGGCGGTTTTTTAAAATACCTTAAAAAGATCTCCGACTACCATTCGGAGCTCCTTAAATGCTTAGAAAAGGATACAACTCGCTCAAGCTTGAGATTGGGGCATTTTCCCACTTCGGAGAAACGTCGGGACCAGGAACAATGCCTCCGGAATCACATTTCAGAATTTTTTGAAGCATGAACGAACCCAATTTCTTCAATTCTTCACTTTATAGATGAATACGGGACCCAATATGCACAGAATAAGCAAGACCTCAACAAAAACCAACTCTGGACCACCTGAGGAGTCGGTCCGCCAAAACAATGGGCCGACCGTACACTTAATTGGCCAGCCGGCCAACCGTGTTAATGTCAGGGGTAATTTCAGGTTTTCGCACCCGAGGTCTATTTAAAACATGTTTGGGTCACTTTTTCCATATCTGCACCATCCAAAAACCTTCTCTCTCTTTTTCTAGGCTCTCATTCTCTCTAGATTTTCACTCCATTCGCGTTACCCAATGACCCACGCAAACTTTATTCGTAAGACCCATTTGGCCCTCTAAATTTGAATCGATTGGATTTTATTTTGGTTGAGTTTTGGGTTTTTCATTGTTTTGGGGTCATTCTCATGGGTTTTTCTTGGCCTTTGGTACTTTCTCCCAGGTTTTGACTTTTTTCTCTCTCATAGAGTTTGATTTTTGGATTTTTCGCCTATTTCCCTCATTTCTTCCCATTTTCTCTCTTATGATGGCACCCCTCCCGAGGTACTCATGCGTCTACCTATTGAGGGTGTTGAGGAGTCGATGATCGAGGAGGCTGACGAAGCGGCAGAGGACATCGCCACCAACATTGTTGCGGAGGAGATCTACCCTCCGGGGCCTAAGCCTGAGTTATTGCCGTTAGCGGTGAGGTCTTTCGACCCCGCCACCTACTATCCATGCACGCATGCAATGGCTCATAGAGGTATGTTGCATTTTGAGGACTTCGCCGGGGGCATGCTTGAGGACTTTCTATTGAGGAAGTGTGCTTATCATCTATCCCACGATACCACTAAGGTAAAAAACAATGCTCATTTTTATGCATTTTGCTTGCTTTGATATTTCGTACAGTCTTTCATCTGCCATATACTTACCAAATTTCTCTTTCAACACAGGGTGATACTCTCGCCTAGAGAGGCTATGGGGCTGTGACCACGAGGGACTGGTACCAGGAGCTCCCTGCTCAAGTCCGAGACCTAGTTGATGAGGTAGGCTTCGGTCTATTCTACTCAGGGCTTGCACGACTACAGGCCAGTCGAGCCTTACTTGGTGTTTTAGTGAAGAGGTGGTGGGACACCACAAACTCTTTCCACTTCTCCTTTACCAAGGAGATGACCATGACCCTTTATGACTTCTCATGATCACAGGGTTGCGAGTAGGGGGTGATCTAATCCCCTTTGACATCGACATGGGCCAGTGAAAGGCAGCTTGGATCTATCTACTTGGAGTGCGCCCTTCCTTGGACAGGCTGGCCATGGTCAGATATAGCTGGTTCTACGATCATTTCCAAAGGAGCCAGCCTGAGACTCAGGAGCATGTCGAGCAGTATACCAGGGGCTTCTTGATCAATCTCCTCGGTACCATCTTGTTTGCGAATAGATGGAATACCGTAAGTTTGTATCTACTCAGAGCTTTAATGGTCTTGCCCCGGTACAGTTCTATGACTAGGGTAGCGCTGGTCTCGCCACTCTGTATGGCTACATGAGCTCTGGTTCCTGCATGAAGGGAAATAAGGTCGAGGGCTATTGGAGAGCCTGGGAGGTACACACTGCACTTTCTGTTCATTTCTGTATGCATATTATGCTTTCTGCTTTGCACTTTCTATCTTTACTTTTATTTCTGCCTATTGACTCACAAACTGATCTTTTCTTGCCACTCTGGGTCTATGCATACCTCTCTACCCTTGCCCCCGTTCCGCGAGATGAGGTAGAGGCTGTTGTGCTCTACTTTAGGCGGTACGATGGCAGGTGTCATCCCCAACGTCGTGGTGATACTGTCTTCTCTTATTACCGTCGTTTCTTTGATATGGTGGCCACACATGAGGTAATCTGAAACCCATACCTATTCCATTTCATTGTTACTGCTTTGATCCATACTCTGATAACTAATGGCAATTAACAACTGTGAATTCTCTATTCGTCCGGACCCATCTTATGCTACCCTTGACCGGAGCTCGTGCGGAAAGCGCTGCAGATGCGCTTGCTGCCAAAGAAGCTGCCATGCGGCCGAGCCTGATGTTGAAGGGGCCGCCCCTACTATACATATTGCCAGTCTGCCCATGATCCCGACTTCGATCAGATATTGCCAGTCGATTGGGACAGTCCACTAGATCCCGATTGAGCAGCCGAAGGAGGATGAGCATGTTAAGGACCCTAACGTCCAGCAGGTATGCATTTTGTTTTGTAGTTTGTATTTCACATTCTCTTTTCCTTGTATATTGACGTTCAAACTGACCTATAGGTGCTAATGGAGTACGTAGATGGCCTCCTCAGGTTGGTCGGCTCTTTTAGTACAGATAGTACAGATGAGGGAGGCCTTGCTTGCTCTCCACAGTTATCAGGTACTCTTACTTCTCTCATTCATCTGACTGCTCTAATTTTCTTTTTGCCATACTTATACTGTTCTGCACCGAAACTGTATTGATTTGCCATACTCATACTGATTCTACATTGATAATGTTCTGATTCTCTATTTCTTGCTTTCAGTCTCCACTTGCACCAGCGGCACCTCCTTCGACTGCAATGAGGAAATGTAGACAGGCCCTTGTGCCTAGCAGGGGCAAGGGTAGAGGCCGGGGCACAGGTAGGGGTGCTCGAAGTGGAGAGTCTCAAGTGCAGGAGACTTCTTCATCCTTAGAGCCAATTTTGAGCAGAGATGACGCCGAGACCAGAGGCACTGAGGAGATAGTGAGCAGGCACTCCGAGTTTGGACACAAGAATGATGATGTTGGTTCTGAGTCAAGAAGCGGAGAGGATGACACCGGCTCTAAGTCTTACTCCTCCGATGATAACGGTGCCGATGGTGATAGTGCCCCTGAGTCCCCTCCGCGAAAAAGGACAAAGAGGATCTCTTGAGCCTAATACGACTGATATCGATTTTTGTATTCTTTTTGCTTTTTTATTTTGC
Organism: Camellia granthamiana; assembly: GCA_036172215.1. NCBI lineage: Eukaryota > Viridiplantae > Streptophyta > Magnoliopsida > Ericales > Theaceae > Camellia > Camellia granthamiana. Next base: position 88,226,699 of record CM069905.1, read on the forward strand.
TCTGTAGTGTAAAACATTGTACAGCTTCAGATAGGCTTGTTACTTTTGTTTTGAAAACTTGTATTTTCTCTTTTGTAAAAAGTATGATCAGGGTCGAACCCCGAAGTTTTATGAGAGAATGAGCTTTATTTTGCACATCTCGAGAATGGCACCATACTTGCACAAAATTGGAACTGAATTTGAAATTGAAAATACTTGTATTTAAACGATGTTCGTAATCAGATATTGAGCCTTAACTGACCAAAATACAAAATACAACTTAATAAAGGAAAAACAAAGTAAAAATAACCTAAACACAGCTATTCACACTTACTAGAAACAAAAGACTCAAAATAAGACTTAAAAGCAAAAAAAGCGAATCATAACACTGCTGCCTAGCTGCCTGGCCAACATACTTGGTCGGTCGGCTAAGTGAATGGACGGCCGGCTGAAAAAGGTGGCTGACCAGCCATAAACTGTGGCTGGATAGCTGGCAATAGCTGTCAGCCACTCACACAACCTTATCCTCTATAAAGGTCTTTTCTTGCCATTTATTTGACAAAACTTCATCTTTTCTGCAGTTTTCTTTGAAAATGGAAATTTTTCTTATCGAAGGGCTCAAGGATTGGATGACCATTTTGGACAGCATGGAAAAGGTAAATTTTCGCGATTTTGACATGAATGCTCTTTTTTCGTTGAGTCGCACACTACTTTGTTTTTCGTTCCTTCATGTTGCTGCCCGATGTTGGGATCCACTCACTCATGTGTTTCGCTTCGGAGCACAAGAGATGTGTCCTACTCTCGAAGAATTTCAAGAATTGATGGAGTCCCGGCATGATGAGGAGATTATGCCTCAATCCCGTTTTGGCCATGCATGGGTTCTTGCACGAATGTGTGAGCTTACTTTACACGAGGCTCGGTGCTTGGCTCATAACAAGGAGTTAGATATACCTAGCTTGATTTATCAATTTTTCAACATTGGAGATAGAGGTGACCTTCTCTAGCGAGGCTATCGTCAACTTGCCCTCTGCTCATGTTTACTTGCACACTTCCTACTTGTCCCTAGTCACAATGGAGCTAGGCATTAGGTTGATCGAAGTGGCTCAATGCCTAAAGGAGGGTAAGAGTTGCATAGGTTTGGCATTGGCCGAGACTTTGATGGGTTTGGATACCTTCCATCGACGGGAGACTTCTTGGTTTGTAGGGAGCCTACTATTTCTCCAGGTATTGTTTCCCACCCTCTCTTACTTATGATTTCTCACATCACTTGGCAGTCACTCTTTTTCTTTCAAAATCCTTTCCTTACTTCTTCTCTCAGCGTACATTTCTGTATTCTTTAATCTCTCTTATTTTTCATCCATTCCCATATATGGTTAATGGATAAACTGAAGTTCATGGATCCTTGCCCTGAGTATTCAGCCAGATCCTACTTCTTTCACCCACGGCTAGTGGACTTTCCTATAGAGGGACTATGGTGCGATTGGATGTGCAGCAGATCTACGACTGACATTACTTGGCGTTGCCCTTAGTTGAACTTGACCAAGATGAGTTACAACATGTCTCGCCAACCAGGCATATAGTTGATCGGCCTTACGCACTATATCTTTTACTTCCCATTCCAGTTCAGATGCCAGTTTGGACGTGATCAAACCCGTCTAAATGAGGAGGTGGAATACCCTGCTCTATTTCCAGTTCGTGTCTCACACCTGGTTCAATACCTCACTGCTTGAAGGACGAGAGAGCTTCTGGCCCCTACTGCTAGCTTTAGTTACGTTCTTTCTGGCAAGTGCTTGGCTTAGCTCGAGGACGAGGCACAAGTTGGGACATTCTTGGCTGCAGAGACTTTCGATAGCGCGAGTAGGAAATAGAGGATAGTCATCTGACTCATCTATGCCCCTAGTTTATTACTTTGACTTTTCTTTTCAAGTTTTTATAATGTAAAAGCAACTTTGATTTAACCCGAGAGTTGGAGAATGTACTTGTGTTGAAATCATGTAATCAAAGTTGTGAGCACTAAAAATTTTCCTTTTTGGTCCAGATAATGGTCTATGTTGTAAAAGGTAAAATTTTGAGAAAACCAACTTCATTAAAACTTTTCAAAACAATTTTCAGAAACAGTCATTACTTGACACGCAGGGAATCAATCCTTAAGACGTACAGCCCCGAATCTACATATCATTACTACCCACAACTGCATTTACTATCACTGCTCTATCTTGCAACTGGCCTTTTTGCCAAATGGAGGTAACATAACCAAACTTACAGATTACGGAAAAAGATGGATCAATCAAACAAATGAACAAGACAGTTGAATTGAAAATGGCTATGGACGAACTTCGGGATGAAGTTGCCTACGTATCCTAAAGATGAGAATCAGGCCTTACGTAGTTCGGTTAGGATTCGCTCGTGTATTAACTCTCTCCTTTTACACTCTAAGTTTTGCCAAAGTCATCCTTTCGGGTTTTCGACATTGCAAGCTCTATTTTTCTTTATTTCTAATTTTTCATGCTCTAACTTTAGCCTATGTCAGCCTTTCGGGTTTTCGGCCTAGTGAGCCTCTCAGGAATAGTACTTTTTCAACTTGTCCATGTTGCTCAGTTACGAGAACTCCAAGCTATCTAAATCCATGATGATAATTGCTTCTCTCGACCAGATATAGTTGATAATGTAAGGAACAGTCTAATTGGGTCTGAACTTGCCCATAGGGTCATAGATGGGAGCTCGGTTGTCTTTGAGCACCATGTCTCCTTTTTTGATGTTTTTGGATTTGACTTTCTTGTTGAAGACCTTGGCAATTCTACGATGATATCCTTGGATATGATATAATGCCTTCAATCTCCTCTCGTCAAACAGCATCAATTCTTTGAATCTATTTTGCTACTAATCCACCTCTGTTATTTGACACTCGGCCATAATTCTTAATGACGGCAATTCGATCTTAATCGGCAAAATAGCTTCCATCTCATATACTAAAGAGTAGAGGGTAGCCCCCGTAGATGTTCGAATTGACGTTCTATATCTCCAAAGTGCAAAAGGTAATTTATCTGTCCAGTCTTTATAGGTTTCAACCATCTTTCGGAGGATGATCTTGACATTCTTGTTTGCAGCTTCAACGGCCTCGTTGGTCTGTGGTCTGTATGTTAATGACTTGTGAAAAGCTATGTTGTATAGCAAATCTACCACCTCTTTTTTGAAGTGTGAGCCATTGTCCAATACGATCTCATTTGGCACTCCATACTTACATATGATGTTGTTCCTGATGAACTGGGCCACATGTGATGCTTTCAACACTGAGTAAGACTGCGCTTCCACCCACTTGGTAAAATAGTTTATTGCCACTAAAATGAATTCATGTCTGTTCAAGCCCTCTGGCGAGATTGCCCTAATGAAGTCAATTCCCCAGAATAAAAAAAGCCATGGCGAAGTCATGTTGTAGAGCTTTGATGGCGGGATATTCATGTGATTGGCATGAATTTGACATTTGTGGCATCGCCAAACAAAGTTGATACAATCCTCCTCCATAGTTGACCAATAATAGCCTTGCTTGAGGATCTTCCTAGCCAGTATCACACCATTTATGTGTGCTCCATAATCTCCTCCATAGATGGCCTCTATGAGACGCTTCGACTCTTCTTCTGCAACGCAGAGCTTGTGCATTCCCAGATGGCCTCTTTTATATAACTTATTCTCACAGATGATGAACTGAATGGCCAAACACCGTATTCCCTGTTTATCCTTGGCATTTGCCCCTGGTGGATACATATTCTTCTCTAGGAAGTTCCAAATGTCATAATACTAGGGGTTCTTGTCTTGAACTTCACCTATCGCGACTATTGTCTCGTAAATAGGCGTATACTTCTGTTCAATGATGATCAGACGCATCTTGACCCGAGCGGTATGTCTACCATGGAGGATAGAGTTGCCAACGCATCAGCAAACCAGTTGTTCTCTCTCAGCAGATATGTAAATGTCAATTTTTCAAACCTCAAAATCAAAATGTCCAGAGTCTGTTGATAAACTTTCATTTTCTCTTCTTTGACCTTCAAGTCTCCATTAGCTTGAGAAATAACTAGATTTGAGTCTCCAATAATTTTCAACCTTATTGCCCCTAGTTCTAAGGTAGCTTTTAATCCAGTGATACACGCCTCGTATTCTGCTTCATTGTTAGGTACTTTGAACCAGAGTTTGAAAGTTAGGGGTATATGGGAATCATCAAGTGCTATCGGCAACACGCTTATCCCATAACCGTATTGGGTTAGCGGCTCTGTCAAAGTACATTGTCCAAGTTTGCTCTTCCTCTACCTGCAGAATCTCTTCATCTGGGAATAGGTACTCTACTGCTTCATCTCTTTCCACGGGGTGGTCTGCAAAAAATTCCATTACTACTCTCCCTTTTACGGACTTGCGAGTGACGTACTTGAGGTCAAACTCGAAGAGAAGAAGCAACCAATGAGTTAGCCTACCCATAAGTGTCAGTTTCTCAAAGAGATATTTGATGAGATCTAATCTCGAAACCAGAATTACGAAGTGAGCTAACAAGTAGTGTATCAACTTCTTAGTTGCCCAAACCAAACCAAAGCTAAGCAAGCTTTCTTTAGAAGAGTGTAACAAGTCTCGTAATCCAGCATCATCTTGCTCAAGTAGTAGATGACATTTTCCACATTAACTTCTGATTCTTACGCTAACATGCACCCCATGGTTGAATCGATTACCGACAAATACATGATCAGTGGCTTTCCCGGTTCTGGCGGCGACAATATGGGTGGACTCTAAAGGTACTGCTTGACCTGTTCGAAAGTGAACTGACATCGATCATTCCATCAAAACTTCTTCCCCTTTTTTAAGAGAACAAATAGTGGTTCACAAGTCAAAGTTAGTTTTGCGATAAACCGTCTTATGAATTGTTTTTGCCTAGATCTCATTTTCAGTCTTTGGTGGTGACATTTCTAAGTTGGCCTTGATCTTGGATGGATCTACTTCAATTTCCCTCCGCGTGATCAGAAATCCCAGCATTTTCTCTATAGTCACCCCAAAAGTGCATTTTTGCTGGTTCAACCTCAGTCTGTACTCCCTGATCGGTTCGAAGAATTTTTCCAGCGCGGTATAGTGGCCTTCTTGTTCTTTGGATTTAACAATCATGTCATCCACATACACCTCGACTTCCTTATGGATCATGTCGTGTAAAATGGTGGTTACAGCTCTTTGATACGTAGCCCCGACATTCTTCAACCCGAAAGGCATAACTCTGTAGCAGTAGGTACCCCACGGCGTAGTGAATGCAGTTTTCTCTTTATCCTCAAGTACCATCAAAATTTGGTTATACTTGGAAAACCCATCTATAAACGATAGCAATGCATGGACGGCAGTGAAATCTACCAATTCATCAATGTGCGGTAGTGGAAAGTCGTCCTTTGGACTAGCCTTATTCAAATCCCAGAAGTCAACGCAAACTTTGATTCTGCCATTCTTCTTTGGAACTGGAAGTGGAACAATATTAGCCAACCAAGTCGGATATTCAGAAACCAATAAAAATCCAATGTCAATTTGCTTGGTGGCTTCCTCTTTAATCTTCAGTGTTGAATCTAGACGAATTCTGCGGAGTTTTTGGTTGACAGGTCGGGCTTCGAGGTCAAGAGGGATCTGGTGCTGTACAATCTCAGAATTGATTCCAAGCATGTCTTCGTAAGACCACACGAAAACATCTTTGAAATCTTTGAATAAAGTGATTAAACACTCGCATTCCTCTGAAGACAACATGGATCCTTCTCAATACCCACATTAATCGCAATGATCTCATCTATACAGGGCTTAACACGTTTCTCATTCTCTCAATCAATCAAGTTTTTCAAAGCCTGAGGAATTTCTTCCTCTTCGTTTTCATTAAAATTTTAAAAATCTTGGTCAATGCAATAAATTAACGGCATAAAGAAGTAAATAGAATCTGCAACATTCTTATTCAGAAGTTCTGGCTCTTCAGTTACAATAGACTCAAAACAAAATGCAAAAGAGGACCTAGACAGGACCATGGCACCCGGGCTACCACCCCCAGAAGTGCCAGACTCAAACTCCTCGAACTGGCTCGAATCTAATTCCAACTCAACAAACTCAGTGGAATTAGATTCAGGCTCGTCATCTGATTCAGAACTGGCAATAAAGCCCTTCTCCAATTGCCAAGTAAGTCGTGGTGCCCTCGACGCGTCCAGAATGCAACTGGTGGAAACCACAATCGATTCCTCTCCGATCACAGAGACAGTAAAGGTATCTCCCAAGTTCTCTGTATTGGTTTCAGGATATGTCAAGAGATTAGCTAGCACTGCCCCTACTCCAACCTTATTGTTATCTGAATCGTCATCTTTGCTCTGGCCTATATTGGTGCTCGGATCAGCCCTCTCTTCATCACTGTCTTGGAGTTGGTGGTCGAAAAAATATTTCAAATCCGAGAAAATGCTTTTTTGTTGAGGAATGCACCCAAGGCTCAAGAAAGCCACAAAATGGGAAATCCTCTCATTCTCTAACAAAGCACCCACTCAACGTTCCCCAGATTGGCCTATAAACCAGCTTGTAATGCTTTCCGACTCTTTTAGCCTTGGCCCTTTCTCTTATTTCTTCTCATTTCCTTCTCCAGTCCTCTTTGGTGGGCATATAGCCCAACCCAAAGGCATAGGGATTATGTGGCACCTCAGCTAACGCCACAACACCTTTTCTCTCGCTCCTTCCAAGTCCCATACCTAGAATATGCTGCAATTTGTTCATGAAATAGATGGACAAAACACTGACATATATGTCTTCGTCCTCAGCTAAGATTGTCTGTATCACCTGGGCTTCCGCCAAAGTGAATCCCGAAAGAAAAACATCCTCATCACTATGATTGATCTCCAGCAAAGGTGTGGTTACCTCTGGCGGTGGATGAATTCCCAAAAACGGTTGCCATTCCTCCCTCATGAGGGTGTTTCATCATTTGGTGCAGGGTAGAGGACACAACCTTCATGTAATGTAACCACGGCCTCCCTAGAAGTAGGTTAAAGGTAGCTGGCACATCAAGTACATAGAACTCAATCTCATGCTTGGAAGGGCCCACTTGGACTTATACTTTCACCGTCCCATAACTTCTCTGCTCATGTTATCATATGCCTGGATCATCTAGGCTGTGGGGATGAAATCTGTCAACTTCAAGCCTATCGCATAGGCAGTATGAGAAGGACAGACGTTGATTGCAGAGTCGGTGTCCACTAAAACCACTGGCACGCACTTTCCTCTGCACTCGATAGATATGTACAACGGCTTTTTGTGAGCCGATCCTTCTGGTGGCAGCTCTTTATCGGAGAAAATGAGCATAGGCTTGGTGTTACTTGAGAAGATCCGGCCAACAGGTTGCTCTGGCGTAGTATCAATGGACAACCTAGCCTTATCTATTGCTGACAAAACCGCTTGTTGATGTACTCGCGAAGCCATAAGGAGGCCCCAAATGGAAATATCAGCCTGAATCTTTTTGAGTTGTTTCAGGACCAATTCCTCCTCTAGCTTCTTCTCATTCTCCTTCTCCTTCTCATTCTCAACCTCTCGGCCTTTTCCTGAGGGTTCAGTCCAATCCAAATGTGAAGGTTTGAAATACCGTCTACTCTGGGTGAGGTGATCTATTTCCTCTGTATACCAAGTACTGTCCGGGATATGGTCTCCCCAGTCCTCATTTGTATGGGCAAGATGCAAATCACTATCTTCCCACCACTCACCATCAGCTGCCGATAAACAGTTGTACAGCTTAACTTGGATCACTCCCACATGACAAGTATCCCCTTCGGGCGACAAGATGTTGCGATCTTCCGGCTATCTTCGATCATTTGTCGTTCAAACTACCCTAGTACAGCTTCTCGTTCAGCGTTTGTAATTTCCACAACACCCAACTCTTGGGTTTGTTTTCCATGCTACCGCCCACTGGCACTTTCTCTTTTCCATTGACTTCTCCAACCACCACAGCTACAACGACTTTCTTTTCTTCCGATTTAATTCCAGTTTCCTCTTCTTCGTCAAACTCATCGCTTAACCATCTCCTGTTGTCAGTCAACAGGCTTAGATCAAACCAACCGATCTGCATATTGCCTTAGTTTTGTTCTTCGAAGAATTGTAGGTTGTTCAAATCTTCTTCAAGATCCCCAATATCATCCAACCCTTGGCTTGGGCCATTTTCCCTAACCACATTAATGTCCACTAAGGTTGGTAGTACTACTTTAGACCTGGTTTGGGTGACGTTCAGATAATTCCCCTGGACTTTCTAGCGACAGACTGGCACCTCTCTTTGAGGTCGAAACCTCATCTTCTTTGGGCGTTGTCACTATAGATTTGTAAGGCTCAGATTGTGGGTTGGATGTGTTCATCATGAACACGTCTGTGCCTTCAAGGATGAACAACATCGGCTTTGGTAAGTGGGAGGGGGGTGATATAGATGCTGAGGTTGAAGGTAAGTGGTAGAATACAGATGAAACTATGACTTTGTATGGATAAAGTGGATATTTCTAAGTAAAGGGACTTGGTTGTGGATAAAGAGTGGGTTGGTGGTCACATTTGGCTTTTGGGGTAGAGCTGTGACTTTGTTGTCGATGAGATCTTGAATCTCATGACGTAGACGGAAGCACCGATCGGTTTCATAGCCGTGCTGTTGATGGAAAGCACAATATTTGGTGGGATCATGCTTAGGTAGAAGAGGGTCTAGAAGTTGTCGAGGTTCTAGGGTTTTCAGATGCCCCTTTTGATTAACACCTGCATGGCTTGAGATAGAGTCATGTTGTGGGCTCATGTTGGCAAAGGGGTCGGCAGTTTTGGTTGTGGTGACGACACTCACCTCTGACGGCCTTGCAGCTGTGCTACCCTTGGCAGCATTGGAACTACGAACAAAAAGCCTCTTAGCCGGTTCTTTGTTGTCTGTGATGATGCCCTGTTTCATTGCGTCTTCGATCTAAACCTCCATTTCATGAAGTTCTTTGAATATAAATAAGGGAAGAACGATCATCTTCTGCAGCAGCTTACCTTGAAGATTTCAGACAACCATCCGTATTTGGTCTTTCTCCAAGGGTCGAGTGGTCATCATTGATGCCTTGGCCCTCTATTTAGTTATGAACTCTAAGAAACCCTGTTTTGGCTCCTGACATGTTGCTTTAAGATCACGAGTTGTGACCTCGATCTACGTATTTTAGGAGTATTGAGCAATGAAAGACTCAGCCAATTCCTTCCAGTTCTACTTCACAAAGTCCTTCAACTTAGCTATCAGATGGCAGCTATACCCGACATGGTTCGATCGAAGAGTGACAACTTCTGAAGTCTAGTCAAATCCATTGATCGCAGGATATTAGAAAATAGCTGTAGATGTACCATTGGGTCTCTAGCATAGTTAAAGCGGTCAATATGCGGCATTTTGAACGGCAAGTAACTGCAGATTCAGTATACCTATCCTTTATATTTGGAATAGAGTTAACCCTTTGTGCCTTCTTGAATAGTTTTTCCAACTTGTTGACTTTGAGTACGGTCAGGTCAACCTCGAATTCAAAAGGTGCCTCAGTCTGATTAATTGGGGTTCTAGACGTCTGTGCTGGGACAGGAAAAGTCGGAACACCCTTGGCTTGCGGATCCTGAGCTGTGGTAGCATTGGTAGTGGTGCCAGGTATGGGGATAGCCACATTAGGTGTGTGTGAAGCAGAAGCCGCAATTGGCTGCTGCTGTTGTTGTTGCAACATGTTCGTGACCTCAGCTTGACAGGCTATGTCATGTTGGAGTAAGTCGATCGACTGCTGCAGACGGAGTAGTAATTCTTCAAAATCTAATGGTGGATACTAAGCCTTTTTGGGAGTAGATGGTTGTGCTTAAGGTGAGCTAAATGTGGGTGAGCAGATGGGTGATTGCTGAAACAACTGAACTGGTGAACTTTGTCTAATCCTTCTTCGCCTTGCAATTAGTCACAGTGAGGTAAACACTGGCTGTCCCCGAACAAGATCTCTGACCTTACAAAGTTTTCCTACACGAGTCCAAAATACTTGGGGGATATCAAAACTTTCTAAAGCTATGGTTTTAGACTACCTAGCAAAAGAAATAAAGAAAAAACAACAATAAGAAATTGGACAACATCTCAGCTAAGATTCCATTAAAACAAATATGATTAAAGCTGTAGGACTGTACTCCCCACTGAATTCTGCTCCACAAACTGATATCAACTGTACCACTAATATGAGCATTCCTGTACAGTTTCACTATAAAGCACATACCAGGTAAAAAGAGCCAAAGCACCCCTATGAGGGGGTTAGGGTTACCCTGTCCTAGTTTTGGCATGAACTAAGGTTTCACTACTTCAACCAAGTAGTTTTCACAAAATCCTACATACGGGTAAGCATCATGTCTTATGTTAGAACAGTCAATATGGGTTTACTATACTCAGTTAGGCTGATTGGTTAAAAGGGGTACCTCGACAAGATTATCTAATATACCTTTCACACCTAACACCGAGAAGTGAAAGAAGGATCAAGCAGTACGACAGTAATCCAAATCCAAGAGTTGTGTTTCTAACATGGCAGAGCCCACGACCGGCCAGCCTTTTAGCAAGCTTTTTAGGCAAGCCACCGGTAAGCCGTCCAAGAATAGTAGATGGAAAACATAGTGACTTAAAGCACCAATGCAAATAACATATATTTGTAAATAAAATTTCACATCATGAAGTCCGAGTCAAGTTCTCTAATTTTCCCCAGCAGAGTTGCCAGAAACTGTAGCTTGGTTTTCGTGCTCCTCAGAGGGATTTAGTCTCCTCGGATGTAATAGCCTTACAGTTCGGACTCCCGTAGTTCTGAATCTAGTTTTACAAGTGCAATGTGAAATAGATTAGACAAATGAGAGTCCAAATCTGACAAATCTAAGAAAATCCATTTATCACCAAAGATGCCAAAAATGGACTGCATTGTCAAATTATAGAGTCGCCACCTAAATATTTTTGAAAAATTTAGAAAACCCATTACTTATGCCAATGGCCACTTATCTATCATAACCAAAGTTTCTTGGCTTGTGAACTTAGGTATGAGGGGGGAAGGTCATGAATTAAGCACCCCACTCACCCAATTAAAGATCGGCCTCTACTAATCATTATGTGATTTTTAGGTACATTATATGCTTTTGTTTCAATTATTATGCTAACTTATTATGCGAGGCACACAAGTATAGACTAAGTCACCCATTTTGGAATGCTTTGATTTTATGTTTGTTTGAAAAGAGTTTTGCATATGTGCCATTTTAAAAAGTGAGCCCATATATACATTAATCAAAGTCATCCCAACTTAAGCGAAATAGCTTTCATCCATAGGCATTCAAAGAGATATATCAAATAAACACTTAGCTTCATGGTAATTTTTTTGATATGGCAACACAAACACTCATGCGATATGCTAAAGTAAAAAAATACTCACCTAGTACTCTAAGGCAAGCCAAAAAAAATAAAAAAATAAGAAAAATGCATGCTCTACTATGCAAGTGACTAACGCAACACATACAAAATGCAACTATCATATTCGACTTCTTAACATGACATATGGATCAATTCAAGGCATATGGTAGCACATGTATTCAAACAAGAAATAATTGATGCTTATCAACTGTTATGAGCCAAATCCTAATGTATGCAAAAATGGGTGCAACTGTGGTAATGATATGAAACCAAAAAATATGATACTACATGCAACCATAGTAAGCAAGTAAACAAAAGGGAGAAAGAATGGGGGTTGGAAGACATACAAAATATTACAAGTGTTACAAATTAGCCCTCGCACAAGAGGGTCCGAATGAATGTCCTACTTTAAACTAATTATTACAACACCAAATGAATTAACTAAAACTCAATTAACTAGCTATTACAAATTCAAATGAATCTAACTAATTAATTTACAACATACTAATTCTTAAAGCATTAATTTAAAAGGACTTGAATGGGAAGCGAGGACCCGTACATACGCAACCGAGAACATCCTTCCGGAAACCTCTTTGTTTGCTATTGGATTCTGTTTTGTTCGTAGTCAGAAAATTATTCTGTTTTGGCTTCAGGTTCTGCTCTGTTCTGCCGCAAAAATACCACTGTCTGTACAAAAATGGTAGGTGGCTGCCCGGCCTTGGAAAGTGGTCGGTCGGACAAAATTGTGGCCGGCCTACTAGCCACTGCTTTTGGAAAATAACCTGTTGCCACAGGGTTGAAATAGAGTAAAAACAGATTGTTTCCAGGAGATGTTTATCTTTTTGCCCTTCCATATCATGAAGATGATCAAGGGAGGAGTAGATTTGATTCACAAATTATCAAGTGTCGCAAATTTGTTGCGTGATGATCTATGAACCGATAGGACAAAAGCTTAATAAAAGAAAATAAAAGACCAACAACACTTTCTTCTTATCATGGAGTTACCTCAAAGAAAAAGGTGGACATTGCTTCATGAATCATTGAACATCACCAAAAAGTATGTAATGGTTTACGATGCAATGGGTTCAATATAACGTCTGATTGAACCCAACTCAATTTTATTGCCCTTTTTCACCTCTTTTACTCCAATTTTATTAGTCTCTTTTACATTACCTCGCCATTTTCTTATCTTTTCTTCATTTTTGTCCAAAAGTGATAATTACATCCACTAAGTGCAAAAAAAAAAGAGGGATAAAGAGAAGTATCAGACAAAAGATTGTGCTTAGCATGAGAGAGATGTAATGCCTTGGTAATGAATATCCGAAGAGATTAAACTATTAAGCATGAAAAGTCTCTTTCTTATGCCTTGAGCAACAATCTAGTGTTGGATACAACTCTTAATCAAAGAAAGTAAAAAAATGAGGGAGAGTGCAGAGGTGATTATAATGATATGAGGATGTATAAAAGCCATATAAAAGTGTAAAAAAAAAACTATCAACTCAAATGGATTGAAAGCTATATCCATGAGAATTTACAACAACACATCTGTAGTATTTAAAGCATACTTTAACACATAAAACAGCACTGAAACAACACTAAAACAGTGTTGAAAATTGAGTTTTTGAGGTGGAAAAAGTCAGCAAAAGTAGGCTAAAGCCAAGGCGTTTCACACAAGCAACAAGCCTAAGGAAGGGTGGCTAACCTCTCCTCTTTTTTGTGACTCAAACCCACATTTTAAAGCTAAAATAAACTCTGAAAAATAGTTGGAAAAATCAAATAAAAGAGATAGAAAAAGATGGTATAAAGGCTCAAAGATTACCCTTTAAAGAGAGGATGACCTTCTAGTTCACAAACTACAAGTTGACCACCATCAAGAGTTGAAATTTAGGTTCAAGAACCTCAGCAAGAGGCCTCTAGTTTTGGCTAAGGAGGTGTATGCATGGTGTTTATATATTGCAAGAGAGAGAGGTAGTATGTTTGGCATGCTATAGGCTCTTGGCAAAATTTTCTAACCCTAAACTATGAGGGGTAGTCATGTATTTGTAGAAAAATACGTCCTCATGTCGGAAATATCTATATTGAGCTAGCTAGTGCAAGACATGCACGTGGGGACAACTGACAGCCAAAAATATATGTTTGTCGAGTAACATGGCCGACCGTCCATAAAGATGGACAGCTGACCAACCAAAAATGGTCTGCCGGCCACTTGTTGGCCAGCAAGCTTCTAAGTGGTCAGGCTAAAAAAAAATAGGTTTTGGTTTAAAGAGGGTACAAGGTTTAGGTTTTAAAACTTAAAAAATCGAAGCCTTTACTGAAAAAATTGAACGATTGTACAGTATAATAATTCATCATCGAGTGTTCAACGTGAGGCGCCCAAGTTTTAAGGGCAGTCAAAATGAGGTGTCTATAGGCATTTACACACAAATCCTAATTTATGAATTTATATTCCATTAAATCCTAATTAAGATTTTTTTGACCTTCAAGTCCCATTAAATTTTTAATAGTTAGAATTGCCCTTCAAATAATAATTATTCATAATTTATGATTATCTATAAGGAAATATGATGATTTGACATTTATTTTGATTTTTTAAACTTTAAAATATCAACTTTCAAATTGAAAAAAATAAGAAGAAAAAAATTATGTGCCAAAAAAAAAAAAAACTAATAAGCTTGTTTAGTTTTGGTTTCCAGAAAATACTTTTTAGAAAATTTTACTTTTTTATTTTTCATATTTTTTTTGTTTTTAATGAATTTTTTAAATATTTTAAGCAATTTTTTTTTAATTTTTAGACACACCTAATATAAATACACTTAAAAAGTATAATATTTGGAAAAAAAATATTTTAAAATTTCAATAAATATAAAAATATTTTAAAAAAAACGAAAATTCAGTACATTTTTCTTATTTTTGTGTATTTATTAATTTTTAAAATATTTTTTCATAAATATTTTATTATTTAGATATATATAAGTAAGGTGTATTTAAAAAAGTAAAAAAATTGCTTAAAATTTTAAAAGTATTCACTAAAAACAAAAAAACATGAAAAATAAAAAAATAAATTTCCAGAAAACTGAAACCAAACGCACTGAATGTTTTTTTTTTTGAAAAAATTAAAAAAAAATTTTGCATAAAATTAAAAAAATTGTGTCTATAAAGGAGTATGATAATAGAATATTGATGTGCAAAACTGAAAAAGAAAATTAAAGTGAAAAAACTGATAATGTTTTTAATTTTAAAACTGAAAAAAAAAACTTTAATGTTTTTGATTGTATTGGATAATTAAATCAAACCAATAAGTAGAAGAGTAAAAATATTTAATCTTATATTCTATTTTTTTTATCAGTTAGTGAAATAATTATCTAGAATATTACTATACAAAATTAATAATGTTTTTAATTTTAAAAATTAAAAAAAATAGATAATATTTTCAGTTTTACGAAATATGGCTTATTGTTTTAAAAATTTTAAATATGGCCTAAACTATAATAATATTAGTAAATAAAATTTTTAGATAATTAATTATTTTTTATTTGTATTTATTTAAATAAATGTGCAACTAAAAATTACAAGAGAGTGCTGGTCCAATGCTCATTTTCATGTGCTTTGCCAACAGAATGGTGGGCCAATATTCATTTCCATGGGCTTTGCCGAGGGAGAGAGTCCGTCAGGAAAGCGATTGAAATGGAGGTGAGATTTTTTCAGTGCGTTCGGTTTGAGTTTTTTGAATTAAATTTTTTAAAAGTTAAGTTTTTTAGTTTTTGTATTTTTTTATTTTTAGTGAATATTTTTAAAATTTTAATTTTTTTTTACTTTTTTAGATGCACCTTATTTAGATGTATCTAAAAAGTAAAAAATTTATGAAAAAATATTTTTAAAAATTAATAAATACAAAAAAATATACTGAATTTTTGTATTTTTGATATTTAGTAAATTTTTAAAAGGTTTTTTTCAATTTTTTTTTTACTTTTTAGGTATATTTATGTTAGGTATGTCTAAAAATTAAAAAAATTGTTCAAAATATTAAAAAAAATTCAGTAAAAATAAAAAAATACGAAAAATAAGAAAGTATAATATTTTGAAAAATATTTTTGAAAAATGATAACCAAGCATAACTATTTTAAAAAATAGAAAAGAGATTCATAAATCTTTTGAATTAAGATGGATTTTAGATGTTGGGATTTAGATGGAAGTCAAAGATTTGATATTAAAAAATTAGTCGACTTAATTTTTTTTACATATTAAACATTTTTTTTGAATATTAATGTTTTATATTTTTTATTAAAAATAATTTAATAATTTCTATATTAATAATTATCATTAAAATAAATATAATTTTATTTAATTCCTTTACTGTCAATTCTCACCCATCAGTCTCTCAAACTAGGATTAGTAGAGAGAGAGAGAGAGAGAGAGAGAGAGGGGGGTAAACAAACGGGCCACAGTCGTACTAGAGAGAGAGAGGGAGAGAGAGAGAGGAGAGACAGAGAAAGGGGGTAGTGTAGTGAGTGTGTTTATAGAGTCGTATAAGAGGTACCAAGAACTAGACGGCAACCATTTTATCTTGATTGAAGAAGCAAAGTCCAAATGGAATCTCTGCTTATTGGATCTTTTCCCAAACCTTCTTCATCTTCTCTCTCATTTCCAGTTTCAGCCGACCTCTCTTCAATTAAAATTGGTATCAAACTCTTCTTTCCAATGTCTTATTGCATTTTTTACTCTTTATTTTCAGCTCTTCACTTCTGATAGGGCTTTTTTGGGTTTTTGTAGTTTTTAAATCTTTCTCGGTATCTTTTAATCCCTCCACAGATTAATTTTTTTCTGGGCATCCAAGCACATTAAACTCACACGGGTTTTCATTTTTTAGAAAAAGAAATTAATTGATTTATGCTTTTTTTTCTCTTTTCTTTTTTTCTTTTTTCTTTTTTGTGCAATTGATTCATGGTCTCAGTTGGGTTGGCTTTGTTTCTTTTAGTAAATTGGAATTTACTTTTACTATATCCGAATCTCAGCATATTTAGCCCTGGCAAAGACTTTTTTTAGTTGACTATTTGGTTTTTTTTTTTTACTTTTTTTAATCTAGGGCTTTTTTTTTTTGGTTCCTTTGATATTCTTGATTAGGTTTGTTTTGACTTTTTAGCTTTAAAATGGTGAATTTTTTTTATCCTTTTGTGATTTTTGACTTTTTATAATTTTTTGATTTTTTTTTTCTTTTATAATTTTTTAGCGCAACTCAAAAACCAAACAACTCCTTACTTTTTTTATTTTTTTAAAAATTCCCCTTGATGCGTTGAAGGTCTTTTTCTTTTCTTTTCTTTTCTTTTCTTTTCTTTTTTAATTTTTTACTCTCCTGGTGTGAAGTGACATAACTTTATTTCATTCTTCTACGAAGAAAGATTTTACTTGATTCTGAACTTGTTGATATGGGCTTTTATTCTTGAAAACTCTAATTTTCAATTCAGACTTTAAAAAGGGTGTTTCAATCTGATGAATTGTCTTGATTATTAAGTAGGAATGGTTGGAGGAATGAAAATTTCAAACAGGGTGCTTTCTAATTATGATTACTGATTCCTCAATCTAATTTGGTTCTCTTTCAGTTTTTCCTGTTCTTCCATCAATTGAAGTACTTAATACTAGCTAGTTGTCACTGTGAATGATTTGATATTTTTAGAGAGAAATCAATACTTACCTTAGTTAAATATATCTTACATAATTTAATATATGATACATGATTCGATAAATGAATACTTAAGGCTCTGTTTGTTTATGATTTCAAACTAGTTTTCTACACCAGAGGTTGAATATAATGTTTGTTTAGTATTTTAGACTTACGTTTTGAAAGCTCTGCGGAGAGCTCTGTCTCAGCTGCTTTCTCAGCCGCGCTTTTCAGAATTGGTTTTTGAAAATTTTGCCTGACGGGACGTCCGGCCGGTTGACCGGAATAGTGATTTATTTATTTATTTATTTTTTTGATATGTTAATTTTTATATAATCGAAAAAAACATTTTCTGAAATTTTTAAAATTTTTTATGTGCTTTAAAATAATTTTGAGTTGTATGTTTAGTTATGAGTTGTAAATTTTTGTATCAAATATCAAATGTCACATCAACAATTCCCCGCTCAAATCAAAACTCTTTACCAAACAAATTTTCTACACTCAAATCATAATTTCAAACCCCACAAACTCAAAATACAACTCATACTCTCAAATCATAATTACAAAACACAACCAAACGCAGGCTAAATTTCTTTAGCAATTTTGAAGGAAAAAAAAAATGTAACTTATTTTATGTAAATTAATATTATTAGAAATTTTCATTAGCTTATTAAAGGAATATGTTGAGATGAGAATGGTCCTTCCTTTTATTGTTCTCCACCTTTTTGACAAATATCTACTTGTCTGATCTGGTATTAGGTATCGTTGTGTTGATTTTGGCCTTACTCACATTGGTTAAAGTTCAAAGTTTTCTACTGTGGATGAGCTCTTTGAAAACTTAGAAGTTATAAATTAAATGTTAACTCCACTCTACATTTTATATGCATTGAGTATTAAGGATTTTACATTTTATATGCATTTTATCTTTCAAGTAACTTTACTTTGGCCCCGTTTGGTAGAGCTGTGGGAAAGTGATTACAACTTATAGCCTAACAACTTATAGCTTATAGCTGTGAACATAAGCTGGTTTTTGACTTATAAATTAAGCTTCTCCTCCCCCACTCAAAGAATAAGTTGATTTTTAACTTACAAAAAGCTATAAGCTGTATTGTTAAGCTGAACCAAACACATCAAAATAGCTTAAATTAAGCTAAAAGCTGAAATAAGTTGGAAATAAGCCCTACCAAACAGGGCCTTTCTCACAGAATATTTGTGTTTGCTATAACTATATTTATTTATTTTTTTAAAGATGCTAAAGTACCTTATTCCTTGTGTGTTTTTTTATAAGCTTAATCAGTATTGTTCAACCACTGGTAATGTCTCTTAATGTCACCCTTTTCATGGCTTATAAGCAAAACTTTGAACCACCTAAATTGCACTGAAGTTGTTTCTGCAACATATTATTTTCTGTGAAATTTGTATTCAATCTATTATATTCAGGTCTTCCAAGCCAACAATTTCTCATCATTTTTGATCTCTTGAACTGAAAGGTTCTTCTATAGCCGTAAAAGTTTCAAGATGCCAAGCATGGAACATCCTAGAAAAATGCTGCACTAAGAGGTTGCAGAGGCGGTTTGTAGTGTATCGTGTTGGAGGTAGTAATGAAAGCTCTCCATTCTGTCATACAAGATATATGAAGCATGTGGTAAATGCAGCCTCTGGACAGCCTCTTGAATCTGAGCCTGATGCTTATCGTCGCAAGAACCCTTGGACTGTTCAAGATGCCTTAAATGCTTTCTACAGGTTTTCGCGGCCTCATACAATTATAGGAACGGTTAGGTTCAATTTTATTACGATCAATCTTAATATGGTTGTGGATTTAATGTTGAATTGGATTTAGTTAGGTTTTCTCTTACTTTGTCTTTTCAATTTTAGAATTTAAAGGAGACTTCATTACTTTTCTCTGTGAGCAGGCATTGAGCATAATTTCAGTTTCTCTCCTTGCAGTGGAGAAGCTATCAGATTTTTCTCCATTATTTTTCACTGGGGTGTTAGAGGTGCTTCAAAACTTTTTGTTCAAGTTGAAAAAGTTCATTTTGACACTTCATAAAGATGATTTCTTACGCAATTTTTATTTTAACAGGCCATTGTTGCTGCCCTTTTGATGAATATTTATATCGTTGGTTTGAATCAGTTGTCTGACATAGAAATAGACAAGGTAGCTCATGTATAATAACTCTTTACTAATGACATTGTGATAATGTGGATTAAGGAAAATAATGGAAATTATGAATGCCTCATGTTTAAAATTTTTAAGTGCCCTTCTCAAACTTTTTCCACCACTTTGTGTTGGAATTAATTTTAAAGTCTACTTGTTTATTCTTAATACTTTTTCTATTTCAGGTTAACAAGCCGTATCTTCCATTGGCGTCGGGGGAATATTCTGTTGCAACTGGTGTTATGATTGTTTCATCTTTTGCCATTCTGGTAGCAAAAATTAATATAATATATATATATCTAGTCCTCCCAACGGTTTGAGTAGATATATGCTTAAATTCAGTTTTTTATTTGTGATGGCCGAAGAAGCATATACACGTCGACACAACAAGAACATGCTAACATGATTAACAGAACCAAGCCATATGTCCCAATCAAATAGTGTCGGTTACATGAATTCGTTTTTGCCGTTCCGCTCTATCAATGGCAATATGCTCAGTTATACCTCCCCCTAATATTTCCATTTATGGTGATCATATCACCCTTTCCTACCATTGCATCTTTAGATCTTCATTGTACATGATCAAACCATTTTAACTTATTCTCTGTCAACTCATGTTCAATTGCTGCTACTCTTACCGTTTTACGAATATATTTATTTTTAATTTGTCTTTCCTAGTTTTACCATATATCTATCTAAGCATCCTCGGCTCATCAATACTTATTTTATAATATGCCAACATGAATACTTTAAAAAAATGTAGGACACAACACAGTTATATATGAATATATCATTCAATGATAATAAAAGAAATGCAGTATAACACATTCATATAAATCTTTTTTTTTATCATTGTATCCAAAGTTATTTTGTTCAAACTTATAATTAATTTGATATTTGCCTAGGTGACAGACACTTATCCTATGTATTCGAAGCGTGTCTGGGAGTAAAAGAATTGAAAAGTAATAGGTGGACACATTTTGACTAGTGTTTGTCATGTGTTAGGAAATGTCTAATGAGTGTCAGTGTCCGACATGAACACACCACGTTTTTACATGTATATATATATAAAATTATATATTATACTAAATAAAGTGAACGTTACGATCTATGAAGTACTGACACTTCAAAACAAGTGTTGTATCTATGTCGGACACACAGACACTTCGGGGACATGTACGGGACACACCGCATGGTGTGTCCCCTTATTTAATTACCTTATTTTCAAGGGACACGCTGGAACACTTCAGGGACACACTAGAGACATGCCAAGTTGTTTTTTCTGCCATTTTATTTAGTGCTTTTGTTACGACCCGAATCTGCCCCTAGAGGTTTAGGCTATGACCGGCTAGTAATCCTAGATTACCCAGCCTCAAAGACAAAACAGATAATGAATAATAATAACGGGGCACTGCGGAAGTGTTAAGTATTAGTGTATAAGGGTAGTTATGTCTTTTGTTCCTTTAGTCTTTTATTATAAGTATGTGTAACCCTAATATGTTTAGTTGTGTGAAATAATATCTAACAGCAGTGCTCTCTCTTTTCTTCCTCTCTTCTCTTTCTTTTATGCAAATCTAACATGGTATCAGAGCTTCATCTTCCTCCTTGAAGATTCTTCTCTTGTTTCTTGTTTCTTTCGTTCTTCCTTGTATACAGAAAAAAAAAATCCAAAAAATAAAAAAATAAAATAAAATAAAAAATCCAACAAAAAAAAAATTCCTTCATTGTCGAAATTTGATGGGTTTTCACCCTAGATTTTTATTTTAATTTTTTGATGAGTTTTTGAGTGTTTTTCCAATTTTTGTTGATTTTTGGAAAAACCGATTGATTTTTTTGGAAGTCCATGCTGGGGCTTGTTTTTTGCTGTTTTTTCCTTACTCCCTTTACCTTGGGAGCCGACTGGGACTCTCCTAGGGTTGGGAGGACTGGTTTTGATGATTTGGCAAGGTTTTACTCTATTTTTGTCGATTTTCCTCAGTTTTAGGACGTTTTCTCTCAGTTTCTGACTGGTTTTGGCCTCTCCAGCCCTTGTTTCAGCTATGTTTTTGTCTCTAGATGTAACTTTTGTCCCTAAGTTGAGTTTGTGGATTTGCCTCTGTTTGTTTTTGTTGTTTTGGGCTAGTATTTGTTTTTTTCTATTGTGGGCATTTAATCTTCAATGGCTGAGGGTGAGACTAAGCATACAATTAGTAATGAGGGTGGCCTCCGTCGTGTTATGACTCTTACCGACAATCCCTCTCTTCAAATTAGTCCCGTTAAATTGGATGGTTCCAATTATTTGATTTGGTCACGCTCCTGTGGTCTTGCTATTGCTGCTCGCCGTTTGACTGGCTACATTACTGGTTCTCTTCCCCTACCGGATGGTGATGACTCACTCCATACTCAATGGATTTCTAAAAATGCTCTTGTTATGACTTGGCTAATCAACTCTATGCAGCCCACTAGTAGTTAGAGTTTCCTTCTATTAGATACTGCTTATAAGATTTGGACAGCTGCAGCCCAAATGTACTCCCAACAAGGTAATGATGCGCAAGCGTATGAGTTGAGGAAAAAGCTTCGGAGCTTAGATCAGAAAGATAGATCACTCGCAGTCTACTATGCTGAGTTGAGTAGTTTGTGGCAAGAACTAGATTATTACCAAAGCTTCCAGTCTGTTTGTTCTCGGGATGCCACGTTCTTTTAGCAAATCGTGGAGAAAGAGCGTGTATGACTTTCTTGCTGGCTTGAACTTGGAGTATGATCAGATTCGCGTCCAGGTGTTGGGTCGTTCACCTTTTCCCACCCTACGCGAGGCTTATGCCCTTGTCCAGCAAGAGGAGAGTCGCTGTAGTGCTATGGTGCATTCCTTTATTCAGGATCGTTCTGCTTTAGCTGTTGCTCCTCCTACTCGGGCTCCTCAGCCTAGTCTGATTCAGTCTAGGAGTCAGGGTACACTGGTTGATCGAGATCGCTTGAAGTGTGATTATTGTGGGAAAGACAGACATGATCGAGAGCATTGTTGTTAACTGAATGGTCGCCCTACTCGGGGTTGAGGTCGTGGTAGTATAGCTCGACCCCAAGCACGTGTCTGAGATTGCTGTGAGTCCTTTTTCTGAGCCTAGCACTCTTTCCCAGGATGAGTTACACTCTCAAGCGTTCGATGGCTCGACTTGACTCTCCTTCTACCACAGTTTCTTCTGCTTTCGCTTCTTCCAATTTTGCCAACACAGGTATTCCTGCTAGTGCTCTTAGTACCTTATCATCGCCTTCTTGGATTATTGATTCCGGTGCCACCTACCACATGACAGGTGCCTCTAGTCTTTTCTATTCTTATTCTCCTTGTTCTGGCTGTGATAAGGTTCGAGTGGCTGATGGCACTTTATCCTCTGTCTCTGGCAAGGGTTCGGTTCATTGTTCATCTTTGCTTTCTCTTTCATTTGTGCTTCATGGTCCTACTTTTTCCACTAACCTGCTTTCTGTTAGTAGTCTTACTACTTCTCTAAATTACTCAGTGACATTTTTTCCTACTCATTGTGTCTTTCAAGACCTGGCTACGGGGAAAACGATTGGCAATGGTAGAGCACAAGGTGGGTTGTACTTTCTGGATGCCGTTCCTTCTGTCATCCCATCTCAAGCTCTCAAGTGCTCTACTGGCTCTTCTCTTTCTCTCCTTCATTAGTGGCATCGTCGTTTGGGTCATCCTTCCTTCAGTGTTTTAGAGAAACTTTTTCTTTTTTTAGTTCGTGATTGTCCTAGGAGCATTTTTGATTGTGATGCTTGTGAACTTGCAAAGCATAAATGTACTTGTTACCTTTCAATTACTAAAAGAAGTACTTTTCCTTTTGTGCTTATTCATACCGATGTGTGGGGCCCTTCCCCAGTGGTTTCTACTTCTGGATATCGATGGTTTGTTATATTTATTGATTGTTTTTCCCGTGTGACTTGGATTTACTTGCTTCGAACTAAAAGTGAAGTTTTTTCTTGTTTCCAAACTTTTCATAAAATGGTGACCAATTTTTTTAATGCTTAAAACAAAATTCTTCGTAGTGATAATGGGACTGAGTATGTTGATGGAGTTTTTTGGGCATACCTAGAGGAGCATAGCATTCTTTATCAAACTAGTTGTGTTGGTACTCAACAGAATGGGGTTGCCGAACGTAAGAATGGCCATCTTCTTGAAGTTGCTCGCTCTCTCTTGTTTACCATGAATGTCCCCAAGTCATTTTGGGGTGATGATGTTCTTACCGCTGCTTACGTTATCAACCGTATGCCTTCCAATGTCCTCTAATTCCAGATTCCTCTTCAACTGCTTCCCGTCGCATATCCCACTTCTTTTCTTCCTCCCCGGGTGTTTGGGTGTGTCTATTTTGTTCATTTGCAACCTCGTACTCATGGGAAACTCGATCCTAAGGCTGTGCGTTGTCTTTATTGGTTATTCTGCTACTCAGAAGGGTTACAAATGCTATGATCCTCACACTCGCAAAGTGTATGTAAGTATGGATGTCACTTTCCGTGAATCTGTGTCTTTCTTTCCTTCTTCTCCACCATCTCCTCCGGGGGAGAGTAGTAGTCGTATGGATGAGATTGCGGATGAGTGGATGGCCTATCAACACGAGTTGTCCTTTTTCCTTCCTAGTCAGCGGACTATTATTTGCGGTGAGGGGGAGCCTAATAGTTCTCTTGATGTGGAGCCTGACATTAGTGGTCGTTTGGACAGGGCTGATCTTAAGACTTATTCTCGGCGTCCGAAAGAGCAAGCATCCCTTGTGTCACCAAACCCATCATCATCCCTCATGCCAGTTCCAGGTAATGCATCTCAGTCTATCCCTCTACCTGTAGTTGAGAGTCTTGTTGTCAATGATTCGAGTCTTCCTATTGCTCTTAGAAAGGGAGTTAGGGCTTGTACTCAACACCCCATTTCTAAATTTGTGTCATATGATTCATTGTCTTCTACATATTGTGTTTTTGTTTTGTCTTTGTCTTCTACATGTATTCTCTAGGGTTGGACAGAAGCTATCAATGATCCTAAGTGGAAAGTAGCTATGGTAGAAGAGATGCAAGCTCTAAGCAAGAATAACACTTGGGAGTTGGTTTCTCTTCCTAGTGGAAAAAAGCCTGTAGGGTGTAAGTGGCTGTTAACCATCAAGTAGAAAGCAGATGGAATAATTGAACGGTACAAAGCACGATTAGTGGCCAAGGAATTTACTCAAACATATGGAATTGATTACCAAGAAACCTTTGCTCCTGTGGCAAAGATGAATTCCATTCGAGCTATTCTCTCATGTGCAGCTAATTTGGAATGGTCTTTACAGCAGTTAGACGTGAAGAATGCATTTCTCCATGGTGATTTGGAGGAGGAGGTATATATGGATATACCACCAAGATTCTCATCTCAGTCTATAGTTGGGAAAGTTTGTAGGTTGAAAAGGCATTATATGGTTTGAAACAGTCTCCTCGAGCTTGGTTTGACAGATTCCTAAAGGCTATGTTGAGGTTCAGGTATAAGCAAAGCAATGCAGATCACACAATGTTTGTCAAACGTCATGCAAATAAGGTAACTGTGCTTATCGTATATGTGGATGACATAGTTGTGACAGGTAATGATGAGGAAGAAGTGACACATCTTAAGATGCTGTTGGCCAAGGAATTTGAGATCAAAGACCTTGGTTCATTGCGGTACTTTCTTGGGATTGAAGTTGCCAGATCTGACAAAGGCATCTTTCTTTCTCAGCAAAAGTATATTCTAGATCTTCTTGAGGAAACTGGCATGTTAGGCTGCCGACCTGCTGATTCGCCAATTGAGGCTAATCACCATTTTTGTAGTGGTGTTGGTGATCTTGTGGAGAAGGAAAGGTACCAGCGACTTGTGAGAAGACTTATATATTTATCCCACACTCGTCCAGATATTGCCTATGCGGTTGGGATAGTGAGTCAATTTATGCATGAGCCTCATGCCCTTCATTTGGATGTAGTGTATCGTATTTTGAGGTATCTTAAATCTACTCCTGGAAAAGGAATTTTATTTTCCAATCATGGTCACTTGAGGTTGGAGGCTTTCGCAGATGCTAATTGGGCTGGTTCTATAGATGACAGGCGATCTACCTCCGGTTACTGTGCATTTGTGGAGGGAAATTTAGTCACATGGCGTAGTAAGAAACAAACAGTGGTGTCCAGATCTAGTGCAGAGGCAGAATACAGGGCTATGGCGCATGGTACATGTGAATTGATGTGGCTCCAGTCCTTGTTGAATGTTATTGGGTTTGTTTGTAGTGAACCATTGACACTGTACTGTGACAACAAAGCTGTCATTAGTATTGCTCACAATCTTGTTTAGCATGATAGAACAAAGCATATTGAGATCGACAGACATTTCATCAAGGAGAAATTGAATAAGGGTTTCATATGTATGCCTTTTGTGAAGTCTGCAGATCAATTAGCTGATGTCTTTACTAAGAGTCTTAGTAGTAAGGTTTTCCATCCTATTTGCTACAAGTTGGGCATGAGAGATATCTTTGTACCAACTTGAGGGGGAGTGTTAAGTATTAGTGTATAAGGGTAGTTATGTCTTTTATTCCTTTAGTTTTTTATTATAAGTATGTGTAACCCTAATATGTTTAGTTTTGTGAAATAATATATAGCAGCAGCGCTCTCTCTTTTCGTCCTTTCTTTCTTTTCTTTCTTTTATGCAAATCTAACAGGAAGCAATATTAAATCGTAACTGTGTCCATCGAGTGGTGCATACATGCAAACCTCACAAGTATTTAAAATTTCAACATTCTTTCATAGATATGAGCACATAGTTACATCATAACATCTTAGATACTTATACAAAAGATCATACATAACAAGTTTCCAAATAACAAAAGAAGACGAAACAAAATAACTTAGAACAACAGGGTTGACACAGCTTGGCTCCACATGAGTCTAAGATCGCCTTATCATGGAGGCACTCCAAAGTGGCTTTACTGAAGGGTGGACTCCCGAGGTTGCTCTAAACTCGACGCGCCACTTGCTCACCTATATATATATATATAGGGGAAGGAGGTGAACTAAAGCCCAGTGAGTAATACTAGTATAAAGAGGTTAAATGAATGATGTCTATCGTAATACAAAATCATGTCATATGAGTTTCGAAGTAAAGCATAAATGAGTACTTGTCGTATGAAAGTTCACAAATCATGTTCATATGTGGAACATCCAATAGTGTAAAGCAAAGGGTCCGAAGGCATAACAAAGAGACCACATGGGTCTAACAAAGGGACCATATAGGTCAAGCAAAGGGACTACTTGGGTCAACATCAGAGATCTCTGTGCACATATAACAAAGGGCTACAGCATTGTTTTCCTCGGGCGAGAGCCTTATAGTAGAGGACCACAGTATTATTACTCCCAGGCATGGGTTACACTAAGGATGCCACAATTACTTTTAAAAGGGACAATCATTCATTCTTATCAAAATAGCACTTCAAAATAACATTCTTGCAGTTAATCAAAATATATTTTAACAACATATCTTTACAAAGATACTACTCATAATGGTCTGGCACAGGTGTTGGACCTCGGTTGACCACCTACACAAAAAAAATACAACAGATACACATTGAAGCACGTTTTCAACAGATAGCGTATCATAATTCAATTCTCTTACGTGAGTTTCTAGCTTATTCCAGGGCTAAGGATGTCTAAATGATGCTTAGAATGCCTAAAAGGCATGAGGATGCAAATATGCACTTAGAAGTGTGTTTCATAAATGCTAAAAAAAGGGCAGTTCGTTGGAGCGTATCTTTGGTCGCTCGAGCGGTGTGGCCTGTATGTAAAAGTACTGAATGCTGTCAAAGTAGGCTCGATGTTCGCTCGAGCCAAGTGCTATACAAAGTTGAGTTCGCTCAAGTGCACACTTGGTCACTCAAGCCTACTACAAAAGTTTGCAAAAATACTGAGAGCATGCAAAGTGTGCTCGAGTGACGACTTCATCGCTCGAGCAAAGTGGGCAAATTCTGGAATTTCCAGAACAGAATTTGAGGTTCAAAAATGCAACTCTCGTGTTCCTAACTTGCATGGCTAGACTCAAAAGCATAGAAACTCTTTATAAAACATGAATACTTGGAAATTATGTAACCATGATCTCAAATTCTCTTCCAATTTTCCATAACAGGGTTCAAAACTCTATGTTCTTGTCATGCATGTATAGAATTCATTTCTTTTCTTTACAAAACATGTTCATATGATATGTCAAGTGTAAAATCATGAAGAATCTTAAGAAACAACAAGTGTAAGTCCCATGCATGTATGAATTTGTAGAAAACTAAGCTCAAGGATGGTGAATTATGCATGCATGTACACAATTGACTCATTTCTACCATGTTCAAGTTGTTTCTAATATTTCCTTTCCAATTACATACAATTGATCCTACAACTAAGTGAATTCAATTTTCTACTGGATTATCTTCATGAATTATGGTTAAAGATCATATCTAGTGCTTGAATTTGGTGATAATCTAGCTTAATCTCTTCAATCTCTCTTAAATTCTCTTGAATTCCCCCTTTCTCTCTCTAAAGTGTTGAGCTCTCAACTCCCTCTCTAATTTTCAGCTCAAGAAGATGATGAAATGAGTTAATTAAGCTCATATTATATATAGTTGGCTTAGGTTAGACTAATTAAGTGGGATTAGGCTTAATTAATTAAGTTTAATTCTAATCAATTATAATTAATTTATTCTAATTATTTTAATCTGAATCAAACTTTAATTAAATTAGCCATAAGGTTCTAAATATTTCAATTAGCCTATTGAACCAATCAATTTCGGTTTTTGAATCTGTTTGGGCTTTCAAATTTGAATTCGAATTCTAATAAGTCTGCATTCTAACAGATAATTCACAAATAAATAGATAAGCATGAATTAAGCACATAATCATGCAAATATGCTCAATGAAATAATATATAAAAATAAACGTATGTTGGGGTCGTCATAACTTTTGATGAATGTTGAATGTGTATTATTTTTTTTTCTTAGATTTAAATACTTAATAGATCATCCATAAAAAAAGAAGATATAAACTGTAAGTATTAATTTAAAAGTGCTTTTTAAAATAAAATAAAAAATAGAATTAGAGTTAGTTT
This sequence comes from Camellia granthamiana, assembly GCA_036172215.1. Lineage (NCBI taxonomy): Eukaryota > Viridiplantae > Streptophyta > Magnoliopsida > Ericales > Theaceae > Camellia > Camellia granthamiana. Next base: position 88,255,005 of record CM069905.1, read on the forward strand.
TTGTTAATATTGATTGTTTATGGATGTAATAGTAATCTAGAGAGCAAATAAAAATATATGAAAACATATTTTATTGTTGTGTTCCCACCGTATCCGTATCCCCATTTTTTTGAAATCGCTGTTTGTCGTGTCCGCATCTGTGTCCATTTCTGCATCCGTATCCATATCTATGTCCGTGCTTCTTAGGTCACAATTCACAATTCAATTTGCTATTTGACAACAATGCTTCTTAAGTTCTTAGTGATAGTCTAAAAACCATTGACACAGACAAGAACATAGAATACAACAAATTTTTAAAAAATAGGTTACAGACACGAGGATATGACAAAAAAGATATATATTTTTATTTGTTAAGTATGTGAATAAAAATTTAGGGTACAAAGATATGTGAGAGACATTGATGTATATGTGAGTATATTTTTGTTTTTTTTCCCACTTTTTCCCTCTTTGCTTCTGTATATTTTGCTAGCCCAAATCAACTTTCTAAAATTAATTTAAAAACCCACAAAGATGTCTTGAGGCATGTCCAGACATAGGACACACATGTACATGGCTGTCCGACAGATGGACACGTTTGTTCGTGTTGTGTTGGTGTTGGACACGGACACAGCAACCATTTTGGGCTGTCCATGCTTCCAAGGTGATGGTGATATAGTTCTCAAGCTTGACAGTTGACATTTCATAGACCTTAGAATATATTTGCTTCTTGATTTATTAGAAGTTTATTGGTAAGGGCGATAATATTTCTGGATTTTCTTCTTAAAATTGTTGAAATATAAGCAATAAGTTTTTTTTTCTTCTCTAGTAACTCATTTTATCTTCTAACTCAGATCTTTATCATTTCTGTCTTAATTTCTAAAATTTGATATATGAAGTAAAGAACCAATCCATATTTTTTATTTATGTAGAAAAGAACAACAGCATTTCTAAAAAAAAATGTAGAAAAGAGTAACAGCAGTAGTCAATATTAATACATAAATGAAAGAAAAATCAACCAGGAAAAAGACCTCTGCGACTTTCTTAGCATTTAAAAGGTTCTGTTGTACCTTGTAAATTGTAATCCACTTCTCCCCTCCATTATTTGAATGAAGATGCACAAAGGATATACACTGTTTTTAGTACATTCCCACTTTCTAATAGTCCTTAATATTTTCTCTCCATCCAAATTTTTCTTGTTCATAAATCTTGATTTTTCTGAAGTGCCATCTAGTTAATAAACCCAAGGAAATAGGTTTGGTGATCAATGTTCACTAAGCAATTTGTATCACATGTAGTGCTGAAATTATACTTTTTCTTCTCGTTATGAATTATTCAGTGGAAATATTTTTTTTTTCCTGGATTAGAAACTTCTGCGTACCGCAATTGATTTATTGACTAAGAAAGCCAAATATTCCTTTCTTTACAGAGTTTTTGGCTTGGATGGATTGTTGGTTCCTGGCCACTATTTTGGGCTCTTTTCATCAGTTTTGTACTTGGAACTGCATATTCAATTAATGTGAGTTGGATCATCAAGCTTATGGGCCATTTTCATATCCAGATAGGGCATAGTTGAGTATGTTTTATTATCATGAAACATAAATATAATGCTCTTCTAATTGTCTGTATTTATATAATTGATTTACTTGCCTCCAATACTGTTCCAAGAAATGTGAGATAAAACTATCTTCTGTCTAGACAATTTATTGCTAAATATTTAGTACAGAATATGTCGAGTGTTTTACCTTTTTCAATATGATGGTGAATTAATGAAGTGTGAGCAATATTAGCGAGCAATCGGCATCCTCAAGGTAGCTTCATGAATTTTCCTTGGGATTCTATCTTTTGTCCTCAAGTGATTAAATCTTCTGAGATCAATCATTGAAGTGTAAAGCACCAAGATGGTGTAGTTTCACTTTGATGTGAGAGATTCGCTCTAGTTAGAAAAGTTAGAAAAGAAGGTTAGCTGGCTTTTGGGATCAGCTTATAAGAAGATAGACTAATTAGGCAAGAAGGGCCTTTTCCTGTTGAGATTTTGGAGGGAATTTTTGTCCTCTACGAATTTTTGTGTGACTTCACTCAGCTCAGCTATACCTTTGTTTGTGGTCTTTTTTATCTTATCTTTTCATTTCTTTGATGAGAAGTTCAGTTCTCTTACTTTTTCAAAAGAAGGGGAAAGAGCAGTAGCATTCACAGTGGGTTTAGTTTGGAAATAGCCTGAATGATATATATATATATTTATGTATATATTTTTGGGTGAATGTATTTATGTATATAAATAAATAAAAACTCTTCCCAAACCATTTAGAGACCCAACCAGGGTAAGGTGGGGAAAAAACAAAATTAAATTTGTAGAGCATTTAACAAAAAAAAAAAAGAAACTAGAAGTAGACAAATATGAGCATGAAAGGCCTGTAGACGTCGTAGTGAATGAAATAGTACTCTAGGACAAAAAAAGAAAAGAAAAACCGTATGTTATGGGAAAGATAAAAAGATAATTAGATCTAAAATTGAATCATGAGAAGAAACATCAAAGGTCTGATATTTCAGACAAATTTGATTTCAAAACTGTGTTACCAGAAAACGGTAAGACCCTAGCGAATTACATATTGGTATGCATGTTCTGAAATATGGTACACTACTGTTCCAAAACAGTAAATTTAGTGATCCGAAGTTATTCCAAAAGGTTTTTTCAATATATTTCCTTTACCTTATGAGGAAAAAAAATCAAATATAATGAACTCTAAGGTGAGTTGAGTTTTCAAAAGACAAACATAAAAAATGGAAGGAAAAAAAAAATACATTTTATTGGATGCCTAATAGTTAAAAGAAAATTACTCTAGAAGTACCTTAATTTTAAGTGTAATATATACAAGTCTACTTCTATCGTACCACATTTTAGAGTATGTGGTACGTTCCAGGTAGCATAGTTTCAGAATCTTGGCTCCTTTTCTCAATCTTTTCTATTGCAGACAACAGTCATTCTTCTTCAGCTAGTATCTCATCATGCACAATGTTGCCTGTATGTCCTCGTGCCATCTGCCAGCTCATCCCACAAATTGGAATGGAAAAGACTAATGGGGCAATTTAGACTACAAGCAAATTAGTCTGTGCCATCCATCGTATACTTTCAATTATTTACATCTTTTTTTCTCTGTTTGTAATTGGCTCAGTTTCTTTGTAACTGCCTCAGTCTCATATTGTCACCATTTATTCCATGGGCGATTGTGGTACTGCTCCTTGAGCAGATTTGAGAAGGGTGGGTGAGGAAACAACCATGATACTCTGCCAGAATCTCAGTTTTGGGGCAGCACATTATGATTTTACAGAATACCAAGCTAGACGTTGACTAAAGACTGGTAAAAGGTTTTAAATTTTAATCATTTTATAACTGTCGTTGACGATATCTTCCTTTATGGAAAAAGGATAAAAAGAATGATTTGGCTTACCCATGAATGAGGTAGAGACCATGAATATATAATATATTCATGATACAATTTAGAAAACGATATAAATAAGGAAGCAATATAAATAAGGCACTAAATCAGTGATTGACACAATCACAGATTATATACATAATACTAAGAATAAAAAGATTCTATGTATTCTAATTTCTATATTCAACACTCACCCTCAAACTGGTTTGAAGATATTCAACAACAGAAGTAGAATGTCAATCAGTTCTAGATCCTGCATAGTCAGCATTAGTGAAATAAGAGAGCCCAGATTGAGGAGTGGCTGTAAAGAATAATCCCAAGTCAGGATAGGTCTTCAAACATCTCAAAATGTGATGAACCGCATCAAGATATTATGTACAAGATGCATGCATGAATTGACTAATACCGCTGACTGCAAATGTCAAGTTAGGTCTAGTGTTGGTCAAATAAATGAAACGTCCAACAAGACGTTGATACATGCCTAGGTCCTCTAATAACTCGCTAGACTCTGATGTGAGCTTGACATTGAGATCCATAGGAGTAGAAGCAGGTTTACATCCTAACATACCAGTATCCTGAAGTAAGTCAAGAGTGTACTTTCTCTGAGATAAGGAATTCCTTGCTGTGAGCAAGCCACCTGAATCTCAAGAAAGTACTTGAGACTCCCCAAATCCTTAATATCAGAGGTGTGTCCTAAATCCCTTTTTACTTGATCAATGCTTACAGAATCATCACCTGTGAGAATAATGTCATCCACATAAACAAACAAGACTATACATTGACCGGTTGAATTACGATGGATGAAGCAAGTATGGTTAGAGTGGCACTGAACAAACCCCATGGAGATGATGACAGAACTAAAATGACCAAACCAAACTCATGGAGACTGTTTCAAGCCATACAAAGACTTGTGCAATCGATACACTTTCCCCGAATACTCCTCCTCAGCCCGAAAACTAGAAGGAGGTGCCATATAAATCGTCTCAAGAAGATCCCCATGAAGAAAGGCATTCTTGACATCAAGCTGATGAAGAGGCCAAGAATGGGATGTTGCAAGAGAGATGAGAAGACGAACCGAGGTGAGCTTGGCAACAGGTGCAAAAGTGGCTCCAAATTCCTTGGCAGGAACTTGGGTGAAGCCCTTGGCCACCAAGCTAGCTTTGTAATGGTCAATGGAGCCATCAGCTAGATACTTAATAGTGAATACCCATTTTCAACCCATAGTACTCTCGCTAGAAGGTAAAGGAACCAAATCCCAAGTATGATTCTGTTCTAAAGCTGGCATCGCAACCTGCATAGCCTCCATCCATTTTGGATTTTGAAGGGCCTTTGACACAGAATAAGGAATGGCCTCATATTCAAGCTTGCCAAGAAAAGAGTGATAGGTAGGGGAGAACCTATCATACGGAAGAAATTGGCAAATGGGATGATTAGTACTACTCAAATAACCCCAACGGTTTAGAGGATGTCGATCTCGAGGGGGATTACGACGAGGAGGTGAAGGGGATATATGTAAAGGAGAAGAAATACCTGACTCAAAGACCGGAGAGGCGGCAAGGGGGAGCTGAGAGCGAGGGTGACGAGAGTATACCTGCAATGGGGGGGGCTGAAGGAGGCGAAGATGGAGAATGAGGAGAGAGGACAACCTTATCCGTAACCTCGTTCAAAATAGGAATAGGGCGAACACTAGAAGGAATGGGAGTGGAAGCCTTCAAAAGAGGGTTAGTACTAAAAAAATGGGTCCTCACAAAAAGTAACATCCAAAGCAGTGTTGTTAGAGGCGCGCCTAAGCGCTCGCCTAAGCGAGAAGCGAAGCGAGGCGAGGCGAGGCGAGCCGAGACGAGGCTATTGCGCTTCATAGGGTTCGAAGCGAGGTGATATGGAGAGGCGAGGTTGAGGCGATGAAGCGTAAGGCGAAACAAAGTGTCGCTTCTTGCTTCTACGATCTGGGCCTTTCATTTTTCCTGATTTTGTGTTATTTATGGACATGCATTGCACCTTAGAATTGCTTTCTACTATTTATTGAGTGTAAAACCCTAGTTTCTGGGGGTATCGAAAGGAGAGAGAGACGAAAAGCGGAGAAAGAGAGGAGAGAAACGAACTTGGTCCTACTTCGTCTTCTTCTTTGACATCGTTTCTAAGGAAAGTCTTCTTCTCCTACTTTCTTCTCTCTTCCTGCTTCGTCTTCTTCCTCTTCTCTTCTTTTCGTCTTTCCTGTTTCGTCTCTTCTTTTTTTTTTTCTTCTTTCCTTTATTTCATCTCTCAGCAGATTTTTTTTTTTCCCTTTTGTTTTTTTTATTCGCCTTTTTTTTTTTCTCTTCCCTGATTCTTGTTCTGTTTCTTTTCTATTTATTTTGCTGAAATTTTTTTCAATTAATTTTACTAAATTGATTTTACAATTATATAATTATTTTGCTGTGTTAATTGTATAATTTTTTGCTGAAAAATATTATACAGACTAATAAATTTTATAACATTGTCTTACTAATTAATATGTCATGTACTAATAAAAATTTAAAATACAAAATATAATTCACTTTAATAATAAGATAAGTGTCACATTATTTAATAAAGAGAATAATAAAAATTATTAAAGCATTGCGTTGATTTTTGATTAAAGAAGGGGAAAGAATTATTTGGGATGGTTGATTGGTTTGATGTTTTGTTTTATGTTTTTGATGAATATTTAGGGGTTGTTTGGGGTGTCCTAAATAAGTGCACTTTTTGTCTTTTTGGACTAAAAAGTTGAGGGAAAAAATATGGATGTTTGGGTTAGTTTTTTGACTTTTTATGGAAAAATGTGTATTAAAAAATTATATAAATTAGTGTGTAGGGGAAAATTATGATTGGGAATTGTGCAGTCGTAATTTTTGACTTTTGGTGAATAGTAATAACTTTTTAACTTTTTGAGTAACTTTTTGACTTTTTTTACACTTCCCAAACTTGGCCTTAGTATTTAGAATGTTAGATTTGTTGGATATTTTGTGTTGTTTAAGGATATTTAGTGTTTAGCATGATAAATGCATGATGGTTCTTGAAAATATTTATATTTTTTGTCTATACTATTTATTTTAAAAAAATATCCTTTGTATTCGCCTCGATTCGATGAAGCTCTCACCTCACCTCGTCGCCTCGGCATTAGGAGACCTTGTCGCCTCAGTTCGCTTTTCGCCTTAAAAAACACCAATCCAAAGTGTGGTGAAAGTGACGAGACACAGGATCAAAACAACTATACCCTTTTGACATGGAAGAATACCCCAAAAAAGACACAACAAATAGGCGTGTCATCTAACTTGGTACGAGCGGGACTCCAATCCTGAACAAAATAGGTACATCCAAAGACACGGGGTAAGAGAGGAAATAGAGTAGTGTGGGACTTAAGAACATGAAACGGAGTAAGACCCTGCAACACACGACTAGGGATCCTATTAATAAGATATACCGCGGTGAGGACAGCCATGTGCCAATAGGACTTAGGGACACTCATACCACAAAGGGGACACTGCATAACAGACATAATATGACAATTTTTACGTTCAGCTACACCATTTTGTTCAAGAGTCCATGGACACGTAAGTTGTTGAAGAATACCAGTCTGATTCAAATGGGAGCGAAAAGCATTGGAAATATATTCTTCACCATTATCAGAACCGATAATCTTAACAACTGTACGAAACTGAGTCTTAACCATTTGCAAAAGCTGAATAAAAATGGGAAACACGTTAGATTTACAACAAAGCAAATATATCCAAGTGCATCTAGTGTGGTCATCAATAAAGGTGACATAATATCGATGGCCAGAAAAAGCAGGAACAGGAGACGGACCCTAAATATCGGAATGTATAAGGTCAAAAGTACTAGGGGCATGAGTCATATAAGGTATGTAATTGGTACGAGTATGTTTAGATAATTCGCAAACCACGCAATGAAACTTAGAATCTTTGCAAACTTTATTTAATAAAGGAAAAAGTTGACATAAGTATTGAAAATTGACATGACCCATACGTGCATGCCACAATTCTAAAGTTTGAACATTAAAAACACAAGATATAAAAGCAGGTAAAACAGACGCCTGAAAACTAGCTAAAGTAGAAGGAGGTTGGTCTGGTGGATCCCCAAAGTAGTAAAGTTCATCGCGCTCATATCCCCTGCCAAAAATCCTCTTCGAACTCAGGTCCTGTAATAGACACGAAGAAGGTAAGAAATAACAGCACAATTGACGGACTTAGTAAGCCGACTAACGGATAGTAGATTATATGCAAAATTAGGAATATGCAAAACAGAGAATAAAGTAATATTAGGAGATAAAGACGCTTAACCCTTATGACGAACTGAGGAGAAAGACCCATCAGCAAGACAAACAGATTGATCTATAGTAATAGGAACTGGAGATGAAAGAAGGGAAAACTCACCCGTCATATGATCATTAGCCCAAGAATCCAAAACCCATGAAGGACTAGCAGATTGAACATGAAAAGTAGTAGAAGTACCTATAGCGAGAGTAGCAGTAGTAGAAGTAGAATGGGCCAGAAGAACTAGTAGTCAAAGTCCTAAGTTGATTATGAAGCTGGCCAATCTGAGTCCATAACTGCTATGAAATAGGAATACTCGTAGACCCAGAAGCATGAGAGGCCTCCACTAAAGCAGCAGTGCCAGGTGTGCCAGAATCCCGAGGGTGAGAAGATCGTTGCCTCAACTCAGGATGAAGTTTGAAGCAGCGAGCCTTGACATGACCAGGAGCCCCACAATGATGATAGATAACTGAACCAGTAAAACCTCGAGAACCAGAGTTTGTGGCATGCACCATCTGGCCGGATACGGCAAGAGTCACTGAAATAGTGGTGTGGAACCAGATGCCGACGACACTCATCACTATCAACGGTGGCAAAGGCCTCATAGAGGAATGGCATGAACGATGTTTTTAAAATCTGAGTTCGAAGAGATTCAAATTTAGAGTTTAAACCCATCAGAAACGGCTGGACAAGAGCGGTGGCGTCTGCTAGTAACTCAGTCAAGGGCTCATATTGAGCCAATTCCTCTCAATGAGCCTGAAGGTATCCAAAGAACTCTGACACAGAGAGACCCAAAACAGACTGGGAGGCACGAGCAATGCCTTGATAGAGCTCAAAGATGCAAGCATCATTATGAGCATGGGCATACATCTAAGACAAGGCACGCCAAAGACTCGAAACAATGCTGCAATAAAGAAACATGTGGTAAATATGGTCCTCCATGGAGTTGAACGTCCATCCTAGAATAGTGCAATTATCTTTATCCCACTGGGCACATGTAGGATCAATCACTGCAGGCTGAATAGAAGATGAGTGCTAATGGGCCTTTCCCTTTCCCATTAAATAGAGTTTAAGGGCGTGGCTCCAAGCAGCAAAATTTTTCTCATTTAACACCACACTCATAATGCGATGAACATGAGTGTGATGTGAAAGAGAAAAATCAAGAGTCACTAGTACAGGTTTGGTGGGCATATTGGAATCAACATGGGATGGGTCAGTCATGGTGGATTAATAAGGGTTAGAAAACACAAACTTACAACAAAACAGTCCAGAAAAATACAAGAAGCCGGAAAAAGCTCAACGGCTAGTCCAAATAAATGTTACCGAACAAATCTGGTTGTCATTAAATAAAAAAAGGGCCAAACAGTGCTTAATACATTAGCACCACACCCTAGAAAGCAAAAAAAATAGGGACTAAACTGCCCTAGAAGAGCTACCGAAGCATCTATGGCCAGGAAATACCCTTGTCGGCAGCCAACAAGACCCTCTGTAGCACTAGGGCTGCCTGCCGAGGGGTGTAGAGCGTTGGGTAGGTGGTTTCAGGGGGTCTAGGTTGGCTGGGCGGGGTTGTCAGGTGAAATAAAGGGCTGGAAGGGGATTGTCGGCAGAGAACTAGGGTTTTTGTGCTCTGGCTCTGATGCCAAGAAGGATGAAAAGAATGATTTGGCTTATCCATGAATGAGGTAGAGGCCATGTATGTATAATAGATTCATGATACAATTTAGGAAACGATATAAATAAGGAAACAATATAAATAAGGCACTAAATCAGTAATTGACACAATCACAGATTATATACATAATACTAAAAATAAAAAAATTCTATATATTCTAATTTCTATATTCAACAATGGATACATAAGAAACTGTACTAAAATTTATGAGGACTTCCCCTTGCCCATGACTGCCTCACTCTCTCTCTGTCTGACATGCAGATGTAGGTGCAGGTATGGTATCATACATTTGCTGGCAAGTGGATGTCCCTTGCCTACACCGAGATCTGTAGAACAGTCTATATGGGAACATGAATGTCTACACTCATAATATGTTTAGTTCAATACATTCAAGAGATCATACATAATCTCTTTTCTTTTTCTTCTTTTTTTTTCCTTTTTTTCCTTTTTTTTTTTTGAGCATCAACAAAAAGAAACTTTATTAAATAAAAAAGTGATAACAAAGAGAGGACAAGATGTCCTCATACATTGAGGGGGGAAAAAAAACAAAAGACTAACTAATAAAGCAAGGAAACATCCCCAAGACTAGGACTGACAAACGGCTCCCCAGTCTTTGGAAACCAAAAAAAGGGGGGATCCCTTTAAATGGGGGACACACACAAGCCCAAAATCTCATATGAGTTAATAGGTTCAAGTAGAAGGTGCCCGTTGTAGTTAAGTTCTAGTTATAGTTCAAGCAAGCTAAGTAAATATGAATGTTAAATATGTAATGCATAACAGAGTTGGTTTTCTGACTTTATCTTTGAAACTTGTAATTATTTCAGCTGCCACTGTTGAGATGGAAGAGATTTGCTCTTGTTGCAGCAATGTGCATCCTGGCTGTACGAGCAGTGATTGTTCAAATTGCATTTTTTTTGCACATTCAGGTTTTGTTTTATTATTTATGTTGGATATATGATTGGTTTAGGGAAATTCTATTTGCACACCATACTTTATCTCAGTACACACCGTTTGTGTTGTTCGGATATCAACTTCCGAACAAAATCAAAATGTTCGAATATCAACTTCTGAACAAAAAACCAATTGTTTGAACAAAATCCCATTCAATAATTGATATCCGAACATTTGTATTTTGTTCGGAAGTAGATATCTGAATATTTGTATTTTGTTCGGAAGTTTATATTTAAACGGCACAAATGGTGTGTACGAGAGACAAAGTGTGGTGTGCAAATAGAATCTCGCGTTGATTTATTATCTTAAACTATTTAGGCAAAATGCACTTTACTTTTCTATAGTTTACTGCCCTATCATTTAAAAATAGCCAGGGACTCCTACAATTTTGGTAGTATTGCACTTTACGTCCCAACCATTAAAATTTTCGTCCAAATTGAAGGAAAGTAAGCTATACGCACCTATTCGAAATGTTGACATGGAAAAACAAAAATAAGTCAAAATTAAAGTTTATGGTAAAAGTACAAATATACCCTCAAAATTCATATTCTTCCTCCAAACTACTGGAAACCCTAACCCAACTTCATCTTCTTCTTCCTCCTAACTACTAGAAACCCTAACCAACCAAACACCACCTGACACCAGCCACCTCCCCCGCCACCCCCTTCTTTCTCCTAGTCCAAATCCTCTCCTTGGAGGATCGGTACTTGGCTCCCTACTTGGTGGGCCATTGGACCCAATTTTGATGATCCGAACCATTCACATTTTAGGATTTGTCGAGTATATCATACCTGTAAAAAATCAAGTCGATCGAATATCGGAAACCACGTGTTTGGATCATCGAACTAAAAACCGTTTTATTAAAAAATAATTATATTTTTTTAATAAACAATTTTTAGTTCGGTGATTCGAACACGTGGTTTCCGATATTCGATCGACTTGATTTTTTACAGGTATGATATACTTGACAAATCTTAAAATGTGAACAGTTTGGATCATCGAAATTGGGCCTAAAAGTGGACCCAATGGCCCACCAAGTAGGGAGCCAAGTACAAATCCTCCAAGGAGAGGATCTGGACTCTCCTCCCCCCACCACCTCTCGCACATCCTCTCTCCTTTCCAACTCCGCTGCCCCTACCACCCTCTCCCTCCTCTATCCACCCCACCGACGCCTGACCTCTCCAACCCTCTCCTCTTCCCTACCATGCCATACCTCCTCCCTCATGGCTATGCATCACCCTCTTTGCAAATTATTTCTTCAAAATCAAGGTGTCAAGATAATCGAACCAGCATTGAAGAAGCAAATTATTGGGTATGTTTGGTTTGATTTTGGGAGAGTAGTTTTTAAAACTTGTTTTGGGGAGAGAGTTTAGAAATTTTTTTGGTTTGTTTGGTTGTGTATTTTGAAAGTAGTTTGGGAGTTTTGAATGATTTGATATTTTGTTATAATTGAGTAGATGTGTGTGAGAGAAAAAGTGATTGAGAATGAGAGAAGAGAGAGAAAAAGTGATTGATTGATATGTAATAGAGAGTGATTTTGAAAATTGTTTTGGAAAATTTACAAACCAAACAAATTTTTTACAATTTTTTTCCCAAAATCACTCTAGAAATCCAAACCAAACATGCCCATTATCTCTAATTCTACTTTCTCAAGAAGAACTTTCTCAAACAAGTAAGAATGTTGGTTACATGTATGTGTATACTTGTAATAGGCAATGGCCTTGACACCCCTAATACAAGATCTGGAAGCATAGCAGAGTTTAATGAGAATTTCAACAGTTAAAACTCATGATCTCATTAAATGACTTCCATTTCATTTAAGATTCCTTCACCAAAATATCACCCACCACCCCCTCATTCCACTGCACTCCTATTGTATGTATATATTCATGCACAGTGTATATATGTGTGTATATATATTATAATAATATGAGATTAAATTAGAAATGAAGTTCAACGTCAGAAATTAGGTTATTATAAGTGGTTTTATTTGGTGATATGTGATTTAAGTTAAAATTAGTTGTATAGAAAAATAAAAATTAAAAAAAAAAAAGGAAGAGAGAGAGAGAGAGAGAGAGAGAGAGAGAGAGAAAGAGAGAGAGAGAATAAAAAATAAAAAAGAAGGAGATAATAAGGTCATTTTACATTTGCCGTTAACGGAGTTAGTTTTGTACTTTAGTCTAAAACCACGTGGGGGTCTTTGGCTTATTTTAAATAACAAGGGGATAAAGTGCTTCAAGGCCAAATCGCATGGAGTATAGTGGATTTTGCCCAACTATTTATTTGCGGGATATGTAGTGGCTTTGTGACTATGATGTTGAACATCAATTGAAACTTAATGTGGACATGGTTGTTGGATGCATGAAACTGTACCCAAAATGTTTGAATAAAACCTGATGGCCTTGTTCCATAAATTATTGCAATTTCAGGATTTTGAGTATTCATAGTGGCTCAAACCAAAAAAATGTTGGAAGGCATCTTATATTTGATTATATTTGCTTTCTAAAAGTCAGAGTGCCTTTTGTTCATGCTCTGATGCACTTCCATTATCTGATTGTTAATGTTTTAACAATGTCCAGACCCATGTGTACAGAAGACATGCTGTCTTTTCAAGGCCTGTGATTTTCGCAACTGCATTCATGAGCTTCTTCTCAGTTGTTATAGCATTATTTAAGGTAAATTTCCTAATTTAATTTTTCATGTAGAAAAAGAGCGGTGTTTCTAACTTCACAGAAAAGTGTCTTCATGATTGTTGACTTACAAAACTATTGTTAGAGAAGTTTCAATAGTATTTCTGAGATTTTACATATTGCTGAACTCAGTGAAGTATTCGTGCATTGGGCTGTACACTTCTCCTATAAAAATGAACCAGAAGATGTATTTCTGATTGTAGGCTCAGTCTTCTTAGTTTCAAAGGTTGAGCTCTTTATTTTTACTTCCTAGCTTGGTGGACTGCGTGAACCGTAAGTTCCATCATCCGGTGATCATTGCCTTTGAGCATAAAGATAATTTTTTCATATAGATTTGGAAAAGTTTTTCAGATTATTGACAAGAAAATGAGTAACATTTGTGTACATTGCACTATATTTCTTTTTGTTCTTGGTTTTCATCCACTACTTACAATACTTGTGAAGTACAGAATTCATACCCAGTTTTAACTTTTCACTGATTATTTTGTAGGATATACCTGATATTGATGGAGACAAATTATTTGGCATTCGATCTTTCACTGTCAGATTGGGTCAAGAGCGGGTTAGTAATCAATCTAAACTCTATGCAGGATCCTCTAAAAGCTTTTGGGTGTTATAATTTTTATTTTTGTTCCAAATCTAACCTTTTCAGGTGTTTTGGATTTGTATTTGGCTACTTGAATTGGCATATTGTGTTGCTGTGTTAGTGGGAGCAGTCTCTTCCTGCCTTTGGAGCAAATACATAACGGTAATTGGTTCAGTTTTTATTTGATTTATTAATCTACAGTACATAAATGGGCTTTGATTCTTGAACAGTGACTGAGCTTCTCTCTTCAAGTAAACTAGAAACGTGGCTGTATATGCAAATGATCCTGCTAGAAATGGCTGGTGTGTCTGACACTGATACGATGCGGACATGCTTGGACACTTCATATTGCTTTTATTTTTTAATTATTATTTTTTTGCAAGACAGTTTGGATTTTTTTTTTAATGATTTTAGAAAGTTGATTTGGCACCAAAGTAAAATCATGTTCTGCAATCCACCTCACCTCTATTATTGATAAATAATGTGGGTTTCAGAAACCAGTTGTGATATTTTTGAAAGTATCAATGACCTCGATGTGGTTTTTGTTCTCCATTGACTGGCCTTTGTCACCAATGTGGAGTCTTTTTTCAATGTCACAAGGACGACTTGTGATTTTGGTTGTTAAATATGGGGTAGGACTAGGGGCGGCTCCACGTACCACTCATGCTTTTTTTGGTTCACTAGAATGAGATGTAATGGTAATTCCGTAGGCTCCCTTGTGGAATGATCATTCCCTTACAATGCTTAATGATGATACCATTTGTAATGTATTTTTTATTATTTTTTTAGTCAACCAATTATGAGAATGGATATTTTGATGGAATGACCATTCCATTCCACTCCATTCTAGTGAACCAAACACTACCTCAGGGTATTCAATTAAATACCTTGAGCTCAAATTTTTCATTACATTATATCTATGAAGCACGGACACGAACACGCGACACGACACGGACACGACACGGACACGCCGACACGCAAATTTTCAAAAAATGGGGGACACGACACGCTGGGGATACGTTCAATATATATAATTAATTTTATTTATTATATGTCATAAAATTATTAAAAAATAATTAAAATAACATTGAAATAACATAAAATTGCATTCCATCAATACATAACATGTCATTCGAAGCTACCAACCATCATCTATTACAAAATTCATGTATATGAACCTTTGAAAGTATTATTACAAAAATTACATTGTAATTGGCAATTTCCTCCTCCTTCCCCAGGCTTTGCTAATTTAGTCATATACTTCCACAATGGTTTGTTCTCATCAAAATCATCATTAGGTATATCATTAGAACTATCACCCGTAGCCATTGTTTCAGAATTACAAATTTGTTCCTATAATAAAATTAATAAACACACATTATTATTAAAATTAACAAAACTAATAAAAAATATATATTTTCAAATAAAACATATTATACTCAGACAGTATTCTGAAAATAAATATATATTCTGAAAATATATATTCTGAAAATAAATATATATATATTCTGAAATTAATAAATATATATATGTATTTATATATCCAAAAGTTATCCAAATATATATATATATATATTCTAAAATTAATAAATATATATATATATATTCTGAAAATATAAGACATATTAAATTAACAAAACTAATTAATAAATATATATATATATATTCTGAATCAGACAAAGAGACACAGAGAAGACGTCGAGAGAGAGAGACATCGACTGACGAACGAACGAAGACAAGAAGAAGAAGGAAGAAGACCGAAGCTGAGGAAGGAAGAAGAAGGCGTACCTTACGAGCGACGAGCGA
This sequence comes from Camellia granthamiana, assembly GCA_036172215.1. NCBI lineage: Eukaryota > Viridiplantae > Streptophyta > Magnoliopsida > Ericales > Theaceae > Camellia > Camellia granthamiana. Next base: position 88,270,415 of record CM069905.1, read on the forward strand.
CGGCCGAGGAGAGACGACGAACGACGAACGACGAGCTACGAGCAGCGACGAGCGATGACGAGCGACGGACGACCGACCAGGTTCGCTTTCTCCTCTGTTATCTTTGCCTTCTCTCTCTCTTTTTGTTCTCTGAATCTCTGCTATCTTTGATCGATTTAGGGCAAATATAAGTTTTTTTTTTTTTTACAGATTGACCCAAAAATATTTTGTAAATTCTGAAATTGACCCCAAAAATGTTTTGTAAATTCTGAAATTGACCCCGTGCGTGTCCCGAAAGTGTCCATAACGTGTCCTGGACGTGTCCGGCTTCAAAAAAAACAAAAAAAAAACTGGACACTCTCTAGTGCGTGTCGGACACGTGTCCAATGCGTGTCGGACGCGTGTCCGTGTCCGACACGTGTCTGACACTGGTACGGAGCCCTCGGAGAGGTGTCCGTGCTTCATAGCATTATATATAATATATATGTTAGTATATTAATTTGAACTCTTGACTACTCCTGGTAATGTTTTACATTTTGCAGACATATGTGGTTAAAAAAAAAAAGGACAATATGTTGAGATGATAGAATATTTTGATCATATTTTATTTATTATATGCTAGACATATCTATAATCATTAATATATGGAATGTTTGTTGTGTGTTACGTCAATTTGTGATAAAGTTGCAAATGGATGAATCCATGGTGTGCGCTCCTAATGTGAAAGTTACGAACTATTATGATTATGTTATGAACGATGTGGTGTAAATGTTACAAACTTTTTGTGGTGAGAAATGTTATGAACCATTTTGGTGTGAAAAGTTATGACATTTAGTATTTGTTACGAAATGTTGTGATTATGATACGTAAGTTGCAGTAGGTGCATATAGTATGCCTCTTTTTAAGGATGCATACCTTAATAGCTCACTTAATACATTAGATTTTACATTAATCTCATTAATATTCAATTTAAAGAGTCTTATATTGTCTGCATTTAATTTTATGGGTCATGCTAATGACTAGTTCAATAGATTATTGATAAAAAGGAATGTAAAATGTCCAAAAAGTTAAAATCATAAGAAGTTTCTATACGATCCAAAATACTTTTACACACACACACATGCTGTGAGAATATTATGCTAATTATGTAAATATATTAGATTGATTGTGTGAATATTAGATTGATTGTAAGAATATAGGTTTATTCTTATTTCCTTTTTTAGATTAGGTCTATATAACTCGATTGTACTCTTTGTATTATTTACAATTGAATATACAAAATTTGTTCAGAAAACTTACATGATATCAGAGTTACACGATTGCTGATCTCGTGGTGGCTAGGGTTTTGCACAAACTGATTCTTTCTTTGGTTCATTTGCTTTGGTCAAATCTAATTCGAAGTTCCCTTTTTGTTGAAGATTCACCTGGTTCGTAGTCTTTCCTCTATTTGGTGACTAGTCTTACTTCGCAACTGGGTCTCACTCCCGACTGGTTCTCTCTTGTCTTTGATTCGTGGTTCAGCGCAAGTCATCTCTGGCTCATCTCTCTATATTGTTGGAGGTAGACTCTTGGTTCTTTGGTTCATGATGACCTTTTGGTTCTTTGAACCCGTCTTTGAACAACTGTTGCGAGTCATCCAACCCGAAATTGTGACTCATCTGGTTCGTAGCTCATCTCCTCTGCTTCACATCTCAGTCTTTGGCTCTCTCTTCTGTCGGTGACCCTTCAATTGGTGCGTGCAACACAGTTTAAGGGCTCTTTCTGGTTTGAAGAGTTGTGCGAGGGATCTTTCTCTTCTCTCTCTCTCTCTCTCTCTCTCTCACTTCGGTTCGCGAGGTTGCCAAGTCAATCTCTCTCTCTGTGCCTATGTTCGCGACTCCTAATTCTCTCGCAAGGTCGATCTCTCTATCATCCTTCGTAATTGGTTTGATCTTTACATTTAATTTGTGGATTATTAAGTTTTGAACCCAAATTCTTCTGGTTATTACACTATGGTCATTTAGGAAGCATAGATACGGATACGACACGATACAAATACGGCGATACGACAAAACCTAAAAAAATAGGATACCGGTACGACTAGGATACGTTTGTGAAAAATATATTTTTTAAAATTATAAATAGTGAGTTACACATAAACTAAAGAATGTTGAAAAACCACAATGTAATTTTATAATGCAAAATACTAATCTTTAAGAATTTTAAAATTTTTAATAGGTCTTACAAATATTTCATTTCAATATCAAGTTTAATATATTTATATTACAATAATAAAACAATTCACAACTTGTCCCTACGCTTTTTCCTTTGACACTAGTGAAAAATATTGTGTTCAAGTTTACTTGCTTATTTATTTATTAATATTTAATTTTACCATTGTTATATTCTCTTGTTAATTCTTACTTTCTATGTAGTTATAGGGGACATGCCATGAAATAAGTAGGATACATCAATTTGATAAATTCTATTATTTAACTCACTATGCTCTTCTTATCGAAGAAATTAACGAAGTATTAGAAAAATATTCTTATATTTATAACTTGCAATTATATTATATTATATTACTATGCTAGAAATGTTACAATTCTAATTTCATAAAATAAGTAAACATGACTTGGGGAGTATCCGATACTTCAAAATTAAGTATCCGATACTCCAAAATTAATGAAAAAATAATTAAGAAGTATCCGATACTTTTAATAAGTATCCAATACGTATCCGCGAGTATCCAAGGAGTATCGGTATCGGATACGGATACGGATACGGATACGATACGGATACATCACTCTATTTGAAGTATCTGTGCTTCATAAATGGTCATTTGGTTATGTTGTATTATAGTTTAACCCCTTAAATTTTGGTTATTACACTTGAACCACTGGTTCGGCTATTTTGCTTTATTTTAGGTTTATTACACTTGAATCCCCTGAGTTTTTTTTTGGTTATTATGATGTCTCTAGCTGCGGATGAGTGTGCCTTTTGCATCAGAGGGGCCATTGGAAGTATCATTGTCCTAAGAAGGACGTCTGCCTGCCTCGTTGTTTCAGTAGTCTCAGAACCAGTTTCGTGCTCCTCCTACCACTTATACTGCATCTGCTTCGGCTCTTAATCTTGACTTGGCTTCCTTAAATATTTAGATTAGTCACCTTCAGCATATACTGTCTACAGTTCAATTATCCTCACCTGCCTCCGCTGTTTTCTTTCTTCATTCAGGTTTGCTTGGTTTTTCTTCAGGTATCTCCTCGTCTGTTTGGCTTTTTGACTTTGGTACCTCTTATCATATGACTCCTAATCTCTCCTTACTTCAAAATTGTACTCTCCCTCCCTTTCCTATTACTGTTAATACTGTTAATGGATTTGGTATGTCTGTTATATCTGTTGGGTCTGTCCTACCGTCTGTTATGTCTGCTGTCTCTATTCTATTTGTCTTATATGTTCCTCAATTATCAATTTATTATATATCGGTCAGCTTCATGCCTCCGATTTTGATGTTATCTTTTCTTCTTCTATATGTTCTGTGCAGGATCGAATGTCTAAGCAGCAGATTGGGACCGGCCGTAGAGTTGGACACCTCTATGTAGTGGAGAGCTTGCATCTGCCTATGACTACCTCTCTGACTGTCTTTTCTTCTTTTCAATTAGATTCTCTATCAAGTCCTTTCTATTTGTGACATTCTAGATTAAGGTATTTGTCTGCTGACCGCTTATAGTCTTTGGCCCAGTCAGGTATATTGGATGAAGTTTTTCCTAGTTAAATTTCCGAGTGTCGAGGGTGTAAACTTGCCAAAATGACAGCCTTACCTTTTCGTAAAAATGCTTCTATATCTGATATATCGTTTTCTTTAGTTCATACTAATGTATGGGGTCCTTCTCCTATTCTCACCAAAGGGGGTTCTGCATACTGTGTGTTATTTGTTGATGACGGCACTTGTTATATTTGGATTTATCTTATGACTCATAAGTCTAACTTCTACCTGATATACAGTATTTTTAGTCTATGGTCACTACACAGTTTGGGTCTACTATCAAATTGTTATGGTTTGACTTGGGTGTTAATATTTTAAAATTGAGTTATATGAGTATTTGACCAATTTGGGTACCATTCACCAAATTTCTTGTACTAATACTCCTGTCCAAAATGGTCAAGCTGAGTGTAAACATTGTCATCTCCTTGAGACAACTAGGTCTCTCCTCTCTGTCTCTGTTTCAGCCCCGTTTTGGGGTGAATCAGTTCTTACTGCTGCTTTTCTTCTAAACTGTATGCCTACTCTCCTATTCTCTGGTCGTTCTCCTTATAAGGTTCTGTTCTCCCAACTTCCTAATTACTCTCTCCTACGTGTTTTTGGGTCTGCTTGTTTTGTACTTCTTCCCCGTAAAGATAGGACCAAACTTAGTGCCCCGGTCTATTCTATGTGTCTTTTTGGGCTACAGCCTTACCCAAAAAGGCTATCATTGTTATGACCCTATTTCTCGTCGCCTTTATGTCTCCCTTCATGTTGCCTTTCTCGAACATTTGTCTTACTTTCAACTTCTTCCTATCACTACTTGGTTTTCAAAGAGGGTTTGATTCACATTGATCCACTTCCTTCTAAGGTCCCTCTGGATGAGTACATCTTTACTATTCTTCATGAGCTTGTTTCCCTCTACCATCCCTCCTGCTAAGTCTCTTTTCACTGACCCCCCATGAATCCTCCCCCTTCAACTTCATCTCTGTCTCCTCCTCCTCTTCCTTCGTTGTTAGTCTATTCTCATTGCAAGGCTCTCCCTCTATTAGTTGTCTTTGCCTCTACTGTCGATCCTTCTGCCTCTAACGACTTTGATCTTGCCAAACCATAAGTATCCCCTTCGTATCCGTAAACAGGTAGTCAAACTTGGCTTTGCTCAAACGTGTTTTTTCCTTCATGCTGCACCTTTTCGTCGGCTATTCACTCTTTTTCAGAACCCCAGTCTTATAAGGAGGCTTGTCAGGATGCTAATTGGATTCGAGCTATAGAGGCTGAGGTGTCTACTTTTGCAGAAGACTACTAATTAGGAGATAGTTTCGTTGCCTACTAGCAAAAATCTGGTTGGTTGCAAATGGGTCTGTAAAGTCAAGGCTCACTCTGATGGTGCTATCGAGTGCTACAAAGCTTGCCTAGTTGCCAAAGGTTTCTCACGGGATTATGGTATTGATTATGAGGAAACCTTTACCCCTATTACCAAGATGACTAATGTGCATACTTTGATTGTTGTTGCTGTTGTTCGTCATTGGCCTCTCTATTAAATGGATGCTAAGAATGCTTTTCTTAATGACCATCTCACTGAGGACGTTTACATAGGAGGTTTACATTCGTCTTTCCCCTGACCTTTCTCATTCCTCTGGACAGGTTTGTCGTCTTTGGCGTGCTCTGTTTGATTTGAAGCAATCCCCTCATGCTTGGTATGATTGCTTTCAGGCTTCTGTCACTTAGCTTGGGTTTCAGCCTTGTCCCTAGGATTGTGCTTTGTTTCTCCTTCACACCTTTGTTCGCTTTGTTGCCTTGTTACTGTATGTGGATGATATGATCATCACTGGCTCTGACTCTTCTACTATCTTTGAGGTTAAGTAGCATCTCTTTCGCACCTTCGAAATGAAGGATTTGGGTCCATTGTGGTATTTTTTTGGTATTGAGGTAACTTCTTCTCGTAGGGGCTACTTTCTATCTTAGGCCAAGTATGTAAATGAGGTTCTTCACCGTGCTAGTCTTACTGACACTAATATTTCTGATACCCCCCATCGAGCTTAATATGTAGTTTAACACTACTGATGGTGTTCTTTTGGATAATCCCACTTTATATTGAGAGTTTGTTGGTTGCTTAGTCTATCTGACTATCACTCGCCCTGATCTTGCTTATGTTGTTTATATGGTTAGTCAATTCGTTTCTGCTCCTCATTCTACACATTGAGCTGCTTTGGTTCGCATTCTTCACTATCTCCGAGGTACTATATCTCATTTCAGAGCTTACTATTGTCCTCCACTTCCTCTTTGGACTTGGTGGCCTATGCTGATTCTGATTGAGCTGGTGATATTAGTGATCGCAAGTCCATTTCTGGTTTCTGCATGTTTCTTAGTAATTCCTTGATTTCTTGGAAGAGCAAGAAACAGCCTGTTGCGCATTCCACTGCCGAGGCTAAGTATCATGCTATGGCTCATGTCACTGCTGCGATTGTTTGGCTTCGTTGTCTCTTATCTGATTTGGGTGTTCTCCGACCTCTCTTTACTGTGACAATTGCAGTGCTATTCAGATTACCCATAACACTGACTTTCATGAGCGGACGAAGCACATTGAGATTGATTGTCATTTTGTTTGTCAGCATCTGCAGCTTGGCTCCATCTCGTTTCCTTTCATCTCTTTGGCACTTCAACTTGCTGACTTCTTTACCAAGACTCGCACCACTGCTCGTTTCAGTTCCTTCTTGGCAAACTCTCAGTATTTTTTGCTAAAACACCTTGAGTTTGAGCAAGGGTATGAGAATATTATACTAATTATGTAAATATATTAGATTGATTATAAGTATATAGGTTTATTCTTATTTCATTTTTTAGATTAGGTCTATATAACTCGGTTGTACTCTTTGTATTATTTACAATTGAATATACAGAATTCATTCAGAAAACTTACACATACATCACATTTCAATGCACTTCTGTACATTGTTTATTAACAATTTCTATGTTAATAATGCATATAGTATCTCTTTAAAATTACTACCCTGGGAAGAAATCCTCCAGCCGCCACTGGGTAGCACGGTCTTTTGTGATTGCCTAAGGTGACTGCTTGGTAAATATATCAGAATCAATAGAAGTACATGATATTTGAAGACCTTGGTTGAGGTTGCAATAATTGCAAAAGCTACTACATAGAACAGGAAATTTGGTGAACTAAAATCGTGGGTTATGTCCTGTATTCAAGCTTCTAATAACTAGTTCATGATTCTTTCTTTACATTCATTTAGGTTTTGGGCCATGCCATATTAGCATCAATACTCTGGAACCGTGCTAAATCTCTGGATTTGAAGAGTAAAGCTGCAGTAACATCCTTCTACATGTTTATATGGAAGGTAATCAGTTATCTTATCAAGTGTTAGGTAACCAGTCAATTTTTGTTCTTTTATTTTGGCTTTTTTTATTTTCTTGGTGAATATAATGACATACTGCTGTATGCAATCTCTATGGTTAAGACAGCCATTTACCCAAGCTCCATTCAATTGCAGGAGTGAATGCTCTAGAATTCACTTTGTATGAGTAAATTCTATACTGTTCTTAACAATATTTATACATTATTAGGTATTTGAAAAAACCAATTTAGTTGCTAGTTTGTGGTGTTCTTTCTCATAGTTGCTGTCAGCACCTCAAAATTTTGTTGAATGGGACATTTGTTTGAAGGGCTGGCAAAGTTCAACAGACCCCCTTGATCATCTGATTGCAAACCAACCATATGTTCAATTGAAATACTTTTGATTCTTCTAGTCTTTTAAATATTGTTATATGCTTCCTTTTATTTGTCAAAGAAAGGTATTAAAATTTTTTTTTTGCCCCAGCCTGATCTGCTAATACTGTTATTTTGGTATCATCCTCATTACTTGGAAGAGTCTTCAATTGCTGAATTATAAATGCACTGCACTGTACATTAATGTATTCATCTCTGACATCTTATTTGGTCTTGCAGCTCTTTTATGCTGAGTACTTGCTCATACCACTTGTAAGATGAATGTAAACAATCTGACGAGGGCCTCTCTCTCTCTCTCTCTCGGCTGTAGCAGCATGACAATTGTTTAAGTGGTGTATTGCTATTGCAAGTAGGCTTCAAAATTGTTTTTTTTTTTTTGTTATAGCTAAATTTGTATTGATCAATGGCGAATTTGAGTGAAACATTATTGTCATTGTCATTGTCACCACCACCATGCCTTCCTATTCAATGAAGAGGTGGTGAATTATTTTGTTGTCAGCTATGCCATATCCAATATTTGTTGGTAGGACTACAAAGATTATCTTTATACTGGCAAAATTTTAAGGTAGTCATGTCAAGGGTCAATTCAAAATTGCTCGTTTCGTAATCATCCATAATAACTGAAAGCATAATGTTGCCTGCAAGATTTGAAAAGCGGAGACAATTATTGGCTAACCAGTTTTACCCTTTTTGTTTTGGAATTTTGTTCGACATGACAGGCCTTTAAATGATCTCAATGAGAGAATTTATTTTTTTTTAATTTATTGAAAATGTAAGACTAATTTTTAATTTTGAAGTTTTAAAATAATTCCAAAATTGAAAACAATGATAGAATCTGTGTTGCACTAGCACTACTGTAGTTGAAGGCTCTGCTATAGTTGAAGAATCTCCAATCAAAGCTTGTCTTATATCATAAGCACAGTTATACAACTGTTAGATTTAGCACTCATGCTAGTTATTTATGTTGAGATATATAATAAGGAAGGCAATGTCATATACAAATCTTGAGATAGCTTGATGGTAAGTGGCATGTATTTTTCCCATCTTGAACTTGGGGTTCGATTATACAGGAGAGAGAATAGGGGAGGCGGGTTGGGCAGTGGGAAATGGTGAAGGCTGTGTTGGTTGAGACTTTGACACTTTGAGCGATGTTGGCGGTTCGTGGGAAAGAACCATGTACGGAGTGGCATGGATGGGTGGACAAGGCCTTCACTAAAAATACCATGTGGTGACCGGGAGATATTAGCTAGAGCTTTTGGTGATTATGCTATTATAAGAGCATCTCTACCCGAATTTTCAATTCGGAGATGACACATTCAATAATGAAATTAGGCATGTAATTTGTACTCCACCTAAATTTATGAAAGTTAGTTGGCAATTGGCATGTCTTAAACAATGCCAAGTTTGACGTATTAAAAAGAAAATGCCAAAATCTTTTATTTGCATTCACAATATGAAGTCATGGTTCCAAAATTTGAAGCCTTTGTTATAGTTTTGAAGCATTGGTGGTCCTTCCAAACTCAATGTTACACTTTGTTCTTCTTATAATTACCTTTTGGATTTTATTTATTATTATTTTTTTAAATGTATTTTTATAGTTAGTTTTATCATTTGGAGAAGGTTTTGGTTTTTGTTTTGTTTTGTTTTTTTTATGAGTATTTATTGTTGTTGCGAAAACATGGTGTCAATAGATTTCTGGTGTAGAGAAGATTGACATTTGCCAATCGGCAAACAACCACAAACTCACACAAACAGAAGTATGAAAACAAGCTATGCGGTTGAGTTCTATGCTTTGATAGAATTCAAAGACTTTTTTAAAGGCAATCAATTGAGGTAACAAACACAACTTAAATTGGAATTGAAATTGAATTCGTCACTTGACTAAAAGAATAAAAAACAAGAATAATAAAGTTACAAGATTACAACATAACTATTACGCCTAAATTACAGATTAACTACTCGTAAATAACTGCTACTCGTAGTTTTTTTCACAAGTTTGTGAATAAGTTTGAGGATCCTTCTCAGTTCGAATTCCCAACTTTTATCTTCCTTGCACTAGCCACGATTGCTGCAGCCACGTGTCCATCCTTAATGCATGCAAGTAACTCCTCTTCTTCAACTGCCTCTTCCTTTGATTGCTTGCTCTGTTTGGTCATATGTCTTGCACACTCTTGCACTAAGGCATCTGTCCAATTCACAAGTCTTTAACCTGGACCTCAATCTAAAGTCTTATACCACATCAACATCTATGTCGATACGCCAAACTCAAGATCTTAGTTCCAACACATGGATAGATGTTTGGCAGCCCATTTGGTGTTGGAATGTCAAGCATATTGACATGATTCAGTAACCTTGGGCTGACCATTTTGACACTATTCCGCTCAAACCCCATCCTCTTCCATGCTGAGTATTTCATAAGGAATTGTAAATTATGCAATAATGGTTTGTAAGATAGTTTGTGAATGAAGAAGACAAAAAGACGAAAAAAAAATTTAAAATGGGTTTGTGTGGAAAATGATGAGTTTTTTTTTTAGTGGGTGCTTTTTGAGAAAGGTTATAATGCAATTATATTAAAATAAAAATAAACACCATACGAAATAAGAAAAAGAAAAACAAGGCCTCAAAGGGCCAAATAAGAAACCTTATACAAACTACAAAAATAGCCAAAAAAATCAGCTTTGATTTTGGGAAGACACATTCACCTTCGCCCCTGCTACCGCTGCCCAATTTTGCCGTTGTCACCGCTTCTTTCTTGAAGTTTAGTCATCGCTGAAAATCAGAGTTGAAGAAAAATATTAACAATAGTAAGGGAGGAGGAGTGAGAGAAAATGAGATAGTTGTGTATGTTGAAAATCTAAAAGTCTATGCTAAAAATAGGGGAAGAAACTCTTAAATCCCTCTTTTTAAGTGTCAACAACCTAGATCTATACTATAGAAGTGTTATTGGACCTCGCCAAAAAGGAGTTGAAAAGTCGTTGAAAATCACCCAGAGAGAGAGACTCTCTCCATTACCCCTTGCAAATACAATACTAGAGGGGTGTTTGGCAATATATTTTTTTGGCTTTTTAGGCTAAAATAGCATTAAAAAATAAAATACGTCAAAATAGTCAATAAGACAAAATCTCATATCAAATCCGTAATTATTTCACTTTTTTACTTACAAACGTCGCATCCAATTATAAAAAAATCCAACAATTTTTCCAAACACAACTATTTTAGCCTACTAAAATAGCCAATTTTCCAAACAGTACTTTAGAATGATCAGAATGGTGAGTGTGCATTTTAAAATTTTATCCTTTTAAGTAATTTTATTTGAAGGTAAAATTGTATTATAAAAAAAGTTGAACATGTGGGGTCGTAAGAAATTAAGACAAACTACGACAATAATCCCTATATTTTGATCTTTATGTCATTTTCATCCTTGTAATTCTAATTGACTCAATTTTGGCCTTGAATTTATGATTTTGTTTCAATTTGGTCTAATTGATTACAACTCTTAGTATCTTTTTTATGAAAAATATGCACATAAGTGTTATGTGTCATATTTTTAAGGGTAAAATTATAAATTTACTAGACTCAATGAGTTAATCTCAATCAATTAGTGATAATTTTTTGTAAAAAACACTAATGATATTATCAATTGAACCAAATTAATACAAAATTTAAAATTAAAGGTGAGTTAATTGAAAATATAGGGGTCAAAATAACACAAGATGTAAAATGTAGGGACTACTGGTGTAATTTGCCCAAGAAATTATGTAAGGGCTAATAGTAGCTCCCTTATATTAATGGTAAAAACCTACAAAAATTCAAAATTTTTAAAGTAAAAAATATATATAAATAATAAATTTGGCATATAAGGTGAATTGTTTATTTATTTATTTTTTGCGGGGGAGTGAATTGTTTATTTTTAGAGATGTCAAATTTTGTATATGCCAATTTGACACTTTAATCTTAAAAATAAAAATAAAAAAGAAAATGACATACAAAGTTTTAAAGGTACGAATGAAAATACTCTAACCATCTAAAACTATGCAATAGTACTAAAGGTTCTTTGCTTTATATTTTTTATTCGAGAAAAGTTAGGGATCATGAAAATGATTATGAAAGTTTTATGATCCTTGAATTATCTTGATTAGTGTGTGGTACTTTATTCAAAATGTAATCTAAAGGTTACAAAGTTTTCATAATTATTTTCCTGAAAATTTTTTCATAATACCTAACATTGCTGTTTTTATTCTCTTACCATCTATTGTGTTCGAAAAACTATTCACATCAATGATGTGGTAAGGATTTTGTAGGAAATTTTTTAATTTCATAAAAAAATACATCACGTATAATCGAAATCAAACCTCCAATTTCTATTGTGCATATGTATTACCCTAATCAAAACTCCAAATCTAGCGATCAAGCGACACTCTCAACATTCGTCACGTCAACTTTAATGGATTGACCCTTACAAAACTCTTGTTGAGGAGAAGCTTTTCTCAACATTGTTGCAAGTTTTGTATAGTTCTCATTAAATTATAATAACTCTTACATTTTTCATCGATTTATTTTTCTTACAAAATACGAAAGTAATGCTCCTTTTCTCTAAATATTAACCAGGGTCGGCCCTGAGGTTTGGGGGGCCTAAGGCGAATTTTGAAAATGGGAGCCCCTCTTACATTGAAAAAAAAAAATTCATAAATAAAATGATAAGTTATAACTTTTTTATTTGTTTGTAACCACAAAAAAATTTACTTGCACATAAAATCATTAAAATTATAAACAAAACAATTTAATGAAACAAAATTAGGACAAAAAAATTAAGAAAAAATTATTCAATTAAAACTGATAAAGACCTAGGTAAAAAAATTTGGGCAAAATTATTTATTCTACTAAAATCTAATAGATAAAGAAGGTTAAAAAAAAAAAAAAATAGGGCACATATATTGTATGTATTGTTTTTCTTGGGCCCAAACATTTTATATATATATATATATATATTTTTTCATTTTAATAAATATAAGCAAAAAAACTACACTTATAAATAAATATGGGCTAAACCATACATGGACCCAATAAAATATTTTGGGGCCCTTTAAATTGATCCTAAAACCAAAAAAATATATATATTGAGCCTATAATATTTTACCAAATTTGGGGGCTCTATTTTTGGGCCAAAATTTTGGGGCCTAAGACCCAGACCTTACTGGCCTTAGGCCAGGGCCGGCCCTGACATTAACCTTAAATTTATTTAAACGGATGTAGTAAGAAATTAAGTTTTAATTAAGAGATAATTGTTAAAAAGTCTAAGTTAATGAGGGTATAGTATTAGGTCTAGTGAATATTTTCTATCGCTGAGAGGTCTACTTTTTGTGAAATAGTTCAGTGAGAAATCATTTTGTTTGTTTTGAAAAATACTTTGTTTCTAATTTTACCCTTTAATTTATTTGTTGACTTTCGTTGACTAGCTATTCAATTTTTTTTCTATTTGTTCAAAAAAATTTCTATCTATTCAATTTTTTTACCTTATCTGTTTAATTTTTTTATCTTTTCAATTCAAATATCCCTTAAATATTTGTCAAAATAAAATCTATCTGTTGAAATTTATCTGTTCAAAAATTCTACCTGTTCAAATTATCTGTTGAAATTCTATAATCTTTTTTCTATCTGTTGAAAATGATCGGATAAAGGATTCCAACAAAAGAAGAAATCAACCCTTTATGTTTTCCACTCTCTTCCAAACTGAACAAAAAGAGAATCTCCGATGGGATTTTATCATCATCATCATCATCATTATCATCATCAACACAACCCATCTGTTCAAAGCACTTCAATAGATAACTACACACACAATCAACAACAATAACAAAAACAATATGTCCAAAATCTAAAAATTTCTTCATATATGCATCTCTACCTTCTATCTATCTGAAATCCCAAAAATATATACATACATACATATATATATATATATGAAGAGAGAGAGAGAGGGGGGGATGGAGTGCAAATTTGGATCATCAACAACATTCATCATCATCAACAACAAGTAATAATGAAATCATAAACAAAGAGAGAAATTATACCGAGCGAGAGAGATAGTCTCTTTCCTTTTTGGGAAAACACCAATCTCTAATCTTGGAGAAAGAGAGTATAGATAAATATACATATATTTACATATATATATATGAGGAGAGAGAGTGAGGGGGAGGGAGTGCAAACTTTAACACTTTGGATCATCAACAACATTCATCATCATCAACAACAAGTAATAATGAAATCATAAGCAAAGAGAGAAATTATACCGAGAGAGAGAGAGAGAGAGAGAGAGAGAGAGAGAGAAAGAGAGCCTTTCTCATTTTTTAGGAAACACCAATCTCTAATCTTGGAGAAAGAAAGTGTAGATAAATATACATACATTTACATATATATAGAGAGAGATTAAACTATACAATCAATGCATTTGGTCATCTATTCGATCAAGAAACTAAACGATATAGGGGAAAGAGAAATTGGATCATTGTTGAACATGTCAGATTTTTGAGAATAAGCTCCGACCGAAACTTCCTTGTCGTCTTGAACTCTTTGTGTAGATGATGAAGAGTCAAAGTCGATCTAGGCCCTACTGCCATATGCAACAGTGCAGAACTTCGTTGCCTTGAGAGAAATGCAGAAATACGGTGAAGATCAATCGACCACCACCAATGAACTTGAACAACTGTTGGTGTACATAAATCTGTTTAGCAGAAGATTCTTTGAGGTAGCGATAGTGAAATCATCGATTGTCTGTATGTTATAGCAGAGAAGGAGTGGGTGAGAGCTATAGGTCTCATGACCAGCAGCGGCGGCGGATCTAGATGTAGAAATGACGGCATCAAAGCAGCGGCACCATCGAATGGCAAACACGGAAGAGAGTGGTGGACGCAAACTACGGTGATGCTGTAGAAGAGGGGAGTGGTTGAAGTGGTTGTGAAGGAGGCGGTGGTTCTGGTAACAATAGTGCGATGATAGCATTAGGGTAGGTTTGGCCGCATCGGGAGAAAGAGAGAACCCTAGAGAGAAATGGGAGAGAAAGATAGAGAGAGAGTGTGTGTCACACCTCCAAATTATTCAAAAACAAAACAATATCCAACATGGCACATATATAGATATACATATATAAAATAACAAACAATGATTACTAGATTAGTCCCATAGGTTCTATTTCTCATTAAACTATAAGTTAAGATTTACAAATTACAAGTTGAATTTCATAGTTCAAGAAGGTATAGACAATCGTAACAAATGCCCTACAAGCTTACAATCTCTAGGGCAAAGCCTTTATTGAACAAAAAAGACTCTTGGTCCCAAAACAAATCAAAACTCCGAACTAACATATCACATATTCAAAATGTTTTTGATTGAAACAAAAGGTCAATCCACTTTTACTTCATTGGGGTGGTTGCTGCTCACCAAGTCCTAAAATTTGTTAGATGGGAATGAGCAATTGCTCAGTAGAAAATATATTTAACCAAGTATATAAATGTTTGATTTAAAATATGCATAACCCATGACTCTTTCTCATGAACACTAGCCCCGCAATCTTATATTCCAATGCACGTCATTCCAATTAATTCCATATTTCTCCGTCCTCACACGGATGGCCAGTGGGCACCTTAAATCTTTCACATTCATTGTCCTTACATGATCGGCACATGAACATCTCAAGCATTTCCATATTTATCATCCTCGCACGATCAGGTAAGTAGGCACCTCAGTTTCTTTACGCAAGTAATGCTATATACCACATCAAACCAATTACTCAAAAACTCTAATCTTATCTCAACACAAGATGTCTCAACACACTCTCAATTCACACATTGATTCCCATCTATTTACCAACCAAGACCCATGATGAACCATGATTAGGATTTCACAAGTAATTGAGGGATTTTCCTTCTATTTTTTCATTTTCCAAGATTCATGGTGTATACATTGTTTTTCATTAGGCAATAACCAATTATTCCAAAAATTTTAAGACAAGAACCCTCAATCACCATTAATACTCATATACCAATCACTTATCCTACATCACACACATAAACATAGATATACAAGGTTAAAAACATTCATACCTTAAGGTTGTGTGTGTAGAGATGAAGACCCAACGAATCCATTTCCAAGATATCACGATCCAATCAGTTTAAAATGTAGCTTTTAACAACATCAACACTTTTGATGAAGGATTAATGACGGGTTCTTATTATAAATAGATGAAATCTAGTGCTATTAGGATTTTTGGGATGGAGGAGTGAGAATAAGAAAAGATGAAAAAAGTTAGAGAAATAAGTCAAAAAGTGCATTTTAAAATATCTAACCCCGATCAGACTGCTCGAGCGAACCTTTCATCGCTCGAGCCATTAAAAGATTTCGAACATATCGCTCAAGCGATCACTTCACCGCTCGAGCAGTAAACATAATGTCTTAGAAGTTTTGCAGGTTTATAGTGAAATGACTGAAAGCTTTACATCTTCGCTCAAGCGACCACTTGACCACTCAAGCAGTCTTGCCTACAAATAGGTAAGATATTGGGAGTCTCGAATCACCGCTTGAGTGACCACTTGATTGCTCGAGCGGTCTCCCAAAATAGAATGTTACAGAGAGAGAGTAGGTTTGGTTTGATGTGAATGAGAGTTTGTTTTCAATTGATAAGGGAGTCTAGGATAGGTAGTGTGGTCATTTTGAAAAATTATGTTCTTATGGACATAATAGTTTCGCGCATTGACCTTTGTATGAAACAAATTTAGGGGTTGTTTGGGGTGTCATAAATAAGTGTACTTTTTGTCTTTTTGGACTAAAAAAATATGGATGTTTGAGTTAACTTTTTGACTTTTTATGGAAAAATGTGTATTAAAAAATTGTATAAATTAGTGTGTAGGAAAAAATTAGGATTGAGAGTTGTGCAGCCGTAATTTTTGACTTTTGGTGAATAGTGATAACTTTTTAACTTTTTGAGTAATTTTTTGACTTTTTTTTAACTTGCCAAACTTGGGCTTAGATTTAGGCTGGTAGACTTAACACTTTTTAATTAATTAATTCTTAAATAAATCAATTAACAATTCACGTCATTAAAAATGATTTTAAGAATAAATTATAGGGTTGGTAAACATTTTCAAAAATACTTTACAACAACATATGAAATTCTATTTTTCTTGGATGACAAGAATTTAAGAATCGCTGGCCACTAGAAGTCAATCTTCCTTGGGTGGCAAGGATTTCTTTTTCTATTTATTTATTTATTATTTAATTATTTTCTAACTATTCGGATGAGACTTTTACCCGTATCAAATGGAGTTTTCATTTGCTCCCGTTAAAAAACTCAATTTAGGGTTTCAAAATTTTTAGCTTTATTTTTTTTAACTTTTTGGCTAATTTAATCTGCCTAAATTAGTTTCAATTGAGAAGAATTTATTTATTTTTTTGTTTTTTTTTGAGAAAAAAAACGAAATGATTATGATTTAAATATGATATTTTCTCTTATTACCTTATTTAAACTATTTTATTTTTTTATACTTTTTTAGTTCGAACCCACTTTCAACCATGTTGCCAAAATGACAACTTAATAGGTAAAATTGACACATTGAGAAATTTTTTTTTGGTACTCATATTAATGATTTGAACAGTTTATTTCATATTACAAACAAATTAAAAATAACATACACACAGACCTTTTATGTTTGATTATTTTTTCATTTTGACTTTTGAATTTTTTTTTCCCTCATTTTGGACCTTCATATATTTTTTTAATTTATTTATAAAACTAATTTCTATTCAAAATTAGATAGAAAATGTTATATTAACTGTCACATGACATAAAAATATATTATTATATTCAAATTTCAATTTGTGTCAAAGGTATAAATTATATATAATAAATATTTTTATATAACATAATTATTAATATATCATTTTCTATATAATTTTAGACATAAATTAAAATGGGTATTACTTTACTAACAGAAAGAAAAAAAATAAAAAATACAAACATTGAGGGTGAGGGGTGCAACTCATAAGGTTGAAGTTGCACCCACTACAGAACAACTTACACCCTTCATATTTTGACAAATTTCCCCCCCTAAATTAAATCCAATTAGATTTATAAAAAATTAATTTTACCATAAAAATTGAAAATTTTAATTTAACAAACTGGGTGGGACCATCAAATGAGAGGTTTATAAGAGCATTTCTATCAGTTAGTTATTTGTATTTTTTAGTTAAAATAGTGAATAAATCACTAAATTTCACCTCTTTCAAACTAATTATCAAGTTAGTCATTTTAGTTTTGATAGTTTTAACTCAACAAATAATCTAGTCAAATATTAAAAAGGTATTACTATTTATATTTTGAAATTAATTGTGTTGAGTTTATAAAATATAATTTTAAATTAAAATGAATAAAATAATATTTAAATAGTATAAAGAATTAATAATATATTTAAAAAGATATAAAATTTAAATAAAAAAATTAATTTTTAAATTAAAATGTAATAAAAATTTAACTAGTTTAGTAGGAGGATTCTATTATGCCCATACCTTTAGTCATATAATTTTATTCTCAAATTATAACTAATTTTTTTTTATTTAATTATCACATTATTTTAGAAGGAAAATGTTTGATGACTCGAATTTCTGTGATTCGAATGTGTCAAAAGTCATTTTGAATGTTTCTAGTCATTCGAATCATGTTTTTTCGAGCCACCTAGCATTGTTGATTTTAAAATTTTAATTATAATTTCATTATACTTAATTATAATTTTTTTTATGAATAATGTTTGGTAGCTCGAGGAATTCATTTTTTTTTTTTCTTTTTTTTTTCCGCCATTTTCGTTGCAGAGAAAGAGGGAGAAGAGGGAGAGGGAGAGAAAGAGAAGAGAGGGAAGAGGAAGAGGAGGTCGTCGCAGCTCGCCTCCGGCCGTCCGCGGGCCCGTCACAGCTCGTAGCTCCGCCGTCGCAGCTCGCAGCTCTGCCCCAATCGCGTCGCCTCCGCCGCCTCCGTCCCCTCCTCCCCTCCCCTTCCCTCTCCCTTCATTTTTTAGGCCCCCTCCAGTCCCCTCCTCCCTCCTCCTCTCCTCTCCTCTCCCCTCCTTCCTCCTGATTTCTGCGTCTGAAAAAAAAAAAAAAAAAAAAAAAACAAAAAACGGTGCCGTTTTCTATTCGGGGCTTTCGAGCTACGTATACGTAGCATAACTGTTTTTTTATATATTTTTAATTATAACTAAAAAAATATAAAATTATATCATTTTTTTTTTAAAACGCCAAACTTATTATAAATTAAAAATTGATAATAAAAAAGTAGAAGTTAAAAACATACATTCTCCAACTTCTAATTAACTTTTCTTAATTATTTAAACTATTTTTACTTAAATTAAATTATAATTTCACGCTTGATATGCTAAGTGGCTGTACGCTTCGTTTTTAAGCACTCAAAAACCCTACTTCCCTAGAAACGACTCACGCACAAGATCAAAGGCCTACTCCAAGCCCTACTGCAGCAGCTTCAACTCTCTCTCTCTCTCTCTCTCCATGGAAGGGTCTGCTGAAGAAACATCAAAGGAAGTGTCAGCTCTATCATTGGAGCCTGAAGTTCGTAGCAAAAAGTGAGCTCTTCCAACATACAATCTGTTTTTCTAATCTCTACAACTGAATTTTGGTTTTGAATTTTTTTTTTTTTTTTTGATTGTGTGGGTTTCCAATAGTGCTCTCAAGAAAGAATTGAAGAATAAGCAGAGAGATGAGGAACGAAAGGCCAAGCAGGTACAGTACATTTACATACCCTCTGCTTTTCTATTTTTATTTTTCATTTTTTCCTTTTCAAGATGCTCAGTTTGGTTTCCAGGAAAATGAAGGGAAAGAAAGACAGGGAAACATCTTTGTTAAAATCTGAAATTGAGGCTTGAGCGAGCCATTCCTTTTATAATACACTTGGATTTCAGAATTTTTTTGTCTAGTTCTCCATTCATTTTGACGGTGGTTACATTTTCTTCAGGCTGCTGCCATGTCAAGGCCCCAGGTCCAGAAGCCCCAAGCTGCAGATGACGAGGACATGGATCCAACGGTAAATCTTTCTTGTTAGTTGCTTGTATATTGTTTCCAAAATACTTTTTTTGCATTGATTTTTCTGCATCCTATTGAATATAATATAAGCCTTTAGTTTTTCTTGAACTCTATGTATTGTTTTGCCTGCAGCAATACTTTGAAAATAGGTTGAAAGCCCTTGCAGCTCAGAAGAGTGCAGGAATTAATCCCTATCCTCACAAATTCCATGTTTCATTGTCGATCCTTGAATATATAGACAAGTATAAAGGCTTAAGTAATGGGGAGCATCTGGAGGATGTTGAAATAAATTTGGCTGGTATTTAAATATAGGAATTTGACCACATGTAGGGTATTATCCATTTTCGTCATGTTTCTTTCTATTAATGCCTATTATGTTTCTCTTTTGCAAGGGCGAATCATGAACAAACGATCTTCTTCTTCGAAGTTGTTCTTTTATGATCTACATGGTGATGGTGCCAAAGTCCAAGTTATGGCCGATGCAAGGTATTTAATCCTTATTATTTATCCTGATTGGACTATTGCCCATGTGACTGCCAGATTCTTTTTGGGATGGAAGATCACTTTTCTTGAACAAGTTTTGTTTTGTACGAGGGCCATTTCTCATAGTTGGACCTTTTTTGTTGGAAGTATGAAAATTATTTTATAACTTATAAGCAATCTAATTTTGTCTACTTATTGGACACCATAGTTTTGATTTATGTCCACTCCTAGAATCCTTGTTTATAATTTTTGAGCATCACTCCTCATTTTACGAGTTATCATGTATTTGTTTTTTATTGATAAAGACTATTTTATTTTATTTTTTTGATGTTACATTTTTGTGATGATTGGAGGACATGCGCGAAATATATAATTTTATATATTTATTATATGCCATATATATGAATATATCATTCAAAGATGATAAAAAAAAAATGTAATATAGCATTTATTATATAAACTTACATTGTTTTTTCATATATTATTGTGTCATAAGTTTTTTAGTTCAAGCTTATAATTAGTTTTATGTGTGTTGAATTGGTGGATACGTGTGTGTTTAAGTAATGGACACTAGTGTCCGAAGAGTGTCCGGATGTAAAAAAGCTTTTTTAAAAATAGGACATGTTTTGACAAGTGTCTCAAAACATTTTTAGAGTGAATAAGTTGCATTCTAAAGAATATAGAATATTATTACTATGAAGAGATTCATCACATAGGTTGTGTTTGGAGAGTTCAAGAAGTGTCATTGAAATGTCTGAGAAGTCTGTAAAGTGTCCTATGTTATGAATTTACATTTGTGATTAAGACACATTGAAAAAGTGTTGGACATGGTTTTTAAGAGTGTTTGTAAGGTGTTGTGTCCGACACGACAAGCCTCCTCTATAAAAGTGTCCATACTTCTTTTGGACAATGTGTTTGATGGGATTGTGACTGCTTTCTTCACTTTGTACTGCCCCTTCCGGTCCACATCACTCTTCTCTCCAAGCATTCCACCATGGTGTGTAGCAGTCCTGTTGTCTATAGAAAGATCCTTGTGTAAGTATGATTAAAGAAGGGGAAGTGACCCTAACCTATTCCTAAAAATAGCAGCTGGTGTCAACACCTCCTGCATTGCCCTAATAGAATCATTACTCTTTCCTAAATTGATCTCCCATTTGAACACATCTTTGAATTTGGGAAGAGCAACCTTAAGTACTTCATTTGAGCTTGAGTTGACCTCAAACTTTGTTTGATCTAATTCAAGTACTAAAATTTAGAAATTGTTTATCCAGCTTGGCTTTAGCTGTTTAAACGAGCAGTTGAGGTTGGCTTGAAGTGGAAGGTTGTTTTGATGCTATAACCTCATTGTTGAAGGTGGTTGTCGAATTGCTATGTGGGGCTGTATAATAGACCTATTAGCTCGAGATTGTCTTGACTTGACTTAGTCAAGAAGAATTTTTTCAAAGCTTTTTTTGTTTAGGCAAATTGAGTTGAGCTCTAAGTAGCATAGATAGGGACACACTGACATGATGGTTTTCAAAAAGTGCAGTACACAGTATGTTTGGAACATGTTAAAAATTTATATTTTTGTAAATTTATTACTAGGGAAATTTCGTGTCAGTGGGAAACGGGGCATATGTTTAGAAATGCTTGGGAATCTTTATGGGTGCACACTAAAAACTTGTGTCCTCCCCTATTTGTAAATCTTTTTGGACTTCTACATTGAAGTGTTATTTTCACTTTATTGTATGTCAAACATATCAATAGTTTATTAAAAAGTAATGAAAAAAGCAACATAACACTAATTAAAATTGAAGAGCCATATATTCCATTAACGTAAATATTAAAATATCATTCTTGTAACAATTTCATTATTAAGAATGCAAAATAATCGTAGAATATTAAAATAAACATGATTTATTCATTTTATAAATATTTCGAAACATAATTAGAGTGTAGAAGTTGCATTCCAAAGATTGTAGAACATTGTTACTTCGGAGAGATTCATCACATAGATCATGTTTGGAGGGTTCAAGAAGTATTAAGTGTCCGTGAAGTATATGTAAAGTGTCCGATATAATAATATTATATTTTTAATTTAGGCACATTGAAGAAGTGCCTGACGCACTTTCATGAACGTCAGTGTTTAACATGGTGCACCTTCTTCATAGAAGTGTTTGTGCTTCTTAGGCTGAGCTAATAATATTGTTTCAAGCTCGTCACTTATATGACTCATGCTTGAACACAAACAATCAATGATAAACATTCACAAATCACCTCCAAAGACCCTAGAAGATGTATATAAAAAAGAATGAAAATGATGTGCTCGATGAGCATTGGATCAATTGATTGTTGTGTTAATCAATTTGGGTAGGTTCTTTGTCACCGTCTTTGTTGGTTGAAGTGAATGCTTCAACTCTTCCTCTTGTTCTCATATATGCTTCTAGGACTCTGTTCTCCATGACAACATTAATGGTTTTATTTGAAATATGACATAAGACTACATAAAGATGTATAGAATGGCTCATTTTATAAAAATGGAAGGTTGGTTTTGCGAGAAGCCAATTTGAAAAGCTACCCAAGGTAGTTTTGGAAAGTTGGGCTAAAGATACAAATTTCTTAATGTCTATTAGTTTACCTAGCAGCAGTTGGTATTAATTTCTTTCTTGGTGTTGCTTAAAGTAGCAATAAGGAAATAAAGAGAGAAGAAGTGTGCTTACTTTAGAAGTTCTTGGAGATTATGCCTTCCAAACTGATTCCACAAAGAAAAGAAAGTCCAGAAAAAAACTGCAAAAGCCTAATTATACAATTACAACATAAATTCATTGACAAAAAATAATTACACTTCTATTGTTCACATATAAAGTAGGCCTTTGATGTTTTTGCTATCTAGATTTATGAGATCATAGTTGTCTCCGTCTTTCATGGCCAACAAAATTGATTTTGCAAGTTACAAAACCAAGTTAAACCTAACTAAGCTAAGCGTTGCGTCCTACTTAAGTTGGGTTGGCTACTTGAATCCTTTTTCGTCATTTTGCTCTATCAAGGGCTATATCCTTAGACCAAAAATTAAATATGTTTATATATTTTTACTACCGCATCCCATGTTAATTTTGGTCTTCTCTTTCATTTATGGTGATCATATCGCTCTTTCTTACCATTGCTTCTATAGGTCTTCGTTGTACATGACCAAACTATTTTAGCCTATTCTCTCTAGGAGTGCAACTCGGGCGTGTTCAACCCGAGCCCAACCCGAGTTTTTTTAGGGCTTGGGCAACTAGATCTTGTAATCTGGACAGGCCTGGACAGATTTTTGATGCCCGAATTGTAATTCGGGCCGGGCTTGGGCAGAATCAATGGCCAACCCAAGCAACCCGAACCCGAATTGAATTTAATATATTATATAAATTATATAATATATATAAATTAAATAAAAGAGTTATTCTTAATTTTTATTTTTTATTTTTTTTTGGTTAGTCTTTAACCGTTGGATTAGCATCTTTTATGTGTACCCTTGGATAAGCTTCCTCCTTCTTTGTTCTTGCATCAGGAATATGTAACTGATTTATATATAAATATATATATATAATCTGGACCGATAATAATTATATATATATATAAAATTTTAGATTATCAATTAAGTTAATCTATATACATAAGTTAGATTATCCATTTTATACAAGCAAGCAGATTACCCATTTTACATAAGTTAATCTATATAATAATTTTACACAAGTAGAGAGTTTCATTTGGTCTATCTACAGGTTTCTGGACTTGTGAATTTCGGGCAATTCGGGCAATTTGGGCTAACCCTAGTTCAAAATACAAAGCTTGGTCCGGGCTTGGGCAGCAATGCTCGGGTTCATGGTCGGGCTTGGGCACTGCCAAATACAATTCGGGCTGGGCTTGGGCAAACCCCCAACCCGACCGAACCCGCCTAAGTTGCACCCCTAGTTCTCTCTCAACTTAATTTCAATTGGTGCTACTAACAATTTCATCAATATATTCATTTATAATTCTATTGTCTTTTAGTCTCACCACAAATTCATTTGAGCATTTTCATCTTAGTTACACTCATTTTATGAATGCTTGTTTATTGATTGTTGAATATTCTGCCCCGTAAAGCATCATTGGCCTTATAGATTTTTTATAAAGTTTTATTTTCAATTTTGTTGGTGTTCGTCAATCACATAATATGCCAGACATTCTCTTCAACTTGAGCCAATCTACTTTGATTCTATGGATCACATTGTCTCCAACCTCACCACCCTTATTAACATTTGAACCTAAGAAACAAAAATGTACACTATTTGTTACCTATTGGTTTTCTATTTTCACTTCTCCATTATTCTACTTTACTGTCACTAAAATTATACACCGTATATTTTGTTTTATTCCTACTACCAAAATGAGGAAATTTTGAATTTATGTTTGCTATTGCAGGACATCAGTGTTGGATGAAGCTGAATTTTCCAAGTTCCACTCTGGCGTGAAGCGTGGAGATATTGTTGGTGTTATTGGGTATCCAGGTTTGGAATACTTCACATGTTACTAATTGACAACTTGCGTTGATATTTGATTACCTTGCATTGAATATTGGAAAGAGAAAGCACTGGATGCAATTAATAATTATATCTATTGAAGTTCACGTAAACTCTTTTTGCCTCCATATCTGGACAGCAAAATGTTCATCAGATTGTGGCTCCTTGCCTAAGTATTTTTAAGTTGGTTTAACAGAGAGTGATAGTGTATGGATTTAATTGTCCATCAACTTTGATGTAAGACTAAATTGATGTTTATTTTCTTTACTAGTAGAAACTTACGTATAAAAACTGTTCAACATCTTGATTAAACATTCCAGTTTGGGTGTAAAGAGGTGTCAATTTCTTTGATAGGCCATATCCTTTTGTGCCACATGGAAGTAGCTATAATAAACAAGTTAAACTCACCAGGACCAATTTCTTGACAAGGATGGGTGGGATCCTAATTGACCTTGATTTTGTTCTTTTTTTAATCAGCAAATTGACATTTAGTCTTGGCCCATTGAAAAGAATTGAGCTGTGAGGTCATGAGCAGGGGTGGAACAAGAAAATTTATGTTCTCTAAAGCCTTTTTGAGTTGATTTGTGTATTAAGAACTTTTGAAACTACAACATAATTAGATATAATGGCATAAAGCACAAAATATTAAGAAAGAGAGATTATTGTGAAGTTAAACGTTCTTTGAATTGCTCTGTTTGTTTTTAAATTTTAGATTAGTATAAATTTAATATATTTTGATGTTTAAATTGATCTAATTGTAAAATTATAGACAACTATAAGGGATTAATAAAATTACTTTCTACGATTTAATTGATGTTTATATATATATATTTTAAAATTTAAATTTTTCTGAAAAACCAGAGCTAGGGCCAAAAAATACATAAAGAGTAACATTCTCTTCTATGCCAAACCAGTGCTGGAGCACACTAATTTGAGTCAATATCTAAGCCTACTGGTTTAGAATGAGGTAGCAGTGTTTATTTGCATACATACATTGTTATCAAATCGTGAATCGTTTTGCTAAAATAGTGAATCATGAATTGTAAGATTCACTTTATTTATTATATTATAATTTTATATGTGTTTATAAATATAAAAGTACACAGAGTGTTTAAAATGAAATAAATATCAATAGAACTAATTTGTATATCACATTGAACTATGTATATCAGTTAATTAATGTATATCAATATAATTAATTGATCTCCTTTTATTTCTTGATGGAGAGGTGAAAATGATGGTTCATGCATTATGTAAACAAAAACATAATTGAATCATAGTGAATTCCAAATTGAATCACACGATTTACTCACTTTCCGATTACCAACACGATTCTAATTGTTTGTTTGAAACTCGTATCGAATCTTGTATGAACCAAATCGTGAATCATACGAATATAACAACCATGCTTGCATATGTTACCTATATGCAGGCTTGGGTATGTTATGCTCAGTTATAAATTTATTTTGTTTTCAATAGGTAAGTTAAGGATACCTCACATATGAATATCTTTATTTGAGGAATGCAATCTAAGTTGCTGGGGTGTTCCCTAGGGGGCATTTTTTAGAAGTTATAATTATAGGATTTGTTGTCCTTCATACGAGATTCACACTGAATTTGATTTGTTGGAAAACTCTATCTCTTAGGTGGAAGTATTTATTTTATTATTTTAAATTAAAATCTAGAAATGTGGTGATTAGTTGTTGCATCTGTGCAACTAAATACTCAAAAACATTGAATAATAGGAGATATTATCAGTTTAGATTCATTTGATGAAACTGTGTAGTATGCCTCCTGACATTTCTCGAAATAGATAGGCCACCTAGTGGTGATGCTGCTTGTGACTATTAGAGAAGTACTATCAGATTCAAAAATCTTCATCTAGAAGATAATTACTTGAATTATCATTTGTGTTGGAGAAAATAAATCTGGGTAAATTTACAGCAGCATTGGACATGTTATCTTTAGTTTCTCTTTTCTTTGGGCGATTCAGAATTGTTGATCCCTGGATTGTAGTATATCCACTGGTAATATTATTCAATTTGTGCTTTTTATTTAATTTTTTAATTGAATTGATTATAGGAGATTAACTAGTCGGGTAGTTTTACAAAAACTTCCTGAATATATATTCTCATTTTCACATTTCTTTGGGGGATTTAAAGTGTTAATGTCAGCATTATACTATATTAGGTATTAGGTCATTCTCCTGCATCAATGGTGCAGCTTGGGGATGCTTGGTACTTGTAAAGGTCCCCCTCTCCCCCTCTCCCTATCCTTCTTTCTGTCTGGAAATTACAATTTTGTTATGATAAATACTTCAAAAGCAGAATTGAGTTTTTTACAAATCAAGTTTGCACCTGGAATACCTAGTAAGTTATGATTAAGGCAAGGGTATTTTAATTGTAGTAATATTAGAAATTATAGATGACTGATGTAAACACTTGAAGAAGCCACTGGCAGGCAGTTCAGAGCGCACTTCTGTCCCTTGCATGTCTTGCTCTGAGATCTGCTCCCTAGAACTTTTTTTAGCTGGTCTATTTCATTACATCTAAATACATCTTGTCATGACCCGAACCTGCCCCTAGAGGTTAGGATCATAACCGTCTAGTAGTCATGAGATTACCTACGGCCTCAGGTAGAAATCATATCATATTTAATTATATGGGGCCAGAAGCAGAAGTAGAAATATAAAATTTGTCCAATGAGCTTGTGCATAAATGGCATGAACAAAAACTTTTTATATATTAATAACTCACACCATACATACATGAAAGGATCTTACATGTCCAAGATCATACATATATCATTGACATACAAACCAAAAGTTATATACAGACATGGTGTAACATGACCAACAAAAGAAAACAAAATCAAAAGACAAAAGCCTCGTGCATGAGGCATCCTTGGCTAACTCCACAAAAACTCGGTATTCCTCCACAGTTTCACTAGGACTAGATATCCCGCTGCTCACCTACATACATATATATAACGGAGTGAGCGAAAGCTCTGCGAATAACATCAGGGTAAAGAGGTTATATGAATGAGTTTTAATATTAAATAAAATCAATCTCATAACAGTTTCATATCACACGGAACGACCTCGGGTCCAATATATGATAGAACGACCTTAGGTTGAACATAAACAGAGATATAGAGCAGAACATATCATACTTGTCGGAACGACCTCGGGCATTACAACCTCGGGTCAAATCAATTATAGCTGTATAATGACCATTAAGTCAACACATAACAGATGTGCAGAGAATTATATAATCGGAACGACCTTAGGTCCATCTCATTAGATATACAGAACGACCTTAGGTCCATTTCTATTGTACAGAGTGACCTTAGGTTTGTCATATGCCTTTTTGCTTGTCAATCATATTTACAGATCATTTACGAATCAGACAGATAGAAGGTTCATTCATAACACAAAATCATAAGTTTAGAAAACTTATCACACTGGTATCATTTAGAAAATAAGATACATAAAAATATCTTTATTAAGAATATTACTCAGAATGATTTGGTTGTTAATACGTTCTCGTGGATGGTCCTACACAATTCATAAACACATACACAAATTGGATCACAATGCTTGTCCAATCTGTTCATTAACTAGTTCAATTCTTTTAGGCTTTTTTCTAATTCAATTCATACC
Source organism: Camellia granthamiana (assembly GCA_036172215.1). Taxonomy (NCBI): domain Eukaryota; kingdom Viridiplantae; phylum Streptophyta; class Magnoliopsida; order Ericales; family Theaceae; genus Camellia; species Camellia granthamiana. The sequence goes on from CM069905.1 coordinate 88,298,605, forward strand.
TAAGAATGCTCAGAAAGGAATGAGAATGGAATTATGAACAAAATATGACTTTTTAAAATATGCTAAAATAGGATACTTTGCTCGAGTGCAACACTGGTCGCTCGAGCAGATCACTGGGTCTGCAAAAGTGCTGGATGGTCCGAATCTAGGCTCGATGGTCGATCGAGCCAAGGTGCAAAATAAAAGGTGGTCGCTTGAGCAGTAACTTGGTCGCTTGAGCCAACTGCAAATGCCTGCAAAACTACTAGATGCATGAGATGTGCGCTCGAGCGACAAACTTGTTCGCTCGAGTGATGTGGTCGAATTTTGGGTTTTCTAGAATATAGTTTAAACTTTAAACATGTATTCAAAGTGTGTAAGCTTGCATTACATACTCTTATCTTCAAATATACAACCATAAGCATAGGTACAAAACCAATTTACAAATTTAAAGCCCAAAACTTCATGAATTCACTATGCATGACCCAATTAGCTTCAAATTCTTTTCCAAAACTCTCAAAACATGGAATTTAACTTCAAAACCTTATGAATCATGGATGCATGGATGGTATAACTTCAATTCAAATGACATGAACCATGTTAAAAAATATGGAACTCTACTAATTTATGCATGCACGTATGAATTTACTCCAATTTCTTCAATCTAAGCTCAATTCTTGCATTTAAATTCACAATTTTCATGAATACACGTATTGATGACTTCAATTCACAAATTAAGGCTCAAACTCTTGCCTAAGGCCTTCAATGATACAAATTCTAGCAATTTCTTGACTTCCTTCACACAATTCTTCAACCTCTAACCAAGTCTTTAAGATCAAGTCTTCTCTCTCTCTAAATTGAAGTTCTCTCTCTCTAAAGCTCTCTTCTTGCTGAATTTTGAGTTCAATTATGGATTAAGCTTCTAACTTTATATATATATATATGTATAGGCTAGATTAGCTTAATTAACTAATTAAGGATTAGGCTAAGTAATTAAAGCTTAAGTTAATTAATCCAAGGCTTAATTTAATTGATTCAATCTAATTAATTTAAATTGAATCAAATTTTAATTAAACTTCTCATTAGGCTCTAAAAATTATGCCAATCACAATAGACTAATCAATTTCGGTTTTTGACATCGTTAATTAAGGCCTTCAATTCTAGATTATAACAGAAATCGCAACATATATTCCTAGGGTCAACATATATGAATCCAAAAACCATATAAGCACATAATTAGCATTCAAATTCACACTAAGCACGTGCAAAAGTAAAGGATTAAAAGCATAATACATGACGGGTTGTCACACATCTCTTCTTCCATGTACTCTGTAAGGTGTGGCAACTCAAGTGCCAAAGAAATGAACCTCAAATATGCAAGCATTTGGTAGATACTGGAAGACTTTTTTTTTTTTTTTTTTTTCTCCAGTGTGACAGACTTTTTCCATACCGTCATTCTTATATTGTGTCAATGTATTAATGCTTGTAGGAGTGTTCTTGAGTAGATGCTGTGGTGGATAGATACAATCAACGTCAGATTTATATGTTTCTAATGGAGCTTATTATCTTCTTATTTTGTGTGTGTGTGTGTGTTTGTGTGTGTGTGTTTTTTTTTTCCTTCTTTCTAATGCCTTTTCCTCCTTTAGGAAAAAGTAAAAGGGGGGAGCTGAGTGTTTTTCCACGCTCATTCGTGCTGTTGTCGCATTGTCTCCATATGATGCCCAGGCAAAAAGCTGGTCCTGTTGTAGAAAATGCCAATTTGAAGGTGAACAAATTATGTTTTGTGATAGATCCAATTGAGTTCTTTTGCTGACATGAGAACTTTCTTTGTCGTACAGGATATATGGGTCCCCGGAAGTGCCAGGAATCCTGACACTTACATTTTAAAGGATCAGGTTTCAAATAGTATTTGAGCAGTATTTTTAGATATTAACTTACCACACCCCCCCCCCCCCCCACCCCTTCTTTCCTTCTCTATGTAGGTGCTGAACTCATTGTGTCTCATGCTAGGAAACTCGGTTTCGTCAACGTTACTTGGATATAATGTTGAACTTCGAGGTTCGACAAATATTCAAGACCCGATCGAAGATAATTTCATATATCAGAAGCTTTCTTGACAATCTTGGTTTCTTGGAGGTAAGTTGTTTGTTCAGTTGTCCTGGTTCTTATGTTTTGATGGCATTATTTTTTTTTCCCCTTGTGTCAGCTACGTTTTCTCCCCTTTTGGTTCATCATTTGATTTCCTTACTTTTAAGGTTGAAACTCCAATGATGAATATGATTGCTGGGGGAGCAGCTGCCCGTCCTTTTGTGACCCACCACAATGAACTGAACATGAAGCTGTACATGCGCATTGCACCTGAACTTTATCTCAAGGAGCTAGTTGTTGGTGGACTGGACCGCGTCTATGAGATAGGAAAACAATTCAGGAATGAGGGAATTGACTTGACACATAATCCTGAGTTCACTACTTGTGAGTTTTATATGGCTTTTGCAGACTATAATGACTTGATGGAGCTAACAGAGAAAATGCTGAGTGGTAAGTTATAAATTAGGCGTGTAAACATGCTGGTGCTTTTCTCAAGGCATTAATTGTTTTTAGAAGTATTTAGTTCTCTTGGTTTTTGTTAACAAAGTTAAATTAAAACAGGGATGGTCAAGGAACTTACTGGCGGCTATAAAATTAAATATCACGCAAATGGTTTAGAGAATGACCCAATTGAAATCGATTTCACTCCCCTTTCAGGTATCTCTGGATGTAGGCAATGCTTGTGTTAAATTGACTCAGTATGTTACTACCTTCACATCTCTGTGAAAATCACATTTAGAAAAACTTGATATGGTTTTTAACTTTTACAGGAGGGTTGATATGATAGAAGAGTTAGAGAAGATGGCGAATCTTAGAATACCCAAGGATTTTTCAAGCGATGAAACTAACAGATATTTGGCAGATGCATGCATGAAATTTGATGTCAAATGCCCTCCTCCCCAAACAACAACTCGTTTGTTGGATAAAGTAAGTTCGTAATTTCTCTCATTGTAATTTTCATTACCATCAATGGAAATGCTTCGATATCATAAGGGAAATTATGATTTTTGTGGTGAAAGTAGTGAATGGTGAAGTTATGGTGTGCACCCCTAAAGTTATGTATAACCAAAGTTATGCTTTTGTGGAAAAGGTGTTACTTTTTGTGAGCAAAAAGATACATTTTTTGTGATAAGAAAAAGTTAATATTTTCTGTGACAATTTGTACATTTTGTGGTAAAAGTTATACTTTTTGTATAAGGTGCATACCATGTGCACCGGTAGCCTTTCCCTACTATAAGTCATGTGCTAACCAGCATCTTCCCTATATGGGTAATATTTATTTCTTCCTGTGAGGAATTACTGAGTTTGACTCTTTAAACTCCCTAGCAGCTTGAGTGGTGTGGTGGGGACGCAGTACCCTCAAGCCTTGAGGCATGAAGGCATAAGCATTTTGAATTTTAAATTTTAATATTTAATAAATGAATTAAATATTTTAAAATAGTGAAAAATACATAAAAAATAAATATAAAGGTGTAAATACCTTTCTTCTTAAGGTGTCAAACATTTTACTACAAAGAATGAAACTTGCCTTTATTGAAAGTGAAATTAACATTTTTACTTAGTGATTGATCTCACTTGAGCATTAACTTTGTATTTTTTCTTGATTGGTCATCTACTTAATTTTTTGGGTAGATTACAAATACATCCCCTGAGGGTTGCTTAAAATACGGATTGGTCACTATGGTTTGAAAAATTACAAATATAATTGTTAGAATTTTTTATTTAACAGAATAAATGAAAAATAAAATTCTTAACTGCTATACTATACAGTAATAAAATTACTGGAATTATTAATTGAAATATATTTTTGATATCATTAAATACTGTTAATTGACTCGATGATTTATCAATAATAGGGGCCATTTATTATGAAATTAAAAACTTAAAAAGGGGTGAGATGTAATTTTCAAAATCACAGGGGGCAATTCATATTTTAAGCAAATCTCAGGGGAGTGTATTTGTAATTTACCCTAATTTTATTTTATTTTTTTCCCTTATTGAATGTAATTGCAAGAAGGGTTCTTTTTTTTTTTTTATTTTTTGCTTTTTTATGTTTAAAACCATCAATTAGACTAAATTTAACAAGATCCTAAGGCAACCTCTCTTCATATGTGTACTCCTCGTATGCTTATGCGCAAAAAGCATACAAGGTGCATGCCTCGGACTGTGATGCGCAAGCCTTCGTGGAGTATAGCTTAAAAAACAAAGCCTTGATGCGTTTTACCTTAGACTTGAGGCGAGGCGAGGCGAGTCTCATCTTAGTAAAGCCTTTCAAAACTTTGGTAAGGACCAATGTGGCTCTTATTGTTAGCAAGGAACAAATTCTCATTTTGTTTCCATCGAAACAGCCAGAATGTTTTTGTTTTCTAGGAAAACTGAAACGAAATATTAGTGGAATATTGAAATTTCAATGTTTCCACTAAAACATACCGAAATGCATTGAAACACAACAAAAACAATGAGTTTATTAGGAATATGCAACATTGATCAAGAAAAAAGATATAAGAATAGATGAAACCTTAATTTATTAGAAAATCTGATAAACTAGGAAGGAGAAGAGGAAAGATAGAGAAAGAGAAGATTAACAAGCATGATTAAGTCACTTATTCTCTCCTTTTTTTGTTTTTGTTTTTGTTTTGTTTTTGTTTTTGTTTTTTGGGTTTTTGCAAAGTATTTTTCTCTTTTTATTTTTGTACCTACTACTGCTAGATGTTTTCGTTTTTAAATTTGCTTTTGCTCACAATGCAAACCCTTTTCCCAACTAAGCCTTTGAGCCTTGTGTTCATGAGCTCCTAATATTCATAGACCTACAATTGTCATTTATTTAATTATTGAGAACGTATAGGTTTTAGTTTTTGTTTTCAGGCAGTTTCAAACGTTTTCTAAAAGTTTTAGAAACATTTCCGTTTCCAAGCTAATTGAAACAACATACCGAAACGAAATTTTAATCCTCAACTCTGTTAGATATCTAATAAATGGCTGATGGCTACTAGTAATAGTTCATTATGGCTGTTTTTGATATTTTATTGATACCATTATTATTATTATTATTATTATTATTATTAAAGTTAGCCTTTCTAACTTTTAAATTGGTGTTGGTTGCTTCAGCCATTGTTCTCTTTCCATTAACCAGCATATTTGTGATATTTTAGGTCTTGTTTGTTCCTATGTTTACTTCGATTTGTAGTAGCACTTTCATTTCAAAATGCATCTGCCACTGCCAATATAGAAGTAGAATAGTGTTTTGCTGATTTATTTTTCATTTCTACTCATATTGTGTCCTCTATTGAAATAAATTAGTATGAAATCTAAGTTGACTTCGATCGTAGAAATACAGAGCATGGATTCTGTAAGTGATGATGTTGCAACTTAAAATTAGACCAAAATTTTTATGTTATATATGATTAATGATTAGATTTCTGAATGCAGCTTGTGGGGCACTTTCTGGAGGAGACGTGTGTAAACCCTACTTTCATTATTAACCATCCAGAGATTATGAGTCCGTTGGCAAAGTGGCATAGGTCAAAACCAGGCTTGACTGAACGTTTTGAATTATTTGTCAACAAGCGTGAAGTATGTCATCCCAGCTAAGGATTTCTATTTAGTTCTTTATTATTGTTATTTTTTTAAAATAGTGATTTTCTAAGGATTATGTATATATATACTTATATTTATATTTTTTCCTTGCATGCCATCTATGTTCTGTACGTAGGTTTGCAATGCATACACGGAGTTGAATGATCCTGTGGTACAACGCCAACGGTTTGCTGACCAACTCAAGGTATCATGATCATTAGGAATTGAATCATTGTGGTATGTAAAGTCATGTTGTGTGGGGTGCCTTGACTGAAGATTTTTGTATGATTAAATTTCAGGACCGGCAATCAGGTGATGATGAAGCAATGGCTTTGGATGAAACATTTTGCACGGCTCTCGAGTATGGTTTGCCCCCAACTGGTGGTTGGGGACTGGGTATTGACCGACTAACAATGATGATGACAGATTCGCAGAACATCAAGGTTTGTGTTTTACCTTTGTGTGGTTTGTGTGAAATGTTCATGTGTTATCAGTTTGTGGTTTTGGATTTCCTTGCTGGTGATTTTTCATTTGTTTAATTTATTGGTAGTGTTGGTTTGGTGGGGTTGGGGTTGGGTGTGTTTGGTTGGACGTGGGAAGTTTCACATTCTACAATAGAAAATTTTTTCGACTGAGCTTTTTTACTAAGTGTAAATTTTTTTTTCTTTGGTTTGGGGACAGGAAGTTCTACTCTTTCCGGCAATGAAACCTCAGGATGAACCTTCTGTTAAAGAACACATCCAAACAGCTTCTGGCTTGGGTCCAGTATAGGTTTTCAATCTGCCAATATGCATGCAAATCTGCCTACAGAAGGTTTACTTCTGTTTTGGTTATGCATTTATATCTGCCTGCAGAAGTTTACTTCTGTTAAATTGTTTCTAATTTCATTTCTTTTCATTTCATTTACTTTTGTTTTGGCAGTGAGAAACAAACATAGGATTGAAAACATTAAAATCGTGTCATGTTTTTGTCAAATCTGGATTGAGGGCTGCTGTTGGCTTTTTGTCAGAATACTATGAAAGTCATTTCCAAATTTTGGTTATAAACTTACATATTGACAACCATTGTTCAGGGGGCTCTCATTGTGGTCTGTTTCTGGCCAGACCATCTCATTTGTCTCTCCCTAAGAAGGTACTGCTGTTATTGTGTAGGGGTTGTCCTCCTACTATGTTTACTATACAATACAATACAATAGAATACAATTATTCTGAGTACACTTTTAATTCTTCGCAAATGCAGTTACTTGTGCATAGATTTGAGATGATGTGTTGTTTCACTGCTGATGGTGGTTAGTAAATTTCTTTATAAAGTGGTCACTGAATTGAGTTATGCTAGGTTTTAATGTGAAATGCTAATCACTACAACACTTTGCAACTGTTACCTGCTTTTCCTTGTAGCCATGGAAAGATGAAAATCTATTAATACAAGTATAAAAAATGATTAGAAACAAGGAGGCTTCAAAATGTGAAAAGGTTTGTAAAAAGAAAAAACAAAAAATAAACAGATTATTTGATGTTCCGAAGAGACTAACGTTGTGTTTGGTTGGAGAATTTGAAATGTAGGTATATTTTATTCGCATTTCATTTATTTTTTCATTTCCCTTTGCAAATTTATTCTCAAATTTCCTAACCAAACACAATGTAAGGGGTTGGTCGGTGGATGTGGGGTGCTCCTTTACCAAGCTTGATGTGGTGTGCTCAGATTGGAGTCTCGGTGCTATGCTTTGGCCTGCATTTTTTGTGCTCTTTTCTTGCCAATTATAGGAAAATGCGGACCGTTCCAAAATTGCTTGTTATAGTTTGTGTATATATTCCCCTGGGAAAAACTGAGCGATGGGTTGCAGTTGATGGGTAGTTGTGAGGTTGAAGTGGCTTTGTACTATGGAGAGTTTGGATTTTCAAAATGTATATGTATGTAGTGTCTTAAGTTAAAAATAGTGTTGATAAAGATAACCAGTTTTAGGTGCAGTTAGCATTTAGGTCTCGTTTGGCACCAGTACTTTTTAGTTTAAAAATTAAAAAGTCAACAACTTATACAAAAAAGTTAAAGATTTTATTTTCTCTTTATTTTTCGCATATCTTTTTGTAAAAAATTAAAAAGTCATCCTAAACATATTAATTTTTTTTACATAATATTTTAGTCAAAAAATTATTAAAAAAATATATTCCCAAACGAGGTTAGTTCAACTTTTTTATTTTTATAGTCGGTTAGGTTGTTTAGATTTTCAGTATTCATGTGGGGGAAAAAGGAGAGATAAGAAATAAGTAAAACAAGTGGTGCTGGATTTTATATGCCGAGCACCAGACGCAACATGGCTGGGAGTTAAAAAGTACACTCAGCAGCAGCAGGAGCAACACAGCCATATCCTAGTCTAACATATTTGACTTTGAGACATAATATTCATAGCCAAGGTTTATATTCCAATTTTTATTGTCTTGAAATATCAATACTGTGAATTCAGCACTAACATTTTTTCACAAAGAGAGATGCTATTTATTCTTGGATTTGTTTGATTATTTTATTTCATCTTTTTGTATTCATGCTGTAGAAGAAGTATATATGCGACTCACTGTATTAAAACAAGAAAAAAGAAAAAAGAAAAAATTTTGGGCTTTCTTTTATGTATATTGTTTATACAAAAATCAAATTGATTCGATAATCATAATATGTTCAATTTATCGTGTTTGTCACCAGAAAGTTGGGTGGCCTATTTTTAAAAATATACTCGTTCATTTTTTTAAATACAAATGTGATAAATTGAACATGCTATAATTATCTGATTGACCTATGTGGATGATATACGTAATTTTTTTTTTTTTACAAAATGAACAATTTGAATTATTGAAATGGGACCTGCGGTGGGTCTTATGAGTCCATAAGGAAAGCCAGACCCCTTACAAAGTACTAGGATTTAAAACTGCATTTAAGGTGAAGAGTCTTGTAAATTTTCCAGTGATATATAACAGTTTTCTTTTTGTGACAATTATCAGTTTTATTGAAGTGTCCAAAGTTATCTTTATTTTTTATCACTTACCATAGAGGGAGGGTTTTTATTTTCTAGCCTTTGATATGAAAGTTTTTTCTTATGGGCCTTTTAGGAAAAGAATATTTTTTTTGGTGGTAAATTATTATTTTGTTGGGGGCATTAGACAAAGACGATTTATTTATTTGGGTGGTGTTATGGTCTCCAAAGATCAAACAGAACAAAAATTTGGGATTTCTTGGAAAAATTGGAATCTTTATTCTCATTTGATAAAATTAAACAATTCAAAGTAAGAGGGTTAGTCCAAACTCAACTAGTTTTTGGTCAATATTATTTTTTCTTTTAGTTTCCCCATCTTGTTTTTTAGAAGTTTTTTATTTTATTAATTAAGAGAAAATGTATTTTTTAATAATATGAATAAAGTGTATAAGGACCGTAAAGTAGTTGGGGGCCTAAAGCAGGCGAAGCCGGCCATGGTTGGAATGTTGATGATGCAGCAAGTGATATAATAGTAAGCAAAAAGTAGTAAAAAGAATTAGATGTGAATTGAACTTAGACCTTTCCCATTCATTTTGTTTAGGGGAATATCAAAGAATGAAGAGTAGAAAAATAATTTTAAAATGATGTACAAGTGATTTATGTAATGGCTTATTCCTCCATCATTTAAAAATTAAATTTTTTACTTTTCACTTTTTTAAAATTCTTCCTTTGTTTAAGCCAAAGATTAATGTGTACAGTTTGGGAGTTTGAGTCCGAAAATGGCCGGTTGCTTAACTTAATTATACTAATAATACTTATAGGTATATAATATTAGACATTTAGATTATCAGCAGTGCTCCAGACTTCCAGTGGAAGGGGGGGACCCCAGCCCCCCCACATACATGTGGGGACAGTGAGAGGAAGACTAAAAAAATAAGAAAACAAAAATGGACCAATCATTATTCAGTGGGGGTGGTGAGGGTCACCCCCAGTGGGTCTCATTCTTTTCCCTTAGGTTATATATTCAAATTTGAAACTTTTGGACATTATTCTATATTATTTAAAAGAATAATAACAATTTAAAAAATCATATTACTCATATTTATTGCCCATCTATTTGTTTATTTGTCCACTTGTCCGCTGTTGTTTCTTACCATCCTTGGCCTTTTTTCTGGTGAGTTGTTAGTGACTGTGGGCGGTGAAGTAGAAAGAGAAAGCAGAGATAGAATAAGTACAAAAATATAAATGAAAAAAAAAAGAAGTTAAAACAGTGATTTACAATTTTTTATCAATATATTTTATTAATTATGTCTTTACGACAAAAGCAAAACAATCATTAGACCTAATTGCATATGCACCAATAAAAGAAGATTTATCACCAAATTTTCTTATAATATTCTATATATTATAAACAATAAGAAAAAAAATATAAATAAAAATATTTTTTTATTCAATTGTTCGTTCATGGTATATATAAGGAAAAACACATATAAATGTGAATAATTCAAAATAATTGTATTTTATAAAAGTGTAAGTATATGTATCTGTGTAAGTAAATGTTATGATGTGCCAACCAATTTTTATTTTCTTAGATTCGTACATTTATAAATATGTAATTATTTTAATTATTAATCATTTTATTACAACACTGATTAGTAGCTTGAATATGAATTTGTTCGAAATCACTTGAATTTTGACTTGTTGGTTGTCTGATATGAAAGTGATAGCCGCGGTCGATAAGGGTGACAATTGTGGTAGATAAATGTTATACTGATCGTTCAAACGGTTGTCTGACCAGTCGACCGACAAACACAAAATTCAAACTTTTCAACAAATACAAATTCAAACTACCAATCGTTTATGCATATTTATTATTCATGTTTGGCTCGTTTCCCATATCATTGTTTCAATAATGTATCATATTTTCGGTGTAGTACAAACTAGACTGAGGACCATTTGCATATAAGTCCTGTTTGGTAGAGCTATGGGAAAGTGCTTATTGCTTATGCCTAAACAGCTTATAGCTTATAACTTTCAGCTTAAGCTGATTTCCAGCTTATTCTTAAAGCATCTCCTGCCCCACTCAAAGAATAAGCTGATTTCTGACTTCCAAAAAGCTATAAGCTATAAGCTATAAGTTAAACCAAACACATCAAAATAGCTTAAATTAAGTTGAAAGCTGAAATAAGCTGTAATTAAGCTCTGCCAAACAGGCACATATATATATATACAAGAATCTCTTTTATTTTGGTGATTTGTACCCTTTTTATTTTGTTTTTTATTTTTTTATTTTGCCCTTAACTTTTATTTCTATTTTCTATTTTGTCCTTTATTGGTTGGTGTAATGACCTTGAGTGAAGGGTTTTTAGAAATTATGTAAGATTTTTGGATCAATTATGTAAGGGTTTTGAATTTCCTATTTTGTCCTTAGCTTATTTTTTAATTCTCCATTTTGCCATTTTTTTTTGGTTGTTGCTTCTATATATATAAGAATCTGAAGGGCGGGCTTGGCCTAACGGTAAAACTATATGGTTCGAGTCGCGGAAACAACCTTTCCGCTTGCGAGGATAACGTTGCGTACATCAACCATTTCCCAAACCCCGCTTAAGCGGAAGTTTCGTGCATTGGATACGTCTTTTTTATATATATAAGAATCTCTTTCATTTTGGTGGTTTGTACTTTTTTTTTTCCTATTTTGCCCTTAACTTGTGTTTCTATTTTTTATTTTGTCCTTTATTAGTTGGTGGAATGACCTTGAGTGAAGGGTTTTAAAAAATTATGTAAAGTTTTTGGGTCAATTATGTAAGGGTTTTGAATTTCCTATTTTGTCATTGGCTTGTTTTTTAATTCTCCATTTTGCCATTTTCTTTTTTTTTTTTTTGGTGGAATTTTGAGGGTTATTTTGGAAAATCAACTTTCATAGAGGTGTCATATTTGGGTAATTATATTTATACACCGTACAAACTCTCAGTACACATCATAAATGGTGTTCCGATATAAACTTTTAAAAATTAATAATTTCGTTCTATTTCACTAAATTTAATGATATTTGTCCTTTATTTCAATTAATTAAGTATTATTTGAGATTATTATCCCAAAATAAGATTTTTCTTCAGAATTGAATAGAGTAGAAGATTAAATAAATCAAACATTCATATTATAGGATTTGTCGAGCATATCATTTATAAGAAAATTCAAATTAATCCAATATGTTTTGAATTGTTCAAAAGAACTTCATGCTATTTTTTTTAAAAAATAAGAGGCATTTTTATCCAACAATTGGAGGGAAAAAGGAAAAAAATATGAGAAATTTTATTTACACGTGACATCATACAAACTCTAAGAGGGGAACAGAAAAAAACAAAACATATTACAAAAAAAATGTCAAAGTAAAAAATATTTGATTTTCCAAAATTACTCCTTTTGAATAATTATATATATATTAAAAATTTGAAAAGAAAAGGACACTAGAGAAAAAATATTTTAAAATTTAAATTTAAGTGTAATGATTGCATACCCCTTACAAAGTTGGAATTCTCAAAAGGGATCAACAAATTGAGACGGAGGAAGATAAATGTACACATATAGATAATACTGTAGTACACACCAAATAATAATTATTTTTTAACCTCTATCATTTAATTAAAAGGGATAATACTGTAGTACACACCAAATAATCATTATTTTTTAACCTCTATCATTTAATTAAAATAAAATAATTCTTCTTTAACCTCTACCAAATGATTATTTCACTATATTACTCTTCCAATAAACAAATACTACCTTAAAATAAATTAAAAAATAAATTGTAATAAAAATAAATAAAAACATAGCGGACTCGCCCTTGCCTTGCATGGGCCTACCTACCTAGTATATATATAACTTTTACTTTTGTAAGTTTACTTTTAATGTTTTATTTGTGTTTGTTTGCGATTATCTTAATTGATGGGGAGATTAAATTATCCAAAGAAAAAGATTGATAAGTCTGTTGGGAAGTACAAACGAGACACCGACCAACCTTTGCCGTAGAGTTAAAATTAAGTAATTGTAGCCTTTCACTTTGCCCATATTCCACATAAACCATTGGGTCATGGGGAGAGACTAGTTCATTGTTTAACTTTTATCTTAAAATTTTTTCACTACTTTGACAATATGTTTGGTTGATTTTAGATAAATTGTAATTAAATAATTGATTTTTTTTTTTTTTATAAGGGCTGGGCTTTCTTCCAGTCTGTGATCAGATTGGAGGGTACTATTGGGTCCATAGAGGCCCATCACGGATCCTGTTTCGATAATCCGAAAACCGTTCAATGTGTAGAACTCGTCGAGTACTATATTCCTGTAAAAAATCACATTAATTGGATATCGATAACTATCTCATCGGATCAGATTTTTGTCAATCGTTTATGTTTGCCGTCCATTTTTTAAATACAAAATTGATTTGATCATGTAGCTATCGATATCTGATCAATGTGATTTTTTTATAGACATATAGTACTCGACGAGTTCTATACATTGAATGGTTCAGATTATCGAAACGGGACCCGTGGTGAGCCCACACTAGCCGAACAATACCCTCCAGTCTGATTACGGACTAATCGGACTGAAAGGAAACCATTCCCTTTTTAAAAAATATATATATATCTCAATTGAGTCGAGTTAAAATGTGCTCAAATGACTTGATTTGTTTTACAAATCTATCATCTCCTTCAAATGAGAGGGGGAGAGAACATAAGAATTGGCATACTTTTGAAAGTGTGTGAATAAAACATACCATCCAATTAGTCAAAAATAGTAGAGTTCACAATTTTTGACGAAATTAATGCACTTTTTAGAAAATGAAAACATAGATTGTGCTGTTTCAAAACAAGAGTTATTTATACAGAGATTTCTTAAATTATTAAAAATTATCATTTTGACTTCCTAAACTATAAAAATAAACCAATGAACCTCTTCAACTATTGACATGTTTTACTTTGACCCCTAAACTATAAAAACGTATAAATGAACCCCCAAAACTATTGGCGTTTCCACTTTGACTCATTCCATTATTGCACTGTGAATTAAACTAAATTTTTGACATTTTTGAGGCACAAAATATCCTTCAACACTCTACATATTTATATTCAATTATTATTTTTAATTTTTTTAATATAAGCATTCATCAATTATTATTGTTTTATTATTATTTTTTAAATATTCTTTGTACATATATTCTTACAAAAAGAATATTTAAAAAAAAAATAATAAAACAAAAAAATTCATTATATATATATATTAATGTTGTTTAAAAAAATCAAAAGATTAGTTTAACTCACGGTGCTTTAACGGAAAGGGTCTGCCAATAATTTGGAGATTCATCTGTGTGTTTTTATAATTGTAGAAGTCAAAGTGATATTTTTTAATAATTTAGAAAATCTCTGTAAATAACTCTCAAAATAGTCTCATATTCAAAAAAATGTATTAACCCCACCTAAAATTATGATTCCACTATTTTAAATCAATGAAAATTTGTCTTTTGTTTACAAACTTTCAAAGTTTGTAAACAACACCAGACTTCACTTTTTGAGTGAGAAGTCCACTATTTTAAGCTAACCACACAATGTGTTTCATTCACGCAATTGAGAAACAAATTTATTTGAAAAATGTTATAAGTTTCAAATTTTTTATCAAATGAATGATCAAATATCTTACATGGGTGTGAGATTCACAAAAATATGGACATCACACTCATGTGAAACATTTGGTCATTTATTTAGTAGAAAATAATATTATCTAATTTATTTTCCAAGAATTGACAAAAATCGCAAATGGATGGGTGGGTGGGTGGGAGAGGGAGAGAGAGAGAGAGAGAGAGCTACTTGACAACAAATGGCACAAAGAAAGGAAAACGAACGTCACCAGCCAGACCAAGTCCGGCCGTAAGTGGAACTTTTTAGTGTACATTCCACCACAAGCACAGCAAAGGCCCAAGTTGAAAGCTATTGTTCATTAAAGAAAAGTATTCAACTCAGACAGTGTACACAATTCACTTAACCACCGCATTCAGGAGGGACCATGTCATTTCATACAGAATCTAAGATTTCTTTTTGTTCTCTCTCTCTCTCTCTCTCTCTCTCTCTCTCTCTCTCTCTCTGTCATCTCAATTAAAAGTGATCTTCATCAAAAGCCATTGCCAATGCCTAGCTATTTTCAAGAATCATCATTATGGGATAAGATTAATAGAAACACCCACACCACCAAAATAAAAATAAAAGCATTGGTTTGGTGGGCAGGACTAAAAGCATCTATTCATGACAAATATATATGGCTTCTTTGGCAGCAATAACTCACCCAAACTCTTTATTCCTTTCATTCTTCTTTTCATTTTATTTATTTTTATTTTCAAACACTTTTGTTTTCTGAGTGGAGTCGATAGACCTAAAATGTTTTGCTCACTTTAATAATTATAACATGAACAAAATCATCTGGTGGGGTGGGGGAAGTATGGGAATGTGGATCATGAGTTTATGGACATGCACTTTTAATCTTTTCAGTTGCAAAGATATTCCCAATTGTATATATTATTATTATTATTATTATTATTATTATTATTATTATAAAGTGGGTCTAATGTCACCTATTTTTGTCCTTCATTATACCATCAATACATATGGGTTGGGTAAGTTAATCAAGGTGTATTATCCAAGTGCAATAATTTTTCTTAATGATCAATTTTCATATACTAATAGGTATTGTCAAGGTTTACCTTCCCTTGTGATTGACTTAGATTTTGTATTTGGAAGATAACATGGGGATGATAATCTGTCATTTGTGGAGGGTACATGTTCTTACATAATCTAACAATTTTTGAAGCCTTTTGAAACCATAGTTGTCAAACATGTATCATACTATACCTGAAAAAAGACGGAATATAAATAGGCTAATATCATTCCAGTTAACTTCTTAGTGAGTACGGCAAATTCCATAAATACCGGAAAATATTGGCCGAAAAATATAATTCCGGTGGAATTGAACAACACGCCTGAACTTTTTGTTTTATTATATATATACGTTATTTTCTTAAGAAAACAAAACAATATAACTTTAGATGGCTAAATAATATACTTAAATAATTCATATGTTTAAATTATTTATTACTAAAAAATATTTTTAATACATATATAATATTTTTGCGATAAATCCGAAATGGTACCAAAAAAAATACCGTTACCCGAATAGGAGAATTTGGGGATAAACTAACGTGGAGTGGACCCAAATATGTCAATCTCATTAATTCTCATGATTATTGGTGTTGAAGTGAGATATGTGCAGGTAGAGGCATAATTAACAAAGCTTCCCATAATTATTAACTCACCTGAAAATAACTTTTCATTTGATTTAAGGGAAATATTTCCAAACAATAATTATTGGTAGCTTTACAAATTAATGAGTGCATTTGTCCTAAAAGAGCAATATTATACAACTAAATTTTTTTTTGAAACATTTTCACTAAAATACGTCCCATTTCAAATATACAAGTTTTAGAACAATTTACAGTCTAGTCTAGTCTTTATATTTTGTTTTGTTTATTGTATCAATTTGATCATTATATTTTAATTTACAATTTAAAACTTTAATTTTGAATGTGTAGACACTCCATTTTGATTAACTATAGTAAATGACATTGCTTTGGGAAAGTTGCCCGATGATGAAAATGAGAGATAATTTGGAACTCTTGATTTAACACCTTGTACCCGGGAATCAGATGCCCTTAGATGGATTTTAGCCTAGCTAAACACCTCCACCAACCTTTTCTAGACCTATCGAGCCTTATTGGATTCCCAGGGTTTAGTCCCTTTCATACCCTCCTTTACCTCTTGCAATCTCGAAACAGTGTTTTGTTTTTGCACGATTCTTTTTCTAAATTTATTAGTTATTTCTAAAATTGGCCAAATTCAAACCGTAGATTTTTCAAAGAGTTTTCTAATTATATAAAATTCTTCAAAATCTGATTCAAAATGAAGATTTGGTAGTTATTTTCTAATTGCCCGTCAGTTTTCGATAAATAAAGTGAAATGGCATTTTCACAAAATTTATATACTAGAATTGAACCTTTTTATTTTTTATAATTTAAATTATTTTAAAGTGGAGCTTATTTAATTACTAAATAAAAGCATTTTCAAAATATTTTGAAGGTTTTTAGCCCAAGAATCACATTTTGAAATTTAAAAATCTTAAAAATCACGAAGAAAACACAAAACGGCGCATTCATCCCTCTACTGAAGAAGGCTTTCACATGGTTGAACTAGCCATCTCAAAGTGGCAGACTAGTTGTCTTTAGGTATTTTACAAGGTGGCGGTCTATTTTTATGTTTTAAGGCCAGTTGCATGGAAAGTGAAACCCTAAGGCAGTTTAACCCTAAGGCAGTTTAACCTAATCTCAAATCGATTTTTGAGCCTTCAAACTCCGTCATAAGACGCTTATATAATCCAATCAAGGAAGCTATACTGAAAAGAGCATCTAAAAGGCTGTATTGCGCCTTTGTGTGAGACTTGGCCACTTTCGTTGAAAGTTTTGTGTTCGAGATATCTTGTGCGGATTCATCCGAAGGTGTGTCAAAGTTCCTCTTTGAAGGAGGAGATGAGGGCAGCGATGGTTTCGTCTTAAGATTAGTAGGTTTTATTGTTTTTCAGTTCTTTTTGAAAAATCTTAAAAATTTCTCAGATATTGATTTGTGATTAATTTCAATTTTAAACAATAAATAATAATCCCAATCAAACAATCAAACATAAATCGACACAACAATTTAACGTGAAAAAATCACAATTGGAGTGCAACTAATTGTGATAAAAAAATCACAGGCCAAAGTCACAAAACAATCCAGTAAAAAGATAAAAAAGAATTACACAAGTGTACTCTTAATTACCTAGCGAATCCATGCCCGAATTGAACTGACCCCAATGTGCCTCTTTGCACCACTGTCTTTACCTCGGAACTGTCTAGTCTAACGTTGAATCCACAACACTGATGTCGAATCCACAATGATGAGTCACTCCGGAATTCACCAAAACTTCAGGCCCAAGTTCATCGGAATCCATTGAAGAACCAATCCCGCTAGGTAGCTCGACTATTTCGAGGCTTGAGTGGCCCGACTTTCCTCTCTCCCCCTCTTTCCCTCCTTCCTCTGTTTCTTTCTTCTTCTTCTTCTTCTTCTGTATTGCTCCACCACCACAATATCAACTCCCATCTCAAATCCCATCTTCTACAAATACCTCAAATCACTCTCTTGGGTGAAGCTTTTGTCTGGATTCCATTCTCTTTGAAAGCAATGGAGTTGATCATGAAAAAGCTTCTCCAGCTCACATTCAGTTCTCTCTCTCTCTCTCTCTCTCTCTCTCTAGTCTAAATATCATTTCATTCTACAACAATGTTCCCTCTTGAACAAATTTGATGAATAAAATGCTGAAGGGTCAGAGATGCTCCCAAAACCCACATCTTCTTTCATTTATACAAACAAATATTCAACAAATGAGTCTCATGAATCACAGAAATGAGATGAGTAGCATAAAAACCCATGTTTAAATCAGGCATATAAACAAATCTCTTAATTACAACAACATACCTCAAATCAAAACAAAATCAAAACCAAACCCACATAATCAAAATCAAAATCAAAATCAAAACCAGGCTCTTCCCTCTTATGGCGTAATTCTCTCTCTTTTTCTCTCTCTTATGAACTCTTGCTTTGTAAATCTCTGCAGATTGGTGGAAGTTATATGATGGATTTTGAGGTTGTGGGTTTGGAGACCTTGGTGGGTCTAGACAATGGAGTCTCTTCTTCTCAGGTTGTTTCAAACTCTAATACCACAAAGCACCATAGCAATGGATTTGGGTTTCTCAAAAAATTGAGATTTGGGTTTGAAAAATACGATTAAGAGAGAAACGAGAGGCAGAAAGAAGAAAGAAGAAAGAAGAAAGAAGAAAGAAAAAAGAAAAAAAAAACCCAAAACAACGTCGTTTTGGATATTTGAGCCATTCGAGCCAATGTATTTCGAGCTATGAAACATTTCTTCCGAACAACAACTCTCTCTTTTGTGAATAAAGGAAAACAATCAAACTCTTGATAATGTTAATATGAAATACACCGATCCATTGATCACTCTTAAATCATCAAGGAAACATTCATAAAGCACCCTTCAATATAAAACACTTTGTATCTTATTCCTCTCTGAAAATCTGGATGGCTTAAATCCTAGAAATAACCAATAACGCACTTTATAGAAAACAAAATCATGTAGACCGCTCGAGCGCACATTTCACCGCTCGAGTGGTGTGACTAAAGGCAGTACGAAACATATAAACTGACCGCTCAAGCATAACTTTCACCGCTCGAGCGGTAAAACTTTTTTCCTAGAAGTTCAGGCGCTTTGGAAAAATGTTGGATGATCTGTTTCTTCACTCGAGCGCATAAATGGCCGCTCGAGTGGTCAAATAACTTCGACTGTATTTTTGCCTTTTGCTTTAGGGGCATTGCCTCTCGACCCCGTTGTGGTGCTACCCCAAACCCGGCATGGAGCATTGCTCTCTGGACCCTGGCAAGCTGACCCCATATTTAGTCAGCAAAGTGGCAAACATGAAAGGATTAAGATCATAAACTCTTCTGCATAGGTACAATTTGGGTTGGATTCGTATCTAAACACTCATAGCCTCACTGAAACAAATGAGTGAATAAAATTACCATTGAAAGGAGTTTTGTCAAACGAGATTGCCAATTACAAAAACCTAACTCTTTTCAATTTTTTATTCTTTCTATTTTTTTTTTGTTTTCTATTCTTAGGCTAGGGTTTCTAGTTTTATGGGATGAAATTTTAGGCAACTAAGAAACAACATGTAGATAAGATGAGTATGATTGAGATGATGATGCTAAGATGAATGTGTGGGAAGACTAAAAAAGACAGAGTTATGAATGAGTATATTCAAGAATGGGTAGGAGTAGTACCGATAGAAGATAAGTTGGGAGAGAATGGATTGAGATGGTTTGGTCATATATAATGGAGACCAACAGAGGCAGTAGTGAAGAGATGCGATATATTGACGGTAGATAGAAGTATTAGGGGAAGGGGCAGAACTAGATTGACGTGGGTTAGTGTAGTAAATAGAGATATGAATCTCCTTAATTTGACTAATGAAATGGCCTTAGATAGAGTCGAGTGGAGAAGCATGATTCATGTAATCGATCCCATTTGATGGGACTTAAGGCTTGGTTTGGTTTGGCTTAGTTTAGTTATTCTTAGGCTAGGGTTTCTAGTTTTAGTTTCGTATTTTGTTCTTCTTTCTTTTATTCTATTATCATGGTAAACCCATATGTGATAAAACAATATAGGTTTACCAACCATTTAAAAAAAAAAGGTTGTTTACACGAAAACTCCCTAAACTATTGAGAAATATCACTTTGATCCTTTAAACTATAAAAGCGTACAAATAGACTCTCTAAATTATTGAGAAGTATCACTTTATCCCTAAATTATAAAAATGTACAAATTGGACCCCCCTAATAGAAGTGATCAAATTGAAACACGTTAATAATTTAGGAGGTCTATTTGTATACGTTTATAGTTTAGGAAAGCAAAATTATACTTTTCAATAGTTTAGGAGTTTAGTTATACGTTTTTATAGTTTAGGAGGTTAAAGTAATATTTTTTTAATAGTTTAGGGGGTCTCCATATAAACAACCCTTAAAAATGTTTTATATAATATTATACTGCTCGTCGCTTCTCTTTCTTTCTCCTCTTTCTTTCCATGAACCTTAAATTGTCCATAATAGAATCCTTTCATTGTTGGATTGGTTCTATTGTTAATGACCTAATCCCAATCTATCTAAGGGCACTGTTTTAGTGTTACCAAGATGTTTGAGTTATTTATGTAGTTCAGTTCTTTTATGCACATATTTTGCATGCTAGTGTAGTTAAATTCGTTAGATTGTGATTATTTTCTATTTGTTATAATGTCTGGGTTCAAATCACTATTGGTTTTTTTACACGCATTATATTGGGTGAAACTAGTAGTATGATTGTATCATTGTTGATACAATCATATTTTGTTTATTTTTTCTTAAACAAACAAGAGACAATTTTAGTAAATTGTTCATTTTTGCATTTTGTTTTATTCTTGATATAAACATGCTGTAAATTATCTCCCATTGTTCTTTCCTATTCTTGAAGCCTATTTGTGATGGTTATTCTCTCTTTCTTGCCTCTACTTCTTTAATCCATTGTTTCTGTGGTTTGTTTTACATAGTTATTTTCCCCTTTCTTTCCCCTATCTTTTCTTTCCGTAATTTTGTGGATGAATTTTCTATTTCTGTGTTTTGTGGGATAATCAATAAAATAGGAATGATTGGAGTTTTGACCAAAAAATTTCCAATTTAATATAAACTCTCATTTTCAAAATTGGACTCATTCTCATAAAATCTAGTGTTTTTACATTAAGAGTATTTTTTTCAAAATAAATACAAATATTTTCCTTTGGACAAGGCATCCTCTTGGATTGTCCTATTTGCTTGTCCAAGTTATCTAAGTGTTGTTACTTATAAATTGTCATGTGACAACCCCTGCCGCGTACTATACTTTTGATCCTTTAATTTTGAAAGTGCTTATGTGTTTAGTGTGGATTAGAATGCTAACTATGTGTATACTATGATTTTAGATTCATATACATTAATCATAGGAATATCTGTTGTAACTTCTGTTATAATGTGAAATTGAAAGTCTTAATGGCGTCAGAAACCGAAATTGATTAGTTAAGTGTGAATGACATGATTTTTGGAACCTAATGGGCAGTTTGATTAAAATTTGATTAAGATTAAATTAATTAGATTAAATCAATTAAATTAAGCTTTGATTAATTAGTCTTATACTCTAATTAACTAGGTTAATCCCTAATTAGTGTATTAAGTTAATTAAGCCTATATATATGTTGAGAATGTGATTAAGCTAATTTATACACTCAAAATTCTGTTAGAAGAAAGCACTGTAGAGAGAGAGAGAGAGAGAGAGAGAGAGAGTGAGTGAGTCATTTTAAAGAAAGAGAAGAACTTGAAGAATTTGGCTAGGAGGTTTGTGAATTGTGAAATAGAACTCAAGATTCTCGCAAATTCAAGTTTAATTGAAGACCTTAGGCAAGTGATTAGCTCCCAATTCATGAATTTAAGTCATCCAAGATGTGAATTCAAGAGATAATGTGATTAAATGTGAGAATTAAGCTAAGGATGATGAACTTAAAGTTAATTCATACATGCATGCATAACTTTGTTTGGTTTCACCACTTTAAACATCATTCATGTCATCTATGTTAAAATTGAAGGTTATATCATACATGCATCCATGATTCATAAGGTTTTGAAGTTAAATTCCATGGTTTGAGAGTTCTAGAAAAGAATTTAAAGTCAATTGAGTCATGCATGGTGAATTCATGAAGTTTTGTGCTTTGAATTTGTAAATTGGTTTTGTATCCATACTTAAGGTTGTATATTTGAAGATAAGAGCAAGCCATGCAAGATTTTACACTTTAAACACATATTTTGAAGTTCAAAATGAGTTATAGAAAAACTAGAATTCGACCACATCGCTCGAGCGAACAGGTTGTCGCTCGAGAGCATATCTCATACATCCAGTAGTTTTGTAGAATTTGACAGATGGCTCGAGTGACCCAGTTGCTGCTCGAGCGACCACCTTTTCATTTTGCACCTTGGCTCGAGCGAGCATCGAGCCTAGATTCAGACTATCCAGCACTTTTGCAGACCATGTGGTTTGCTCGAGCTACCAATGTTGTGCTTGAGCGAAGTGTCCTGTTTCAACATATTTTGAAAAGTCATATTCTGTTCATAAATATATTCTCATTCCTTCCTGACCATTCTTAGGCATGAATTGAGCATTCTAAATGAATTAAAAAGTTAGAAAGAATCCTAAGAGAATTGAATAAGTTAAAGAACGATTTGAATGAGCAATGTGATTTAATGTGTGTATGTTTATGAATTGTGTAGGATCATTCACGAGGACGTGTCAGCAACTGAATCATTGTGAGTAATATCTTAGTAAAGATATTTTTATGTATCTTATATTCTAAATGATACCAATGTGGTAAGTTTTCTGAACTTATGATTTGTGTTATAAATGAACCTTTTATCTGTCTGATTCGTAAAATATCTGTAAATATGATTGACTAGCATGAAAGCATATGATAGACCTAAGGTTGTTCTGTACAAATAAAATGGACCAGAGGTCGTTCTGTATATTTTATGAGATGGATCTAAGGTCATTTTGATTATCTAATTCTCTGTACATCTAATAAATCTGTATCTGTTGACCCAACAGCCATTTTATAGCTGTAATTGAATAGACTCGAGGTTGTTATACCCAAGGTTGTTTCAACAAGTATGTTTTGGTTTGCTTTGTATCTTTGTATATGTCAGACCGGAGGTTGTTCTGTCATTTATTAGACCCGAGGTTGTTCCGTTATGATACAGAACTATTACGAGAATGATTTTTGTTTAATATTAGAACTCATTCATATAACTTCTTTACTTTGATGTTATTCACTAGACTTTCACTCACTCCATTATATATATATACATGTAGGTAGGTGAGCAGTGAGATGTCTAGCTCTAGTGAACTTGTGAAGGAATACCAAGTTTTTGTGAGTCAACCAAGGATGCCTCACGTACGAGGCTTTTGTCTTTTGATTTTCTTTTGTTGGTCATGTTTGACCATGTCTATATATAAATTCTAGTTTTTGTATAACTATGATATTTGTATGATCTTGGACATATGAGAACCTTGTGTATGTATGGGTGTGAGTTATTAATATATGTATATATATAAGATGTTTTTGTTTATGCCATTTATGTACAAGCTCATTGGACAATTTTATACTTTTGCTTCTGCTTCTAGCCTCATATAATTAAATATGATTTGATTTCTGTTTGAGACCGTAGGTAATCTCATGATTACTAGCTGATTATGATTTAAACCTCAGGAGTGGGTTTGGGTCGTGACATGTCATTCATACATAATGAAGCTTACCAATTTTAAATTATGAATTATTGAGATGACGAGCAAATGCCGACTTTGTGTTGGGCAAGACGGTACCTAACATCTCCCTATTTTGTACCTGAAGTCCTGAGCTGAATTCTTTGGTGACTAGTTCCTCAAGGGTGAAATCAAATGGGCTCTTGGAATTTAACACCAAGTGGCGGTTGCTATTTTTTTTTAACCTTTGGTTAATGGTTATATAGCCTGTGGGAATCTATTTGTGCAATTCGAAATGTGGCTATCTAACTATTAATCATTGCACTATTTTTAAAAAAAATTATTAATTAGTGGTTTGGTCCTTTCGATATGTGGTTTAATAGACAAAATATGATTTCAAGACATTGTGCTTATAAGATAGTGTATCAAAGTCCAATACAAAAATAACGTTGGCTTTTTAGATGGAAATCACACATGTGCCACATGCAGTTAAATTTTTAGAGGCAAAATGGTCCATTTAATTAATTAATTAATTATTTTTTTTGTGTGTTTCCACCCACTACAACCACTGTCTGTATTTTTTTCATCAATCTATGGCGACTGCTGCCCGTCATCACCACCATCGTTCTCTCTTTTTTCTATTTCTCCTTCACTAACCCATTTGAGTACACTTTCTCCCACCATCTTTTGCAACCCCAACCCCCTCTTCTATTAGCTTAAAACCTGTCCCACCACACCAATCTCTTCCAAACCCTTTAACAATTAGAACTTCCTTTCTCCACTCAGTTCTTTAATCGCCTTTCTTCTTTCCCTTCATTCTCTATAAATGTTTTTATATACGTGTAGTCTTAATTCGATTCCAAATCTAAATGTTAAATTGAATGTCTTTCATGTTGTGCAGAGAGTCCTTAAGAACTTAACCACTTCAAGATAGTTGATGCCTTCAAATATAGAGTAAAAGAACCATGCAAATTATGCAAATTGATGAGAGATAAACTGTCACAAGATGCCAAGATTTATATGGTTTGCGCTAAGCCTGCATCCACGAGCAAAGACAAGGATCCATTAGCAAAGAGAATGATTGCTCCGAATAACTACAATGGTGACAAAACAATCTCTCATAATGCTCACTACCCAAATATTTGTTCTCTAACGAAACTCAAAATTCTCTCTCTCTCTCTCTCTCTAAAAGACAAGTTTTCCTAAGGAGACACCAATAGATCTAGATAAACGTAACAAGTTTTCAAAATGAAGATTTGGTAGTCATTTTCTAATTGCTCGTCAGTTTTCGATAAATAAAGTGAAATGGCATTTTCACAAAATTTATATACTAGAATTGAACCTTTTTATTTTTTATAATTTAAATTATTTTAACGTGGAGCTTATTTAATTACTAAATAAAAACATTTTCAAAATATTTTGAAGGTTTTTAGCCCAAGAATCACATTTTGAAACTTAAAAATCTTAAAAATCACGAAGAAAACACAAAACGGCGCATTCATCCCTCTACTGAAGAAGGCTTTCACATGGTTGAACTAGCCATCTCAAAGTGGCAGACTGGTTGTCTTTTGGTATTTTACTACGTGGCGGTCTATTTTTATGTTTTAAGGCCAGTTGCATGGAAAGTGAAACCCTAAGGCAGTTTAACCTAATCTCAAATCGATTTTTGAGCCTTCAAACTCCGTCATTAGAGGCTTATATAATCCAATCAAGGAAGCTATACTGAAAAGAGCATCTAAAAGGCTGTATTGCGCCTTTGTGTGAGACTTGGCCACTTTAGTTTAAAGTTTTGTGTTCAAGATATCTTGTGCGCATTAATCTGAAGGTGTGTCAAAGTTGCTCTTTGAAGGAGGAGATGAGGGAAGTGATGGTTTTGTCTTAACATTAGTAGGTTTTATTGTTTTTCAGTTCTTTTTGAAAAATCTTAAAAATCTCTCAGATAAATCAAACAATCAAACATAAATCGACACAATGATTTAACGTGGAAAAATCACAATTGGAGCGCAATTAATTATGATAAAAAAATCACTGGCCAAAGCCACAAAACAATCTACTAAAAAGACAAAAAAGAATTACACAAGTGTACTCTTAATTACTTAGCGAATCCACGCCTGAATTGAACTAACCCCAATGTGCCTCTTTGCACCACTGTCTTTACCTCAAAACTGTTTAGTCTAACGTTGAAGCCACCACGCTGATGTCGAATCCACAATGATGAGCCACTCTGGAATTCACCAAAGCTTCAGGCCCAAGTTTCTTGGAATCCACCGAAGAACCAATCCCGCTAGGTAGCTCGACTATTTCGAGGCTCGAGTGGCCTGACTTCCCTCTCTCTTCCTCTTTCCCTCCTTCATTTGTTTCTCTCCTCTTCTTCTTCTTCTGTATTGCTCCACCACCACAATATCAACTCCCATCTCAAATCCCATCTTCTACAAATACCTCAAATCACTCTCTTGGGTGAAGCTTTTGTCTAGATTTAGTTTTCTTTGAAAGCAATGGAGTTGATCATGAAAAAGCTTCTATAAAAACCCATGTTTAAATTAGGCATATAAACAAATCTCTTAATCACAACAACATACCTCAAATCAAAACAAAATCAAAACCAAACCCACATAATCAAAATCAAAACAAAATCAAAATCAAAACCAAAACCAAGCTCTTCCCTCTCATGGCATAACTCCCTCTCTCTCTCTCTCTCTCTTGATGAACTCTTGCTTTGTAAATCTCTACAGATTGGTGGAAGTTACATGATGGATTTTGGGGCTGTGGGTTTGGAGACCTTGGTGGGTCTAGACAATGGAGTCTCTTCTTCTCAGGTTGTTCCAAACTCTGATACCACAAAGCACCATAGCAATGGATTTGGGTTTCTCAAAAAACTGAGATCTGGGTCTGGAAAAGACGACTAAGAGAGAAACGGGAGGCAGAAAGAAGAAAGAAGAAAGAAGAAAGAAGAAAGAAGAAAGGAAAAAAAAAAAGAAGTCCAAAACGACGTCGTTTTGGATATTTGAGCCATTCGAGCCAATGTATTTCGAGCTATGAAATATTTCTCCCGAAGAACAACTCTCTCTTTTGTGAATAAAGGAAAACAATCAAACCCTTGATGATGTTAATATGAAATACACGGATCCATTGATCACTCTTAAATCATTAAGGAAACACTCATAAAGCACCCTTCAATATAAAACATTTTGTATCTTGTTCCTCTCTGAAAATCTGGATGGAACCCTAGAAATAACAAATAACGCACTTTATAGAAAACAAAATCATGCAGACCACTTGAGCGCACATTTCACCGCTCGAGTGGTGTGACTAAAGGCAGTACGAAACATATAAGCTAACCGCTCGAGCGTAACTTTCACCGCTCGAGCGGTAAAACTTTCTTCCTTTGCAAAAATATTGGATGATTTGTTTCTTCGCTCAAGCGCACAAATGGCCGCTCAAGTGGTCAAATAACTTCGACTGTATTTTTGCTTTTTGCTTCAGGGGCATTGCCCCTCGACCCCACTGTGGCGCTACCCCAAACCCGGTATGGAGCACTGCTTTCTGGACCCTCGCAAGCTGACCCTATATTTGGTCAGCAAAGTGGCAAACATGAAAGGATTAAGATCATAAACTCTTCTGCATAGGTACAATTTGGGTTGGATTCGCATTTAAACACTCGTAGCCTCACTGAAACAAACGAGTGAATAAAATTATCATTGAAAGGAGTTTTGTCAAACGAGATTGCCAATTACAAAAACCTAACTCTTTTCAATTTTTTATTCTTTCTAATTTTTTTTTTCTATTCTTAGGCTAGGGTTTCTAGTTTTATGGGACGAAATTTTAGGCAACTAAGAAACAACATGTAGATAAGATGAGTATGATTGAGATGATAATGCTAAGATGAATGTGTGGGAAGACTAAAAAAGACAGAGTTATGAATGAGTATATTTGAGAATGGGTAGGAGTAGTACCGATAGAAGATAAGTTGGGAGAGAATAGATTGAGATGGTTTGGTCATATATAATGGAGACCAACAAAGGCAGTAGTGAAGAGATGCGATTTAGTGACGGTAGATAGAAGTATTAGGGGAAGGGGTAGACCTAGATTGACGTGGGTTAGTGTAGTAAATAGAGATATGAATCTCCTTAATTTGACTAATGAAATGGCCTTAGATAGAGTCGAGTGGAGAAGAATGATTCATGTAATCGATCCCATTTGATGGGACTTAAGGCTTGGTTTGGTTTGGCTTAGTTTAGTTATTCTTAGGCAAGGGTTTCTAGTTTTAGTTTCATATTTTGTTCTTCTTTCTTTTATTCTATTATCATGGTAAACCCATATGTGATAAAACAATATAGGTTTACCAACCATTTAAAAAAAAAAGGTTGTTTACACGAAAACTCCCTAAACTATTGAGAAATATCACTTTGATCCTTTAAACTATAAAAACGTACAAATAGACTCTCTAAATTATTGAGAAGTATCACTGTAGATATCCCATTTTTGACCGTCCTCAAGACTTGGTTGTGTTTGCAGGTACATCCAGTAACAAGTTTGGTTGTTCGCCAAGCACTCGAACTTCGCAGCGAAACGTCACTGGAACACCTAGTCAAACACCACTATCTTGGAGCTGAGGTTCTTGAAGGTTTGTTTGGAACTCAAAAGGCTGGTTTTGGTTTAGAGGAAGACCTGCCTTGCTGCTGATTTTTCAAGGGTGAGTATATTCCCCTTTTAAGCTTATTTTTGCATACCTTCTTAGCCACCTTTGCATGTTGTTTTGGGCCTAGTTGTCAACTACAAAAAGCTCTGATTTTAAGTGTTAAAAATGTTGGTTTGAGTCCTTGTTGGAGTTAAGGGTGGTCTACCCTCTTTCTTTGCTTATTTGTTAAGCTTTTAAGCCATCATTTGAAGCTTTTGTAATAGCCTTTGCATGGTCTTTCTACCATTGAAACTCAGAGGAATTTCAGTGGTGGAAAGGTAGTTTTGAGGTCCAAAATGGGAGGGGGTGGTCCCCTCTCCTCTTGTGTTGCTTGCTTGTGTTGTTGGCCTATCAAATGAGCATATGGTTCTACTCTTTTGTGACTTAGTTTAAGCATGTTTTTGGCTTTGTCTTGACATGTCATAACTTTGTTTTTGGGTGTTTGGGTCACCTCTTGCTTGCTTTTGGTACTTGTAGTGCAATCATGCTTGTTGGCCTAACATGCTTCATGCTTTAGTTCATCATTCTAGCATGTGCTAGCTTTGCTCCAGCACATTTTTGCCACCGATTTAACATGCTTGAGGTCTGTTTTAAGTGGTCTTGGTCATATATGCTTAGCTTTGTATAGCTATAGTGTAGTTGGGCTTCACTAGCTTTGTGTTTGAGGTCCCTAGCATGCTTTGAATGTGATGATTGCATGCCTTAGCCTCATTTCTCACATGATTTCAGTGTATATAGCATAGTCACACTCTCACATGTTCCACTCTTTCAATGCTTTTGAGAGATGTGCATTATGCCTTGTTTGTGAGCCAATGCATGAACATCATTCTCTTGCCTTTCATGCTATCATTTTAGATCATCTTGGCCACTGTTTTGGCATGCATGAGGTCTGTTTAGAGCTGGTTTAGTCCATTGAGCATTGTATTGCATGTCTCTAGTGTTGTATCCTTCACTAGTTTCATCATTTTAGCCCCTTAACATGTTATGCATGCGTTGTTTAAATGATTAGAGTCTTGTGTTTCATGCCAAGCATAGCATGTTGTTTGCATTGCATGGTGTTCAATCGGACGTCATATTGAACTCAAGGTGAATTGGTCTATTTCATACTCAAAGTGATGAAAATGGGCCAATTCCCTTTGTCTCCATTGCCTTTGATCCTCTAATAATAAGGCCGTGGTCTTAGAGTCTTGTTTGCATTGCATTTATTGAATTTGTGCAAGATTCGATCTTTGGCCATCATGCATTGCATTGCATGCTTGATTGATGGTTTTGGATCCAATAGTGCCTCTCCCTTGATGTTTTGAAATGATATGGAGTGGTATAGTACACATATGCCCTAGGGATCCCTCCATTTCCTCTGTTTTTGTGCTATGTTGTAGAATGGTGTCACAGCATACCAGTGGCTGGCAGTGCCACATTGATGGCCGACACCCTTCCATCCTTGGCTGGCAGAGGCCCACTCTTGGCCGGCAGGTGGCCGGCAGGCCACTGGTGCACTCCCCAGATTTGGTTTGGTAAGTTTTAGCAGCTAGTTCTTGAACACACCCTGTAGACAGAGCCTCAAGAGAGCAAACTGGAGAGCTTTTCGGGGCGAGAAACCGAATGCGAGCATGCATGTTCAACAACTTGCTGAGGCAACTTAGTTTAAAGCTTCACTTGTTAGTTAGCTTGGTTTTGTAATGTAATTAATTAATTTGTTAATTAGTTAATTGTTGTAACAATTAGTAAGTAGTTTGCTAGTTATTCGATTGGTTTGTAATAATTAGTCTAATTAGTTTAATTAGATTAGTTAGTTAGTTAGCTTAATTAGCGTAGCTAGTTAGCTCTCTTTCATTCGGACCCTTCGTCGAGAGGGCACATTGTTGTAATAAGGGTGCGTATGTGTGTGCATGTCTTCCAACTCCACTTCTTTCTCCCTTTTACTTATCAGCTTTTGATGGTTAGTTTAGGGCATATTTTGATTAGCATACCTTATGCTTGCATGTTTGCATCATTCATTTGTCTTGCATGCACCGGGCTCGGCGCATCATTCAAACTGTATCGTATTTCAATACCTATTCGAATACGTGTATCAAGTGTTGCATTCATATGCCATTTTAGATAGCCGAGCCTATTTTAGTTGCATTTTGCATGTGTTGCATTAGGCATTGTTGACATAGTTAGGATCATGCATGATTTCTAACTAGCTTATGTTTTGGCTCGGAGTACACTTTAAGTGTTTACGCTTTAGTATCCTTGCATGTGTGTAAATGACTGCCATGATAGCATGCTTGCCATGAGACTATTTGCTTAAATGATTAACTGCATGAATGCCTATGGATGAAGGCTTCATTACTTGAATTGGAACAATTTATCAAACTGTGAGTTTTAAGCCCACTTGAGGGTGGCAAATCCGCGTTTTAGCCTACTTGGGAATAGCATCTTCAAACCATTTTCGAAAAACAAACATGAGATGTTTTGTTCCAAATCGAGCGATTTGGTCTATACTTGTGTGTTGTGCGTATCACATAGTAAGATGACTAATAACTGGAATAAGAACACATGTGTTTATAAAACAACATATCATACTTAGTAGAGGCTGATCTTTGATCGGGCGAGCAGGGGTGCTCATTTCATGACCTTCCCCCCTCGTACCCAAGTTCCCGAGCCGAGGCAACTTTGGTGATGACGGACACGTGGCCTTAGGCATGAGTCAGGGTTTCCTAAATTTCTCAAAAAATAAAATATTTAGGTGGCGACTTTATAATCTGGCAAAGCAGTCCATGTTTGGCGCTTTTTGATTAAAATCGATTTTCCAAAATGATTTGCCAGATTTGGACTCTTTGGTGATTTATCAGTCTTACATTGCACTTTGTGAGATTAGATTCAGAACCGTGACAGGAGTCTGAACTGTAGTAGCTAGAACCCAATTCACGCCCTTTCCGAAAGGGGGCCCGTGGAGAGACTTTCGGGCGGTCTACAGTATCACTTTATCCCTAAACTATAAAAATGTACAAATTAGACACTCCTAACAGAAGTGATCAAATTGAAACACATCAATAATTTAGGAGGTCTATTTGTATACGTTTATAGTTTAGGAAAGCAAAATTATACTTTTCAATAGTTTAGGAGTTTATTTATACGTTTTTATAGTTTAGGAGGTTAAAGTAATATTTTTTTAATAGTTTAGGGGGTCTCCATATAAACAACCCTTAAAAAAAATTTATATAATATTATACCGCTCGTCACTTCTCTTTCTTTCTCCTCTTTCTTTCCATGAACCTTAACTTGTCCATAATAGAATCCTTTCATTGTTGGATTTGTTCTATTATTAATGACCTAATCCCAATCTATCTAAGGGCACTGTTTTAGTGTTACCAAGATGTTTGAGTTATTTATGTAGTTCAGTTCTTTTATGCACATATTCTGCATGCTAGTGTAGTTAAATTCGTTAGATTGTGATTATTTTCTGTTTGTTATAATGTCTGGGTTCAAATCACTATTGGTTTTTTAATGTGCATTATATTGGGTGAAACCAGTAGTATGATTGTATCATTGTTGATACAATCATATTTTGTTTATTTTTTCTTAAACAAACAAGAGACAATTTTAGTAAATTGTTCATTTTTACATTTTGTTTTATTCTTGATATAAACACGCTGTAAATTATCTCCCATTGTTCTTTCCTATTCTTTAAGCCTGTTTTTGATGGTTATTCTCTCTTTCTTGCCTCTACTTCTTTAATCCATTGTTTCTGTGGTTTGTTTTACATAGTTATTTTCCCTTTTCTTTCCCCTATCTTTTCTTTTCGTAATTCTGTGGATGAATTTTCTATTTCTGTGTTTTGTGGGATCATCAATAAAATAGGAATGATTGAAGTTTTGACCAAAAAATTTCCAATTTAATATAAACTCTCATTTTCAAAATTGGACTCATTCTCATAAAATCTGGTGTTTTTACATTAAGAGTATTTTTTTCAAAATAAATACAAATATTTTCCTTTGGACAAGGCATCCTCTTGGATTGTCCTATTTGCTTGTCCAAGTTATCTAAGTGTTGTTACTTATAAATTGTCATGTGACAACCCCTGCCACGTACTATACTTTTAATCCTTTAATTTTGAAAGTGCTTATGTGTTTAGTGTGGATTAGAATGCTAACTATGTGTATACTATGATTTTAGATTCATATATATTAATCGTAGGAATATCTGTTGTAACTTCTGTTATAATGTGAAATTGAAGGTCTTAATGGCGTCAGAAACCGAAATTGATTAGTTAAGTGTGAATGACATGATTTTTGGAACCTAATGGGCAGTTTGATTAAAATTTGATTAAGATTAAATTAATTAGATTAAATCAATTAAATTAAGCTTTGATTAATTAGTCTTGTACTCTAATTAACTAGGTTAATCCCTAATTAGTGTATTAAGTTAATTAAACCTATATATATGTTGAGAATGTGATTAAGCTAATTTATACACTCAAAATTCTATTAGAAGAACACATTCTAGAGAGAGAGAGAGAGAGTGAGTCATTTTAAAGAAAGAGAAGAACTTGAAGAATTTGGCTAGGAGGTTTGTGAATTGTGAAATAGAACTCAAGATTCTTGCAAATTCAAGTTTAATTGAAGACCTTAGGCAAGTGATTAGCTCCCAGTTCATGAATTTAAGTCATCCAAGATGTGAATTCAAGAGATAATGTGATTAAATGTGAGAATTAAGCTAAGGATGATGAACTTAAAGTTAATTCATACATACATGCATAACTTTGTTTGGTTTCATCACTTTAAACATGATTCATGTCATCTATGTTAAAATTGAAGGTTATATCATACATGCATCCATGATTCATATGGTTTTGAAGTTGAATTCCATGATTTGAGAGTTTTAGAAAAGAATTTAAAGTCAATTAAGTCATGTATGGTGAATTCATGAAGTTTTGTGCTTTGAATTTGTAAATTGGTTTTGTATCCATACTTAAGGTTGTATATTTGAAGATAAGAGCAAGCCATGCAAGATTTTACACTTTAAACACATGTTTTAAAGTTCAAAATCAGTTATAGAAAACCTAGAATTCGACCACATCGCTCGAGCGAACAAGTTGTTGCTCAAGAGCATATCTCATACATCCAGTAATTTTGTAGAATTTGACAGATGGCTCGAGTGACCGAGTTGTTGCTCGAGCAACCACCTTTTCATTTTGCACCTTGGCTCGAGCAAGCATCGAGCCTAGATTCAGACTATCCAGCACTTTTGCAGACCATGTGGTCTGTTCAAGCGACCAATGTTGTGCTTGAGTGAAATGTCCCGTTTCAACATAGTTTGAAAAGTCATATTCTGTTCATAAATCTATTCTCATTCCTTCCTAACCATTCTTGGGCATGAATTGAGCATTCTAAATGAATTAAAAAGTTAGAAAGAATCCTAAGAGAATTGAATAAGTTAAAGAACGATTTGAATGAGCAATGTGATTTAATGTGTGTATGTTTATGAATTGTGTAGGATCATTCACGAGGACGTGTCAGCAACCGAATCATTGTGAGTAATATCTTAGTAAAGATATTTTTATGTATCTTATTTTCTAAATGATACAAATGTGGTAAGTTTTCTGAACTTATGATTTGTGTTATAAATGAACCTTTTATCTGTCTGATTCGTAAAATATCAGTAAATATGATTGACAAGCATGAAAGCATATGATAGACCTAAGGTTGTTCTGTACAAATAAAATGGACCAGAGGTCATTTTGATTTAATGTGTGTATGTTTATGAGATGGATCTAAGGTCGTTTCGATTATCTAATTCTCTGTACATCTAATAAGTTTGTATCTGTTGACCCAACAATCATTTTATAGTTGTAATTGAATAGACTCGAGGTTGTTATACCCAAGGTCGTTTCGACAAGTATGTTTTGTTCAGCTCTGTATCTTTGTATATGTCAGACCGGAGCTCGTTCTGTCATATATTAGACCCGAGGTTGTTTCGTTATGATACAGAACTATTACGAGAATGATTTTGTTTAATATTAGAGCTCATTCATACAACCTCTTTACTTTGATGTTATTCACTAGACTTTCACTCACTTCATTATATATATAAATATATGTATGTAGGTGAGCAGTGAGATGTCTAGCCATAGTGAACTTGTGAAGGAATACCAAGTTTTTGTGAGTCAGCCAAGGATGCCTTACGTACGAGGTTTTTGTCTTTTGATTTTCTTTTGTTGGTCATGTTTGACCATGTCTATATATAAGTTTTGGTTTTTGTATAACTATGATATTTGTATGACCTTGGACATGTGAGAACCTTTATGTATGTATGGGTGTGAGTTATTAATATATGTATATATATAAGATGTTTTTGTTTATGCCATTTATGTACAAGCTCATTGGACAATTTTATACTTTTGCTTCCGCTTCTAGCCTCATATAATTAAATATGATTTGATTTCTGTTTGAGTCTGTAGGTAATCTCATGATTACTGGCTGATTATGATTCAAACCTCAGGAGTAGGTTTGGGTCGTGACATGTCATTCATACATAATTAAGCTTACCAATTTTAAATTATGAATTATTGAGATGACGAGCAAATGCCGACTTTGTGTTGGGCAAGACGGTACCTAACATCTCCCTATTTTGTACCTGAAGTCCTGAGCTGAATTCTTTGGTGACTAGTTCCTCAAGGGTGAAATCAAATGGGCTCTTGGAATTTAACACCAAGTGGCGGTTGTTATTTTTTTAACCTTTGGTTAATGGTTATATAGCCTGTGGGAATCTATTTGTGCGATTCGAAATGTGGCTATCTAACTATTAATCATTGCACTATTTTAAAAAAAAATTATTAATCAGTGGTTTGGTCCTTTCGATATGTGGTTTAATAGACAAAATATGATTTCAAGACATTGTGCTTATAAGATAGTGTATCAAAGTCCAATACAAAAATAACATTGGCTTTTTAGATGGAAATCACGCATGTGCCACACACGGTTAAATTTTTAGAGGCAAAATGGTCCACTTAATTAATTAATTATTTATTTTTTTGTGTGTTTCCACCCACTACAACCACTGTCTGTATTTTTTCCATTAATCCATGGCGACTGCTGCCCGTCATTGCCACCATCGTTCTCTTTTTTTTCTATTTCTCCTTCACTAAGCCATTTGAGTACACTTTCTCCCACCATCTTATGCAACCCAAACCCCCTCTTCTATTAGCTTAAAACCTGTCCCACCACACCCATCTCTTCCAAACCCTTTAACAATCAGAACTTCCTTTCTCCACTCAGTTCTTTAATCGCTTTTCTTATTGCCCTTCATTCTCTATAAATGTTTTTATATATGTGTAGTCTTAATTTGATTCCAAATCTAAATCTTAAATTGAATGTATTTCATGTTGTGCAGAGAGTCCTTGAGAACTTAACCACTTCAAGATAGTTGATGCCTTCAAATATAGAGTAAAAGAACCATGCAAATTATGCAAATTGACGAGAGATAAACTATCACAAGATGCCAAGATTTATATGGTTTGCGCTAAGCCTGCATCCACGAGCAAAGACAAGGATCCATTAGCAAAGAGAATGATTGCTCCAAATAACTACAATGGTGAGAAAACAATCTCTCATAATGCTCACTACCCAAATATTTGTTCTCGAACCAAACTCAAAATTCTCTCTCTCTCTCTCTGAAAGACAAGTTTTCATAAGGAGACATCGATAGATCTAGTTAAACATAACCATAGACTTCACGTAAGGAGAAACATCCTCCAATACTTTTGCAGAGCCCAATGGTCTCTCGTTGAAGAGAGACCCCAAGGAACTTCCTATTAGGACTGAGCACAAAGATTGAAAAAAATCTTAAACCAGTCTGATCTAGACCAAACTGCACTGTTTAGTTTGGTTTTGTCAATGCATGGTTCAGTCTTGGTTCTTAAAATAGGTGAACCGTATTTCATGATTCGGTTCGTGATTTTATAATTATGATTCCGGTTTGGAACAGAACTCAACCGTTTAGATTTATGCATTTATATAATTTATTATTTATGGTAGACACTCAAATATTTTATTAGTATCCTATGTATATCATAAATTGTTAATAATTTGCTTACAAGTGTGTTCTTCTGTAATAGTATAATTAGTTCTAAACAGTTATTTAAACAATTTTGTTTGTAAAACAATGATATATTACTTGATCTTTGAGCAAGTTGTGATTATATTGTGAATGATAACAAAATTCATGAAAATTGTTGTTTCAAATCGAACCGAACCATGGCTTCCTCGATTTTCATGGTTTGGTTTGGTTTGGTTCTAGATTTTATGGAACTGTAGGTAATGGTTTTGGTCTTGGTTTACCTCAAAATTGAACCAAATCGAACCATTTTCACCCCTATATCCTATAGTTTGATCAAAGGGATTGAAAAGTTCAACTAAATAACTAAGAGTCTCTATAGTGACTCGGGTTAAAATCTGATCCTTTCTACATTTTATATTGAGTTTATAGTTCTTTTGAGTTGTATTGGATTTTCCTTGAGTTTATTTGTCACAAGAAGCCTTAGTTTTAAACACAGCAACTTGGCAGAAATGTGATGAGTTTGTAGGATTGTGGTTGCGGAGTTATGATCGCACCTGCGACCAAAACACACCTTTAGGTCCCTTTCATAGGAGATGTTGCGTGGTCCGTGATAAGCCGTAAGGGTAGCCCGTGACCTGTGTGATCATGCCCACAGTGTGGATGGTCGCGCCCAAGACTGTGTCTTCTACCCCGTGATGTGAAATTCGCACCTGCAATGGTCCAGACTATAAATATCACCTTAGTTTGAGAAAAAGCTACTTTTTCATCCCTATCTTCTCTTTCATACATTTTCTACCATTTTTTGAGCCTTCAAGCTATAAAACCTTGGTTTTCATCTATTTTCGTCCATTTCCTTCTCCTAGTACTTGAGTTAAAAAGATGGAGCCAATTGAGGGCTATGTTTTAATCTGGAAATTCGAGTTTTCATCACCGCCAAATTTTTGGTGTTGTTCTTTTCTCTCTTTTATCTTGAGGTAGGGACTTTTGTAATGATTTGCATGTTATTTAGCTTTGTTATTTACTTATCTTGATAGTTTTGGGATTTTCTAAAAACTAGGGTTGAATTAGCATGTGTTAATGCATAAATTAGGGGAAAACTCTTTGTTTTGGTTACTATTTGAAAATAGCCATCTTTTGATGGTTGGTATCCTGGAATTGGAGGAAAAATTGTGTTTTGAAAGGAAACCCTAATTTTTATGAAAACCTAAGATATGTTGGGTTTGGTAATGGAAATGATGTTGTTGTTGTTGTTGTTCTTAAGGTTCTTGAGGAGTGATTTGATTTATTAAGGCTGTTGAAAAATCATAATGATTTCGTAATGGTGAAGTCAACTAGTGTAATTTGTTAATTGCATCATAACAGATAGACATCCAAAAATTCATAAGCACCAATGTGTGACGAATTCTGTCTTAGGGCTATAGCGTCAGACGCTAGCCTTGATCTATAATTTCTTGTTTGTGTAATCAACAAGTTCTATATGTTTTTGTGATCTACAATTTCCTAATTTTTTGGATTTAGTTCCTCCGATTGATTGAGTTGTTGGAGAAGTAAGCTGATCTTGCCTTTGTTGATGCAGTTGAAAAAGAGTTATCACGATGTAGCAAGGTCTGTTTGCTATAGTCTATAACCTACTAGGAGGCCTTTTTTGCCCCCCACCTAAGCTATGCATGAAAGGCCCAAAGTAACTTCTAAGGTAAATCTTCACAGGGTCTTTTTGTATAGGTGTAAGTAGTTTGCATCTTCACACACAAGTCTATTTAACCAAGATTGTTTTCGAGAAGTGCCCAGATTGTTACGCCTTTCGTGCGGGTTGAAACTTACCTGGCTAGGAATTTTGCTATCTTAGAATTGTTATAGTTATGACCGTTGTGGAAGGTGAAATTATCTCCATAGAGAAAGTGAGATAACGTGTCCTGGCCTTTTACTTTGCCAAAAGAAACCAAATGTCAGTGATCACCCTCGACTATGTTTTGTCAGGAGGCCCTCTTGTTCGTTCTTGTGCCTTAATTGAAAAGGATGTTTTTGAGTTACCTTTTGTTCGTTTTATTGCTTTACCTGTTTGTCCTTTTGTAGTTGCTTGATTTAAATCTCGTTCATCCGATCATCTTCTGATCGGAGGGTTGCCTTCACCTAGCTCTAGTCGGGCAAGTTGCTAACTTACTCTTATCCTTGACCGTTGGATTTTTGTCAAGAGGATGACTTAGATCATATCAGATGTTAGTGGCTAACTTGCCAAGCATTGTATGTGTAAGATCAAGTTGATCGGATGACCTTGCCTTCTATTAGCCTCAGTCTATGCTCCTTGTAGCTCGACTTTTCGTGCCCCCTTTCAGAAGACGAATAGCCCTATAGTATCGGACTCCCGCGGTTCTGAATTTGATTCCACAAGTGCAATGTGAAATAGACAAACATCAAAGAGTCCAAATCCAGCAAGTCTTTTGGAAAATCGATTTTGAATCAAATTGCCAAAAATGGACTGCTTTGCCAGATACAGAGTCGCCACCTAAATATTTTTGGGAAATTTTGGAAACCCATGACTCGTGTGAAAGGCCACGTGTCCGTCATTATCAAGATTGTCTCGGCTCGGGAACTTAGGTACGAAAGGGGAAGGTCATGAACTGAGCACCCCTACTCGCCTAATCAAAGATCGGCCTCCACTAATCATGATATGAATCTTATCTACATTATATGCTATTGTTCCAATTATTAGGCTAGCATTACTATGTGATGCGTACACACACAAGTATAGACTAACTTGCAAAAATTGGAATACTTGATCTCATGTTTGTTTGCAAAATTGTTTCGAATATGTACCACTTGAAAAAGTGATCGCATATAAACATTACTCAAATTATTCCAATTCAAGCAACTAGCCTTCATCCACAGGCATTCAAACAGTTTATCATTTAAGCAATTAGCCTTATGGCAAGCATGCTAGACATGGTGACAATCACATTCATGCAATATGCTAAAGCACAAAAGAGCTCACTTAGTACTCCAAGGCAAGCCAAAAGAAAAGAGTTAGAAAAATGTATGCTTTAACTAGTGCAACATGACTAATGCAATACATGTGATATGCAATTACTAGGCTTGGCTACTAATATGGCATATGAATCAATTTGATAGCATGTAGTCTAAACACGTATTCAAAGAATGTGTTTAATTAACAATGTAAGTTAGAATGATGTGCTGAGCCCAATGCATGCAATACAGGTAGATGCAAACATGAAGGATGCTAAACAAAACATGATGCCCTAAACTAACTATCATAAGTAGTTAAATAAAAGGGAGAAAGACATAGAGTTGGAAGACATACACATTATTACAACATTTGCGCCCTCACGCACGAGGGTCCGAATAAACTAACTAGTTAAGCTAATTAACTAGCTATTACAAAACGAAATGAATAAATAATAAACTAAACTAGCTAATTACTTATTACAATGAATTTAACTAAGTAATTGAACCAACTAATTAATTAATTACAAACTAAAACAAACTAATTAATTACATGAATACAACATGAAAAGAGTGCTAAGCTAGTTATTCTAATTACTCCGCCTTGGGAGACGAGGAATGCTTATGCATGCACGGATTTCCATCTGAAAAAGACCACTGTTTTGCTGCCAGGAAGCCCCTGTTGCACAGTAGAAAACTTGCAATTTTTCCTTCTAAAAAACAACTCTGTTTCATTTTAAAAAGTTACTGCTGGATTTTGCAAAGGTGGCTGGCTTGCTAGAAGTGGTGGCCTGCCGACCATTGATGGCTGGTTCTTTCTACTGCAACAGAGACCAAATAGACCAAGCATAGGGTATTCTCAAGGGTTGTTTGCATAACTTAGCCCTCTTTATCATCAAACAGCTCAAAGGAGTGGTAAACTTGATTGACAAACCATCAATCGATGTAATCATTGCATCATGGCTTATGAACCAAAGTGTGCAAGTTCAATAAATGTAACAAAATAAAGACTCTCAAACCCCCTCCCTATCATGGATTGATCAAGGGAAGTGGTTGACAATGACTCATGAACTATTTACATTACTAGCAAGTATGAAACGATCTAAGACTCAAGGGTTCAATTAACACCTGATTGAACCCAACCAAGTTATTATCTTGCATCATTTTTTAGTTCGCAATTTTATTACTCCATTTTAAATTTCCAACCATTCCTTAGTAAATTAAGTCCAAAGGTGAGCTTCAAGTCCTCTAATGGAAAGAAGTACCAAACCAAGTGTTGTTTTAGGCATGAGAGAAGTGTCATGCCGTTGGTAATGAACCCCCAAAGGGATTAAACTATTAAGCACAACAACCTCAATCTCAAGCTTAAACAAGCAAGTAGTTTGAAACAACTTTCAAAGAAAAGAAAAAGCCAAGAAAGGAGGGAGGTTGCAGAGGTGATTAGAGGTGAAAACAAGTATGAAAGGCCATAAATAAATGCTATCAACTCAAATAGGATGGTGGCTAAGGCCTAGACCACCAAACCTATGAGGACAATTCAATGAACACTTAAAAATAGTCCTAAAACAGTGCTAAATAAGTCCTAAAATATGATGGAATTAAGATAAAAAAAAGCTAGAACAAAAAGCTAGAACAATAAGCTAAAACATGGAGCATGCTAGGCTAGTAAGCAAGACACAAGAAGGGGAAGCTACCCCCTTCAATTTTGGACTTCAAAAAAATATTTTAGCCACTAAAATAATTCTGAAAATCAGTGTTTAAAAGCTCAAAAAAGAAAAAAAAGATAATGTAAAGGTGGGAAACACAAGGGTAAAGGCTAGAGAAGCAAGGTGGAAAGAGAAGTGAACCACCCCTCCACCCTTTAAGGCCTTAAACAACAAGTTTCAGCCCAAAATTACAGAGTTTACATAGCCCAAAAACAATAGAAAAACAGTAAGAAAATAACAAACAAAACCAAGGAAACAACTTAAGCCTTATACCTCTTGAAGAGGAGAGCACTTCCAAGAAACAATGCAACACAAACACACCCTCAAAAGCTCAAAGAGGGCTCAAGAGTACCTTAGCTCAAAGATGGTAAGGTTTGGTTTAGAGTGTATAGACAGAGGTTCAAGATATTTGCAAGAGAGAGAGGAAATAATTTTGCTCCAAAATTTTTTAACCTTGAAAGCAAGAAGGGAGGTTCTCTATATATATAAAAACATCACACTCCTTCAGAAATATCAATAGATACACGTGTAAGAAGGTGCATGCATCTGTGCCAATAGCTGGCACAGTCGGCAAAAAAATATCTACAAAACACATTTATGGTCGGCAAGCCACATCGGTGGCCGGCAGCCAAAAGCAGTGGCCAGCAGCCAAAGGTGGTGGCCAGCAGGTCATAAGGGTCTGCAGGCTTAAAGAACTCTGGTTTTGGACCAAAACAAGGCAAGAGGTGTGTAAGGTTTGAAAGGCTCAAAGCTGTGGCGTTCCGTTGAGGACTTTCAAAATACTTAACAAGCATACACACATTCATCATTAGGTGTGCAAGTGGTGACGTCCAAGTCATAAGGGCGGTCAAAAATGGGGTGTCTATAGTTGCCCCTCTTTGACAGAACTCAGAGTTATGAAATGACGGGAGTGAATGTCAAAGCCTGAAGACGACCCATTTTGACATGGTCGTAAGACTTGGACAAACAATCTGAACAAAATAAATGGTTGCGCTCGCAAACTGCCTACGTATCCTATTGCAAGGAATCAAACCAGCGTAGTTCTTGGGTAAGATGCAAATGATATGCACAAAGAAACTTTGAAAGCTGGACTCACATGTTTTGCGAAGCCGGCCATTTTGAAAACTCATGATCATGCAAGATGATGCAATAAGCAATAACAGATGTGAAAAGCAATAACAAGTGCAATAAGTAATAACGAGCTAACAACATATGAATGAGCAACTTCAAGCTTAAAACCAACACAAGTTCCATGCAAAAAGATATAAAACACACTCTGACCACACCAAAACATGAGACGATAAAAGAAAACACCGCTCAAGATCGCGTTTCACGCGTCCTGAGAAACGAAAACCACTCGAGTTCACGCGTCCTGAGATAAAAACCACTCAAGGTTGCATTTCACGTGTACTGAGATAAAAGTAAAACTGGTTAGGGTCACATTTCACGCATCTTGAGATAAAACCCGCCCAGGGCTGCTTTGCACGCATCCTGAGATAGAGGAGAAACTGCTCGGGCTCGCGCTTTACGTGTCTCGAGATAAAACATGCCCAGGGTTGTGCTTCACGCGTCTTAAGATACAAGAGAAACCGCTCGGGCTCACGCTTTACGCATCCCAAGATAAAACACGCCCAGGGCCACGTTTCACGCGTCTTGAGATACAAGAGAAACTGCTTGGGCCTGTGCTTTACGTGTCCCGAGATAAAACATGCCCAGGCCCGGCTTCATTCGTCCTGAGATATAAGAGAAACCGCTTAGGCTCGCGCTTCACATGTCCCAAGATAAAACATTCCCAGGGCCACGCTTCACATATCCTAAGATACAAGAGAAACCACTTGGGCTCGCGATTCACGCGTCCCGAGATAAAACATGCCCAGGGTCATGCTTCACGCGTCCTGAGATATAAGAGAAATCGCTCGGGCTCACGCTTCATGCATCCCGAGATAAAACACGCCTAGGGCCGCACTTCACGCGTCTTAAGATACATGACAAAAGATGCAAAGAGAAATGAACGTGTGGATTAGATACCCAAAGTGAGCAAGTGCGATAGATGCATAAAGTGAACAAGATTACACATCAATATATTGACAACGCATGTTCCATGCAAGAGAGATAATCGATGTACGATGTTAATTGAAAGCATGTTCTATGCAGGAAACAAAAAACATATTCTATACAAAATTAGAAGCATATTCTATGTAAGAATCATAACTGATGCAGGACACGCATGCAACAAAAGAGAACAAATATGTAATTCGAAAAAAAAACTAAAACTGATATTCGGTGACAACCTCCAATTTACCTCTCGGAGACTTTACAACATGTTCACAAAGGATACACCTCGTTTATGTTGGCAAGTGGGGAACATTGAGCGCCGAAACACAGTGTTGAGCTCCCTTAGAAACAATCTGAACCCAATAGTGAACCTTCCATACACTTCTTGGGAAACAAAGACACAAAATAGCATTAGGACATAGAGAAGGGCCACTGGCCACTTGCCGGCCACAAGGGAAAAGCGTCCGCTACGTGTCGGCCACCAATTCAGCTTGCCGGCCATAGATGTGGCCTGTCAGTAACCTGTCGGCCACCTGTGCCAGATCAGGGGCAGAAATGTCCTTTCGCCTTGGGTCTTTAAATATACCACCCCACACTTGTAGACAACCCATTTTTGACCGCCTGCAAGGCTTAGGCGCTTGGTTCAATACACTCGATAATGAAAGTTGAATTGTGAATTTCTAGCGATTTGGATTCAATTAGGCTCCCAAAATAACCATAAATCTTCAATATTTACCTTGTTTGAACCTGTGAGTTTCATTTTTGGACCTTTTCCCACCCTGAGCTGAGTTTGAACAAAAAAAAACAGGGGAGGCCATCAAGGCCCGGCTGTGCATCAGTGGTGGTCGGCCGTGGTTATGAAGGCCGGCCCTCGATGGTGATAAACACTGTTCTGATGGGAGGCTGCCAGCTGTCCATTTTTGAAGATATTATCACCTTTTGAGCTCAAATTCTATAAAAACAAAGCATTGGAATTGTTTTGAGGGTTGAACAAAAAATCTAGAAGCGATATATACACTTTGAGAGCTCTTGCCTCCTCCTTCTTCCATTGCAAGCAAGCTTTGAGCTAACCTAGCTTGTTTATACCATCTCTATACTCCATATACAATCTTGTCTCATCACCCTAGAACCTTGGTTGATATTGGAGAAGCATAATTCAAGCTTTAGAGTGAGTTGAAGCCAAGTTTGAATCATCAACAACAAGCTTACCCTTTGAAAGGTATAAGCTAGTTTTCTTCTCTCTTGCCTTCAATTCTTTCACTTACTTCATAGTTCTTGCTATTTTGAATTGTTTTGAGCTTATTTGAAGTGTTTGGGGTTGGGTTTGAAGAGTTACCAAAAGGGTAGAGAGAGCTTGGTCTTTCTAGACCTCTACTTATAACTCAAACCTTCCCTTTCCACTCTTTTCCTTTGATATTTACATTGATTTTCAGAGGTTTAAAAAGGCTAAAAATCATGTTTTGAAGCTTCAAAAGTGGAGGGGTTAGCCACCCCTCCTTATTCTTGCTTACTAGCCTTAATTCTCTTCTTTATTGTCTAGCTTTGCAAGCTCTTTTCATTCTTGTTCTACCTCTGTTTTCCATGTATTAAGGACAATTTTGAGGTTGTCTAAGCCTTTTCAATTGGGTCATGCCTTGTTTAGTACATTTGTGATCTCATAAGTTGGCATACTTGTTGCTTGTTATGCTTTCTTTATCCATTTCCATGTTTGGAATCTAAGTTTAATAATCAATCCATCAATCCATCATTCATCTCTTTCATACTTGAGAATGATTTCAACCGATTGAGGTTGTTCGAAACATGTAAGAAAGGTTCCCACTTAATGGCTTAATCTTTCAAAGATTGATTGCCAACGGTGTGGCCTTTCTCTCATGCTTTAGAAGAACCTCTTGTTTGACATTATTTCTTGTTTAG
The DNA here is from genome assembly GCA_036172215.1 of Camellia granthamiana. Taxonomy (NCBI): domain Eukaryota; kingdom Viridiplantae; phylum Streptophyta; class Magnoliopsida; order Ericales; family Theaceae; genus Camellia; species Camellia granthamiana. The sequence continues at coordinate 88,343,573 of CM069905.1, forward strand.
AGGACTTTAACATCACCATGAACAAATGGATTAAAGAATGGCAAGGCCTAATAAAATTGGTTTAAAACTTGGATCAACACACATAAAGAAAATGGCTTAAAATTGCTTCAACTTGGGCGGACGTTATGCCAAGTTACTTGTGTCAAGATTCGTCACATGTTAATTCATAGCATCTTGATGATTCTTGAAGCATGCAACCTCCCTATTTGAGTTCATACTATGACAAGAGGGAGGGGTGGTCTCTTTCTTTGTATTTTATTAACTTTTGTCCAAAATTGCATCCGAGACCATTAAGCAATCATGTTGCTCATTGATGGCTTTGGAATCAATTCCAACTCACTCTCGAGGATTTCCCATGACAGAGAAGGAATGAAGGACAAATAGAGCTTGAAAATGCTCTATTTGCATTGATTTCACCTCAGAACACAAAAATAGAGCTTTGCACAAAATGGATGCATGACCAGTCATCTGTAGACCTGGTCGGCTGTTAGTGATGCACGACCGGCCCTTGGTCTGTGGCTAGCAGTGCAATTTTGCAGAAACAGAGGCAGTGGCTAAAGGTGAAACAGAGATGGCCTGGGCAAATAGAGTAGCTTTCAAGCGATGTGCATGCAATCTTCATCCATCTTCCATTATGTTCTTCTCGAATGCAATTAATTATTTCATTAGTATTATTGTCATGGTTGCAAATAAATTGTCTTGTAATATTTAATTAGCCTAATTAGTTGTAGCTAATTAGTTGGTGTTGTAATATTTGATTAGCTTACCCTAGTTTTCTTAATTAATTAGCTTAGATAGTTAGTTAATTATTCATTTCAAGTGTTGTAACAAATTAGTTAATTAGTTTAGCTGTTTATTCAAGTTTTGTAATAATTAGCTTAATTAGCTTAGCTTAGCTTGGTTAGCTAGATTATTCATTCGGACTCTCCTTCGTGAGAGCGTAATGTAATAATGTGTATGTCTTCCAACCCCACATCTTTCTCCATTTTATTTACCTGTTTTTGATGGTTGGATTAGGGACATGTTTCAATTAGCATACCCTATGCTTGCATCCATTCATTTTGTATTCCATGCACTAAGGCTCAGTGCATCATTCTAACTGCATTGTCATTTCAATACTTTGTTGAATATGAATTTAACTGTATGTTATCAAATCAATTCATATGCCATATTAGTAGCTGAGCCTATTAATTATATTCTTCGCATGTGTTGCATTAGACATTTGGCATAGTTAGGAATCATACATATTTTTCTAACTCATGTCTTTCTAGCTTGGAGTACTAGGTGAGTTTTTAGTGCTTTAGGATATTTGCATGAGTGTGAGTGATTGCTATGACTCGCATGCTTGCCATAAGGCCAAGTGTTTAATTGCTAAATTGCTTGAATGCCTGTGGATGAAGGCTTGTTGTTTGAATTGGAATGATTCAATGAATGTACGTTTAAGCCCACTATGCCTAGTGGCAAATTCACTGCTTTAAGTCCACTTTGCTGAGTGGCAAATTCGCAAACTTTAAGCTCACTTGAAGTGGCAAAATCAAACCCTTTTCACAAAACAAACATGAAATTGAGTTGTTCCAATTTGAGCAAACTAGTCTATACTTGCTTGTGCGCATCACGTAGTAATGCTAGCTTAAATAATCAGAACAAGAGCACATAATGTTGATAAAAAATCATATCATGATTAGAAGAGGCCGATCTTTTGATTGAGCGAGCGGGGGTGCTCAATTCATGACCTTCCCTTTTCATACCTAAGTTCCCGAGCCGAGGCAACTTTGGTGATAATGGACACATGGCCTTTGGCACGAGTCATGGGTTTCCTAAGTTTTCCCAAAATAAAATATTTAGGTGGCGACTTTGTATCTGGCACAGCAGTCAAATTTTGGTATTTTTGACCCAAAAATCAATTTTCCAAAAGATTTGTCGGATTTAGACTCTTTGGTATTTATCAATTTCACATTGCACTTGTGAGATTAGATTCAGAATTGCGGGAGTCCGAACTGTAGGGCTTTCTTTCAAACCTTCCGAAAGGGGGCACGAAAAAGCCGAGCTACAACACTTTATTTCCTCACTTCTACACATCCAAAAAACCCTCTCCCTCTCTTTTTAGGTGCTTCCTCTCTCTAGATTTGAGCTTTATACATGTTTTCCAACCCCCCCACTCAAACTTTTTTCATAAAACTCTCTTGATTCTCTACACTTTGAACCGATTAGATTTTGATTTCGTGACTTTTCTGCATTTTCACCACTTTAGGCTTGTTCTCCTCGAGTGTCTCTCGAGTTTCATGAACTTTTCTGGTTTTGACTTTTTCCTTCCATTTTCTCTCTCATAGGTTTGACTTTTTTCAAGTTTTCCCTATTTCCTCCATTTTTCTTCATTTTTCACCCACTTTTCACCCATTTTCTAGATGGCGGATGATATGCCTCGCGACGGAGCTCTTCCTGAGGTTCCACTTGCGCTTCTACCTATAGCCGAGGTAGAGGAGCCAGCAATTGCTGACGTCGGTGAGGCAGCTGAGGACATTGAGGCTGATCTTGAGGAGAAGTTCGCCCTAGAGCTCGAGCCTGAGCCACTACCACTGAGGGTACGACCCTTTGATCCTACGACTTATCACCCGCGCACACATATAATTCCGTTTGGAGGCATCAGACGCTTCAATGATTTTGCTCGTGGCGTGCCAGAGGACCTCCTGCTGAGGGAGCCAGCCTCCCATTTTTCATCTAGCACCACTGAGGTATGAACTCTATTTTAATGCATTCTTGCCTTTCCTTTAATTACATTTCTTGCACTGCCTTTCATCTGATTCACCTGTTCTTTGCTATAGGGAGACTCCCATGCCTACAGGGGGTATGGCGCGACGATGGCGAGAGATTGGTATGATGAGCTCTCCACTGGGGTCTGCGACATCATTGACGTGGCTGGCTTCAGCCTATTCTGCTCTGGACTGTCACGCTTCATAGCGAGCTGGCCTTTCCTTGGAGCGTTGGTGGAGAGGTGGTGGGACATTACCAACTCCTTCCACCTCTCTATTGTTGGGGAGATGAAGATGACTCCTATGACTTTGCCATGATCACAGGCTTAGGAGTAGGGGTGATCCCATCCCCTTTGACACATACATGGGTGAGTGGGAGGCTATTTGGATCCACCTGTTACGAGCGCGCCCACCTCATGTACCGGCCCGACCATGGTGAGATACAGTTAGTTCGCTGAGCAGTTCCGTAGGAGGGAGCCGAGACACCGGAGGAGATGGAGCAATGTGCCCGGGTGTAGACACCCCATTTTTGACCGACTTTAAGACTCAGTCGTCACCGATTGAGCGCTTGGTGATATTGCATATCGTGCTCGTCCGGAGGGTTTTCAGAGTCTCAGCCGTGAGCCCTGCCTCCGGACTTCTGGGCTTTTCTGTGCCTTGCTCGGTTTGCGAACCAGACTCGGTTTTCTCTATTTCTCTTCCTGAGGGGAGAGAGAGGTCTCGTAGGACCATCTCTCAGTGGCCGTGGGCTACATTTCATGGTCATAGGCCATTTTGCCCGTTCGGAGCCCGGTTCCCAGTTTTCGGAGCCGTCAGGCCGTGTGGCCTCGTTTCGGGACCGCTTAACCGCCTCCGTTTGCTCCGGTTTTTGGCATGCATCTTGTTTACTCCCTTTTGAGGGACACTGAGGTCTGAGAGACCCACTTCGTGGTCGAACACCACTCCGGTGCCTAACGGGGCAGTTTTCGAGGCCTCGGACTGCGCGTTTCGGCCCCAGAACCTTCATTTTGCATCGATTTTTGTTCATTTTTGGCAGGTACCTCTGTTTCATCACCAGGAAGGCCGCGTAGAGGGTGGGAGGCCAGGCAATTGTTTTAGCAACCAGTTATATTCCTCCGGCGCCCTCCGACGCTCGTTTTTCTCACTTCCAAGCCAATGTTGACCACCCTAGGGTCACTTTCTTCAATCCTAACCCCCATATTTGTGTTGTAGACACATGGGAGGCCACCAATTTGTGGTGGCCGGCCACTAATTCAAGTTGACCCTTTTGACCCTGGCCGGCCGGCCATGGGGGTTGGCCGGCCGGCCACCTGCAGCTTTGATACTTGGCCGGCCATGATCCTCAAGGTTGGTACATTACAGCTGTATATCTGTCTTCCCCCCAAAAACCCTGTATCCGGGGGGGACTTTTTTGGAGGGAAAATTGATGCATTTTCCCTCCCTTTTTTCCCTCCTTTTCTCCCCCTCTCTTGGCCATATAACCAGCAGCCCAGCTCTGGTTTTAGGGTTACAAAAAATTGCTTTGAGCTCTTGCATGCATATCTCCCTCAATCTCTCTCATTTCCTTCAAAAATCCCCAAGTCCTACACCTCATTTCTTCATCACCACCTAGCACCACACCACTACTCCATCTCCAGCAGCTTGGGGAGTTTTTTAGAGGCTAGGAGGCAGCATTTCTCAAGCCAAAAGGGAGCCAAGACTTTGATCTTCAAGGGTAAGTCCTATTTCCCTCATTTTGGCCCTTATTTTGCAACATTTTCTAGCCTCTTTTCTTGCTGTTTTGAGCTCTGACCAAAACTGAAAAGGTTATTTTTTTGAGCTCATTTTCTTGTTTCATTAAGGGCTCAACACTGTTTGAGCCCCCCATGTTGCACTTGCTTCAATACCCTCTTGAATGCCATTTTCTTGCATGATATTTTTAGCTTGTGTGTGATCTGTTTTGGGGCCTGATATAAACTGTAAATAGGCCTATTTTGAGCCCTCTTCAACATTGAAGAAGGGCTCAACACTGTTTGGGACCTCCATATATCACTTGTCATTATCACCCTCTTTGGTCCCCCTTTTTTGCATGATTTATTAGGCCATTGTGTCTCTGTTTTTGGACTTTGGTCTGAACTGAAAATGGCCCTAAAATGACCCCCTCTTCATATTCATTAAGGGTCTAGGGCTGTTTGAGACAATCCTTGGTATACTTCATGTTATAGCCCTCTTGTGGCCTTAATTTTGCATGGCATTTTGAGCATATTTATACACTGTTTTGGGCTTGATCATCTACATGTAAAAAGCCATATTTTGGGCCCCTCTTAACATTGTTGAAGGGCCCTAACATTTTTGGGGCCATCATATATCAGTTACTTCTTTGCCCCTTGTTGGCTCATTTTCTTGCATGAGTTGTTTACCATACTTGTATCTGTTTTTGGGGTCTGTCATAAACTGAAAGTAGTCATATTTTTGGCCCCTCTTCAACATTGTAGAAGGGGCCTTCTGTGTTTGAGATCAGAAGCTATGACTTGCTTCATTACCTCTCTTGGCCCCCCATTTTTGCATGCTTATTTTGCCCTATTTGTACCCACTGTTTGACCATTCTTTGAACTGTAAAAATGCTTATTATGGGGCTGCCTTGCTTCTGTATTTTTATTCCATGTACCAATTATGCATGCTTTGTATAGCTATAGGCCATTTCATGTACGTAATTCCATGTTTCGGGACTCGTTCCTTGTATCGGGTTTCATTTCGCCATGTTTCGGGGCTGTTTTCCCCCTCATTTTGCTACTAATTTTTGCATGTTTGCATATCATATTTCATGTCTTGCCATGTCTCATTAGAGTGGCATTCCGTGCCGTAGGTTCGGTCCTCGGTTTGCGTGCACGCGTGCACGTATTTCGAGTCATCTTGTTTTCATCAGATGGCCTCCTATGTGAGTGTGGCTGAGGCTCTCTCATGTTGGTGTAAGCCCATATTGCATTGCGTATGCCATTTCATCCATAGCATTGTGTATGCTCGGTTGTGTATCACCTCGTATAGTGTGTATGCCATTCCATAACATTGTGTATGTTAGGATTGTATCTTAGTTGCATTTCATGCATATCATGCATATTGCATCGTGTTCGGGATAGGAGTTAGCCCGGGCACGGGAAACGAGGTACGTTCCGTACTCCGAGTGACGGAACGTGTCTCAATTCCCAAGTCACCGACACTCCGGATTATCCATGATGGAGTTAGGTTTTGTTGTAGTGTTCATATGCATTCATTCTACATAAAATTGTGCAATTCGACTCCTCGGCCATCATGCATCGAGATGCGTGATTGGTGGCACGAGGATCGAGGCATGCATACATTTGTGAAAATACATTGCTATGCCCCTTTCCTGCTCTCTGTTGCAGCAAATCAAGATCCAGCAGTCTTCCGAGGCTTGGCGCGCTTTCCAAGAATAATTGCGAAACAGAGGCTAATTGGGGCATCCCAGTGGATTTTCGCGCAAGGCAGCCCAAACATACATCATTCATCAGGATCAAGGCAGTCCCCGGCTTGCATGCCAGTCATTATTTTCTTAGTTAATTTGTAAATTAATTAGGAATTTGTATTATTTGGACTATATTTATTTGGACTGTACTATTCTTTTATTCGGGACTATATATTTATTTGGACCCTCTGCGAGAGGGCATAATTGTAATAAGTGTGCGTGAGTGTGATGTATGTCTTCCAACCCCACGTCTTTCTTCCCTTTTATTTACCTGCTTATGATGGTTAGATTAGGGCATATTTCAATTAGCATACAGTATGATAGCATGTTTGCATTCATTCATCTGTTTTGCATGCACCGGGCGCACCATACTAACTGCATTGTACTTCAATTACAAGATGAATACATGTTAGCTGTAGCATTCCATATGCCATGTTTAGAATAGCCGAGCCTGCTATAGTTTGCATTTCTGCATGTGTTGCATTAGGCATTTCAGCATATTTAGGATCATGCATGATTTCTAATGAGCTTCTGTTTTGGCTTGGAGTACTCGGTGAGTTTTATGCTTTAGCATCCTTGCATGTGTGTGAGTGTTGCCATGAATAGCATGCTTACCATGAGGCTATGTGCTTATGTGATATAACTGCTTGAATGCCTGTGGGTGGAGGTTGTGTTACTTAAATTGGGACAATTCATCAAATGTTTGTTTTAAGCCCACTAGATAGTGGCAAAATCATGTTTTCTTAAGCCCACCCGAGGGTGGCAAATCCACGTCTTAGCCTACTTGCGGGTAGCACCATCAAACCATTTTCAAACAAACAAACATGAAATGTTTTGTTCCAATTCAGGCGACTCAGTCTATACTTGTATGCTGTGCGTATCACATAGTAACCTAGGCTAATAACCGGAATAAGAACACACAATGTTTTCAAAAATAGATATCATGATTAGTAGAGGCCGGTCTTTGATCGGGCGAGCGGGGGTGCTCACGAAGTGACCTTCCCCAATCATACCCAAGTTCCCGAGCCGAGGTAACTTTGGTGATGACGGACACGTGGCCTTTGGCACCGAGTCAGGGTTTCCTAAATTTTCCCATAAAAATATTTAGGTGGCGACTCTGTATCTGGCAAAGCAGTTCATGTTTGGCACTTCTTTCAAAAATCTGTTTTCTCAAAACGATTTGCCAGATTTGGACTCTTTGGTTCAAGATTTAGAACCGTGACAATCGAGTCCTTGAACTGTAGTGAGCCCAAATGAACAGAACGGGACTTAACCCTCCCGGGGCGTTCGGGGACGTCTACACCGGGGCTTCCTGATGTTTGTCCTCGGTACCACCTTGTTTTCAAACAGGTGGAACATCGTGAATTTATACCTGCTGAGCGCCCTGGTGACACTGCCCTGAATTCGGTTCTATGACTGGGGCAGAGCTGGCCTTGCCACCCTTTACGGCTACATGAGCTCCACTTCCCGCATGAGGGGAGAGTGGGTCGGAGGCTATTGGCGAGCCTGGGATGTATGCACTCAACTTTCTACTTTATGCTTATACTTTATACTCCATATTTTCTGCTTTATATCTGTTCAACAGCTGTGCTTTCTACTTTGCACTTTCTATATTTGTTCATGCCCTGTGCTTTTTACTTTGCACTTTCTACATCTGTTCATACCCTGTGCTTTCTACTTTGCATTTTCTATATCTATTCACATTGTTGACAACACTACTATTGTTTCCTTGCAGTTGTGGGTTTACGCGTATTTTTTGACTTTTGCTCCAGAGCCGATGGATGAGATCCCCGCTATTGTCCCTTACTCGCAATAGTACGATGGTCGGTGCTGGTGTTGGCGTCGGAGTCGTGAGACCTTCACCTTCTTCCGCCGCTACTTCGATATAGTTGTTGCTGACAAGGTAACCCGAAACTCACAGTCATTTTTGCTTTAATACTATTCTGATTCATACTTCAGTAACTAACAATCTGTACATTCTCTGTTTGCAGATCACGTGGCAGCCCTGGGTGACGATGCCAGTCGGGATAAGAGACCAGTATGGGGGAGCTTGGGGCATATCTCACTTTCGGATTTTGCTGGAGGGCCCAGTCTGTCAGGCTTGGTTTTTGAGTGAGTGGTTTGTACACCAGACCGTGGGTTCGCCTGATCCAGTCATTCTGATGCCACCCCTAACGTCTATGAGGACAGCGGATAGCCTACCGGTCGATGTGATCATACAGTTCATGGTAGGCCTAGACGCTGACTTCTTCAGAGGAGAGGGCGACTACACAACATTCATTCAGACTCATCTTATGCCTCCTCTGATGGGTGCTCACGCAGGTGAGGGAGCAGGGTGACCAGGGCCTACACTAGAGGAGCTCTTCCCGTTGAGTAGACTACTCGTTGGTTAGAGCTTCCCACTGCGCTCATGTGTTGGCGGCCTACTGGGACTGCCTATCAGATTTCGATCGAGCCGGCAGAGACAGGGCACGAGTATGTCGGAGTTCGAGGCACGTCTTAGGTATGGACCACACTTTTCAATTTGCACCCCACATTTCCATTTCAGATAAGTTTATTCCAGACATTGATCATCCAAATGCACTTGCAAGCACCTATAAAGTACAGAGAGCCTCCTCGAGCTGGTCGCTTCTTTGATGGGCATGGTGCAGAGGAGGGAGATGCTGCTTGGTCTCCACGGTATCCAGGTAATTTCCTTCAGTTCAACATGCATTTCATTACTAACTCTGTTGTGCATCATGCTATCATATTTCCACTGATATGTTGGCATTTCAACTGTAATCTTTCCCAAACTGCACTGATACACTACATTGGCACATTGTACTCATACATTGTACTCATACTCTATCTGATTTCTGCATGACACTCATTCTGTATACTATGTCTGTATCTGATACACACACTGTAGTTGATATATTAACAACTGTTTTTTTCTTTTTCTTTTTTTAGATTCTATTTGTGCCGAGGACACCAGTAGTGGCAACAGCACCAACACTGGCAGTACCTTCTACAGCAGTAGGGAGGAGAGAGAGGCAGGCCCCAACACACGACCAAGATATCGGTCGTAGTTGAGATAGGGATACAAGCAACCGAGGTTATAGTAGTCCTTTAGAGCCCATTTTGAGCGACGATGATGCTGAGACTAGTGACTCCGAGGAGGTAGTGAGTCGACATTCTGAGTCATCGGAGAGTGGAGATGATGATGCTGGCTCGGGGTCCAAGAGCGGAGATGACGCCGAGACGGGCTCTGAGGTAGGGAGCAGAGATGATACTGGCTCTAGTTTAGAGCCTGATTCTGACAGTGGTGCTGATGGAGACAGTGCCCCCGAGTCCCCTCTGAGGAAGAGGACGAAGAGGGCATCTCGAGCTTGAGGCGACTGGTGCCGATTTGTTTTGTACTTTTTGCTTAGTTTCTTTTTATTTGGTGTCATTAGCAAATGAATAGCTTCAGATAGGCTTTTTTTGCCTTTTAAACTTGTACTCCTCTTTTCTAAAAACCATGATCAGAATAAAACCTCGCAGTTTTTATGAAAAAAGTGTTTCATTTTTTCATCATGAGTACCGTATTTGCATAAAATGGACATGGAATTGAATTTGCCAAGAGAGCGCTTGATTGAAACAATGTTCTTAATCGGGTAATGAGCCGACCAACAACCAAAATACAAAATATAAAATACAACTCGATAATCAAAGTAAAACAACTCAAATACAATTATAAACACTTGCTAAAACCAAAAGACTCAAAACAAGGCCTCAAAACACAAAGATCGAGACAAAACACATGCTACCAACATTGCCTAGTACACAGGTGGACGACAGGCCAGAAAGGAGAGCTGCCGGCTACAAAGGGAGGTTGTCGGCCAGAGGAGGTGGCTTGCCGGCCACAAGTGTGAGGAACCTCCAGATTGTTGACAACTGGCTTCCACTCATAGCCTTATCTTCTACAAAAGGTTCTCCTTTGTGATTTCTTCTCCAGAACCTCATTTGAGCTACTATTGCTTCCACAAATGGAGATATTCCTTGCCGAGAAGCTCACGGATTGGATAGCTACTTTAGATGGCATGGAAAAGGTAAATTTTTGGGTTTCGGCATAAATGCACTTTTCCCGTTAAGCCACATTTCGCTTTGCTTTCTGTTCCTCCATGCTGCGGCCCGATGTTGGGACCCGATTATGCATGTATTTCACTTTGGAACAAAAGAAATGTGTCTAACTCTTGAAGAATTTCGGGCATTGATGAAAACCCGGCACAATGAGGAAATCATGCCTCAGTCCTATTTTGGACATGCCCAAGCTTTGGGACGGATGTGTGGGTTCACTTTGCACGAGGATCAATCTTTGGCCTATAACGAGAGCTAGATATACCCAGCTTGATTCATCGATTTTCCAACATCAATGATAGAGGCGACCTTCTTTGGCGAGGGTTTCGACAGCATGCCCTTTGTTTATGCATGCTTGCACACTTCCTTCTTGCCCCTAGTTTTGGTAGATCCATCATTCGATTGATTGAAGTGGCCCAAGGTCTGAAAGAAGGTAAGAGTTTGTAACAACCCTCGTACTGATTACCGAGAAATCACTGAATTTTATACTGATTATTGCTAAACTGGACCGCTAATGACTGATAACTGGATTAACTGAAGTACTGAATGGACTGATTGAAATTGAAACTGAAATCGAATAAGTTTACCTATTGAATTGCATATGGTATCGGTTTGATCGATTGATTTATCTGTTTACATTTTATGTTTAAATTGCTAATTGAAGGCCTTATCGGCGGCCGAATTAGGAACCGTTTAGTGTTTCGTGATCAGTAGAATATTTGTGATTTTATAGTATATTTATCTGAAAATTGATTAGGAATGATTAAATTAGATTAATTTAAGCCTAATTAATAGAATTGCCAAGTTTAGCTTATTTACCAAATTGCCATGTGAGTGGCCTCTTTGTTTATTATCATTGGAGGGCCTTATTACACTTAACAAACAATTGCTCAGCCCCTATTCTTGCATCCCAACCGACCAAACTTAGAGAGAGTGAGGGAGAAGAGAGAATTTAGCTCATTTGTTGAACTTGCTTGGAGAATTGCTTGGAAATTGAAAGATTTGAAGTATAGATTGGCAAATTTAGCTCCCACACCTTGATTTCAAGACTTAGTAAGGTAATTGGGCCCCTCATTGTTGTCCTTAAGGTTTATTCTTGCATGCTCCATGCTTAATTAGAGAGCTAAGCCATGAATTTGTTCATAATTGTTGAATTAGAGCTCCATTGTTGCATGCATGCTCATGTAGTCAAGTTTGGAGGTTTAATTTCAAGAAAATCTCACATGCAAGCTTATATTCATGCATGGTCCATGTTTTCATCTTGTTTTCCAACTATTGAACTCAATTGAACAAGAATTGAAGCTTGATTTTGGTTTGAAGTTCATGCATTGCATGTTTTGAAATTGTTCATGAAATGGGTTTGAAAAATGGTTTTAATTGACTCACCTTTGGGGCTTGAATTCTCAAATTGGCTTTTGAAACTTGTTATTTATTGTTTTGGGATGTGTTTTTCCAGAATTTGGGCCCAAGAGGTCGAGTTTTGAGTGTTAGAATGCTTGGTTTGAGCTTGGAAGGCAAATCTGGAAATTCCAGATTTGGCTTCTTCGCTCGAGCGAGCACCTTTGTACAGGGCTCCGCTCGAGCGAGCATCGAGCGTGGTATCGCGCATAAAAATCGAGCATCCAGTACTTTTACTGTTCCAGAAGCTCGCTCGAGCGAAGGATTTCTCGCTCGAGCGAAGCCTTTGATTTTGGAAGCTCGCTCGAGCGAAGGAAGGCTCGCTCGAGCGAGACCCCTGTTTTCAGCAACTTTTGAAAAATGCCTTCCAAGTGTATTTTTGCATCCTCATCCCATCCTAGGCATTCTTAGGCCTAGTTTAAGGCATCTTAATGAGGATTTAGACATAGAACCACACCGAGGAAATTTAGGGATTTAATTATCATCCTTCCCGACTGTTAAACTTAGTGTGTGTTCTATTTGTTAACTGTTTAGGGTTGGCTTTCGGGGACGCGCTCTAGCTGCTATTAGCCCAATCTCTGTGAGTAATAGATTGTGTAAAGATATGTTCAAAATGGTTATCTTTTGAATACTGAACAGAACTGTTTACTAAACTGATATTGTTTATTGAATGAATGTATGTCCTGTATTGTGAACTGTACTGTGGCATCCTTAGCACTTATGGATTACTGTTATTGTTACAGAGCTCTGTCGGTTTCCTTGTGGAACCATACTGTTTATTGATTGATGGCCATCACTACTGTTGGGTCTGTTAAGACCCGGTCCTTCTGGACCTACTGTTTATAGGCTATTGGATGTACCACATATGACTGATTGAATGAAATACTGAAAGACTGAAATACTGTTTAATGAACTGTTTTCATTATTGTAAGGACATCCATTCATAACCTCTTTACACTTATTGTTATTCACTGGGCTTTAGCTCACTGTTTATATATATATGTAGGTTCTCAGCAGCCAGACCGGAGCTAGGAGCGTGGGTTAGTCCCCCAGTTTTGTCAAGCCAGCCTATGTGCCTCACTGCGAGGTTCCGAGACGCCATGCTATGGCTTGGGGTGTTTTTTGTGTTTCCCCACCTGCCTCTTGACTGTTTGTATTACTGTATGAACTGTTTACTGTTTGACCGCACTATTATCGAGGGATTAAGTCCCCGTACCGAATGTTGTATATGATTGTATAGACCGTACTGTTCTGAACTGTATGAATGCATGAAAAATGTTTTTGGCATACAGATTTACACAGCTCAATGGACACTAGTTACTTACTGTATTGGCTTCCGCCAGGCCCTGAACTCTGTTTTACTGTATTACTGTTAAGCAGGCCTTCGGTAATCTCGGATTACTGGCCGGTTACGGTGCTAAACCCATAGGGCCGGGTTTGGGTCGTGACAGAGTTGCATTGGTTTGGCGTTGGCCGAGACCCTGATGGGCTTGGATGCCTTTCATCGTCGAGAGACTACCAGATTTGCAGGGAGTCCACTACTTCTTTAGGTATTGTTTCCCACTCTTTTCTCATATGTGTTTCTCACATCACTTGGCACTCATGCTTTATTGTTCTTTTTAAGCCCTTTTCTTACTTTTCTCTCAACGTACAACTCTCTATTCTTTAATATCTCTTATTTTTCATCCCTTCCCAGGTATGGCTTATGGATAAGTTGAAGGTAGTGGACTCTTGCCTCGAGTACTCAGCTCGAGCTTATTTCTTCCACCAATGACTAGTGGATTTTCCCAACGAGGGATGGTGGTGCAACTGGTTGTGCAGCAGGTCTATGGCTAACATAGCTTAACGCTGCCTCTGGCTTCATCTGATTGACATGAGTTACAACATGGCTCAGCAGCCTGGCATACAGTTGATTGGCCTCACGCATTGCGTGTTCTATTTCCCTTTTTGGTTCAGACTCCAATTCGGGCATGATCAGACCTGCCTAGAGGAGGGGTATAATATCCGACTTCATTCGATTCATGCTTCACATTTGGTTAGGTACCTTGCTGCTTGGAGGACGAGAGAGCTTCTGGCCCCTGCCCCTAGTTTCAATTATGCCCTTTCTGGCAAGTGCTTGGCTTGGCTCGAGGATGAGGCACAGGCCAGGCCCACTTTGGCGTCAAAAGCTTCCACAAGCACGAGTAGATGACGCATGAGCACCTGACTCACCTATGCCCCTAGTTTATTACTTTGACCTTTCTTTTCAAGTTTTATGATGTAAAAGCAACTTTGATTTGTATTAGAGAGTTGGAGAACTTTATGCTGAAATCAATGGAATTAAAGTTGTGAGCACTAAAAATATTCCTTTTGATCTAAAAATGGTCTAAGTTGCAAAAGGAAAAATTTTGAACAAAATCAACTTTTATTAAAACTTTCCAAAATCATTTTCGAAAGTGATCACCACCTGACACACACAGGATCAATCCTCAAGGTGTACAACTCTGAATCAAAAGATCAAAATTGCCCCTTGATTGAATACCATTATTGCTCAGCATTGTAACCAGCTCTTCTTCCCAAAATGAAGATCACAACCGAACTAACAGATAATGAACAGGGATGACCTGATCAGAAAACATGGATAGGACAATTGAGTCAGGGGTGATTACAGCCGAACTTCAGGATGAAGTTGCCTACGTATCCCAAAGATGGGAATCAGCCCTTACGTAGTTCAGTTCAGGTTCACTCGAGTATTAACACTCTCATTTTGCACTCTAACTTTTGCCAAAGTCGCCCTTTAGGGTTTTCAATCTTGCGAGCTTAGTTTTTCTTTATTTCGAATTTTTCATGCTCTAACTTTTGCCTAGGCCACCCTTTCGGGTTTTTGGCCTTGCGAGCCTCTTAGGGATATTATTCCTTCCACTTGTCCATGTTGATCGGTTGTGAAAATTCCAGGCCATCTAAGTCCATGAGAATAACCACTCCACCTGACCAGATAGCTTTGATGATGTAAGGACCTGTCCAATTGGGTATGAATTATCCTTTAGGGTCATGGATAGGAGCTCGGTTGTCTTTCAGCACCATGTCTCATTCTTTGAGATTCCGGGACTTAACTTTTTTGTTAAAAGCCCTGGCAGTTTTGCGCTGGTAGCCCTGAACATGATACAATGCTTTCAGCCTTCTCTCATCAAATAGCATTAACTCCTCAAATTTGCTCTGTTGCCAGTTCGTCTCTACTATTTGACACTCAGCCATAACTCGTAGTGACGAGACTTCTATTTTAATTGGCAAAACGGCTTCCATTTCATAGATGAGAGAATAAGGAGTTGCCCCTATGGACATCCGAATCAAAGTTCTGTAGCCCCAGAGTACAAATGGCAATTTATCTGGCCAGTCCCTGTAGGTCTCAACCATCTTTTGCAAGATGTTCTTAATATTCTTGTTGGCGGCTTCAACAGCTCCATTGGTTTGTGGCCTGTGTGTAGATGACTTATGGAAAGCGACATTGTATTTCTCCAACAAGTCTATCACCTCTTTCTTGAAGTGGGAGCCATTATCTGATATGATCTCGTTTGGGACTCCGTACCGGCAAATGATATTGTTTCTAATGAACTTAGCCACATGTGATCCCTTCAAGACTGCACATGATTGGGCTTCCACCCACTTTGAAAAGTAATCAATTACCACCAAGATATATTCATGCCCATTTGACCCTTTTGGCATGACTACAACGATAACACCGATTCCCCAGACCGAGAAGGGCCATGGCGAAGTCATGTTGTACAGTTTTGACGGCGGAATATTTATGCGATTGGCATGAATTTGGCATTTGTGGCATTGCCAAACAAAATCAATACAATCGTCCTCCATGGTGGACCAATAGTAACCTTGCCTAAGAATCTTTCGGGCCAACATCACACCATTCATATGCGCCCTGCATTCTCTGCCATGGATATCCTCCATAAGGCGCTTTGATTCATCTTCTTCCACACACAACTTATGCATTGCCAGATGACCTATTTTATACAGTTTACCTCCGCAGATGATAAATTGGATGACTATTCACCGTATTCCTTGTTTGTCCTTGACATTTGCCCCTGGTGGATAGATCTCCTTCTCCAGAAAGTTCCAAATATCATAGAACCAGGGGTTTTTGTCCTACACTTCATCTGTCGCGGCAATAGTTTCATAAGCCGGTATGTATTTTTGTTCGATGATAATCGGACGTATTCGGACTCCAAGTGGGATATCTACCATAAAAGATAGAGTTGTTAAAGCATCAACGAACCTGTTGTTCTTTCTTAGTAGATGAGTGAAAGTCATCTTTTCAAACCTAGGAATCAGAACATCGAGGGTCTGATGGTAAACCTTAATATTTTCTTATTTGACTTTCTAGTCTCCATTCACTTGAGAAACAACTAAGTTTGAGTCCCCGATAACATCCAATCTTATTGCCTCTAGTTCCAGGGTAGCTTCTAAACCAGCAATACATGCTTCATATTCTGCCTCGTTGTTGGATACCTTGAACTGGAGTCTGAAGGCTAAAGGTATATAGGAGTCGTTCGGTGCTATCAGCAACACACCTATCCCATAACCGTACTGATTAGATGCTCCGTCAAAGTACATCGTCCAAGTTTCCTCCTTAACTTGCAAAATGGCTTCATTTGGGAACAAGTATTCCACCGCCTCATCTCCTTCTATCAGGTGATCTGCCAGGAACTCAGCTATAGCTCTTCCCTTAACTGACTTGCGGGTGACATATTTGAGATCAAATTCAGAGAGAAGAAGCAACCAATGGGCTAGCCTACTCGTAAGCGCTGGTTTCTCAAAGAGATATTTGATGGGATCTAATCTCAAAACTAGGATTACAGAATGAGCTAACAAGTAGTGCCTCAATTTCTTGGTAGCCTACACCAAGGCTAGGCAAGCTTTCTCCAATGGAGTACAGCGAGCCTCGTTCTAGCATTTTCTTGCTCAAGTAGTAGATGGCTTTCTCCACGCTATCTCTAGATTCCTGAGCGAGCATGCATCCCATGGTCGTGTCTATCACTGACAAGTACAGAATCAAAGGCTTTCCTGGCTCCAGTAGCGACAACACAGGCGGGTTCTGGAGGTACTGCTTAACCTACTCAAAGGTAAACTAACAGCAATTATCCCATTGGAATTTCTTCCCTTTCTTCAAGAGACCAAATAGTGGTTCACAAGTCAAGGTTAATTTCAAAATAAACCGCCTTATGAATTGCACTTTACCCAGAAAGCTTTGCACCTCCTTTTCGGTCCTTGGTGGTGGCACTTCTAGGATGGCCTTGATTTTGGAAGGATTTACTTTAATGCCCTTCTGTGTGATAAAAAAGCCCAGCATTTTTCTTGCCGTTATGCCGAAGGTGCATTTCTACGGGTTTAATCTCAATCTATATTCTTTGATCCATTGAAAGAATTTCTTCAAGGCGGTGTAGTGGTCCTTTCTTTCTTTGGACTTGACGATCATGTCATCCACGTACACCTCGACCTCTTTGTGGATCATGTCATGTAGAATGGTGGTTACAACCCTCTGATAGGTAGCTCCAGCATTTTTCAAACTGAACGGCATAACCCACAAGCAGTAGGTACCCCACAGCGTAGTGAATGCGGTTTTCTCTCTGTTCTTGGGCGCCATCAGAATCTGGTTATATCCAGAAAACCCATGCATAAAGGATAGAATTGCATGGCCCGTAGTGAAGTCCACTAACTCATCAATGTGCGGTAGGGGGAAGTCATCCTTTGGACTGGCTCTATTCAAGTCTCGGAAGTCTACACACACCCAGATCCAGCCATCCTTCTTCGGCTCTGGGATGATGTTGGCCAACTAAGTTGGATACTAAGATACTAACAAGAAACCTGCCTCGATTTGCTTGGTGACCTCTTTCTTGATTTTTAGCGCCCAATCCGGATGGATTCTATGCAACTTCTGCTTGATTAGTCGGGCCTCGGGGTCAAGAGGGATCTGATGCTGTACAATCTCAAGATCAATTCCAGGCATATCTTCGTAGAACCACACAAAAATATCTTTGAAATCTTTTAACAAAGCTACTAAGCGCTCGCGCTCCTCCGAAGACAATGTGGACGCGATCTGGACCAGACGCGGATCCTTCTCAGTACCCACATTAATGGCAATGATTTCATCAGCACATGGTTTAGCAAACCTCTCCTCCTCTCAATTAATCAAGTTTTTCAAAACCAGAGGAATTCCTTCCTCTTCATTTTCATTAAAATTCTAAACTAATTTTACTAATTATTACAACACTTGAACTAATTAGTTAACTAACTAATTGAATAATTACAACACGAATTAATTAGCTACAACCAACTAATTAAAGAGTACAACACAAACTAATTAAATTATGAAATAGGCTAATAATAGGCTAATTAAATTAAGTTAATTAACTAGATAACTCATCTCGGGAAACGAGGGAGGCCCAAGCGTGCTCAGTTTCCACCCAAAGAACATCCACTGTCTGCCCTTGAAAGCCTTTGTTTGCACAACCTTTGCATTATTTCCTTCTTCAGATCAACTTTGCCATGCCTCACAAGCACATTGCTCAAAATTCATAGGTGGCAGGCAGGCCAGAAGTGGTGACAGACCGGCCACCACTGAGGGGTTGCCATCCAACATTAATGGCCTGCTGGCCAGTAGCAGTAGCCAGCCGGCCACTAATGACACACCTTTCCTTGCTACGATAGAGAGCAAACAGGGCAAAGAGAGGGTATTCTCACAAGTTGTTTGTACTTTGTATCCCTCCTTATCATCAGAACAATTTCAAATGAGTGACACACTTGGTTCCAAAACCACCAATCAAGCAATTTCATTGCATGATGGCCAAAGAACCAAGATGTACAAGTTAATGAATGCACAAATAAGACTCACCAACCATCACCCTATCATGCATGATCAAGGGCAATGGAGACCTTGGAAATTTGACACATTTCATCACTTTGAGTATGAAATGCCCCAATTCTCCTTGTGTTCAATTAACGTCCGATTGAACACATGCAACACAAACGAATGCTTACCTTGCACAATTTTACTTGCCACTTTTATTTTCTCATTTTAATTACCATCCATTACTTAGTCAATTAAGTCCATTGGTGAGAGTTTTCTAAAGTGAAAGAAGTGTCAACCAAGGGGTGGTTTAACGCATGAGAGAATTTTCATGCCATTGGTAATGAACCCTCAAAAGAGGATTAAACCATTAAGCATGGATCTCAATCTCAAGCTTAAAGAATCCCAAGTTTGAAACAATCTTCAAAGAAAATAAAGAGTGAAGAAATGAGGGAGGTTGCAGAGCTTTAGGTGTTGATATGAAATGAAAAACAACACCAAAACATGTAATCAACTCAAACAAGGGGTGTCTAATGGCCTAAAACACCAAGCTTGTGAGGACCTTTACACTACAACCATGCAAAATAAGACTTAACTAACCCAAACAACCCAAAATAGAGTTAAAACAGTTTTAAACAAAGGCAAAAACATGCTGGAATGTAGCTACAAAAAGCTAGAAAATCATGCTAACACATGGAGTTAACTAGGCTAACAAACAAGACACAAGGAGGGGAGGCTAACCCCTCTAATTTTGGACTTCAAAACACATTTTTTGCCACTAAAAATACTCTGAAATTCAGTGGTTAAGAGCCCAAAAAAGGTTGGTTTGAAAGTGGGAAACAAAGGTGTAAAAGCCTTAGAAGTAAGGAATAAAAAAGGGTGAGACACCCCCTAACCTTAAATGGCTTAAAACACTAGTTTTAGCCCATTCAAACAGAGATTTTTACAGCTAAAAAATGGTCCCAAAACAGTGGGAAAAGATAGAGAAACAAGTGTACTAAAACAAGTTTAAAAGACAAGCGTTATACCTCTTGAAGCCAAGCACAACTTTAGGCACAAATATAAGTCAAAAACACCTTCAAGAGCTCCAACAAGACCTTAAGGGACCTCAGCTCAAAGGTGATCAATTTTGGTTGAGGATGTGTATGCAAAAAGAGTGATATAACTAGGCAAGTGCGCACAAAATTACAAGAGAGAGAGAAAGAAATCTAGAGAGAGAGAGATATATTTTGGTCCCAAATTTTCTAACCTTCAAGAATAGGGGAGGATACCCATATATACAAAAAAACATGCATTTGGCTGAGTTAAATCAATCCATACACGTGTATGGTGATAAAGCTCATTGTGCCAACAGCTAGAACAATTGTTAAGAAAATACCTGCAAAAAGGCATCAGTGGCCGGCAGGCCACATCACTGGCCAACAAGGCACAGTGGTGGCTGGCAAGGCATAAAAGGCTGCTGGCAAGGCACCAGAGGTGGCCTGCTGGTCCTAGGGTGTTCAAGTTTGAAGAGTTAGAGTTTTGGGTGTGAAAAACTAAGGTTTTGGTCCAAAACAAGGCACAAAACAGACATGGTTTTAGGGCTCAAAGGCTGGGCACTCCGCCGAGGACATTGAGCACTCAAAACAAACACATGCAATCACAATCATCATGTGCACAAACGATGACGTCCAAGTCTTGAGGATAGTCAAAAATGGGGTGTCTAGAGTTGCCCCTCTTTGATAGAACTCGGAAGTCACGAAATGACGTGAGTGAATGTCAAAGCCCAGAGATGACCCATTTTTGACAAGGCCGAAGACTAGGACAAACAAACAAGTCAAAAACAAATGGTTGCGCCCACAGGCTGCCTACGTATCCATTTGCAAGGAATCAAACCAGCGTAGTTCTGGGGCAAGATGCAAGCGATATGCACAATGCAGGAACATAACTTATGATCATGCAATGAGGCTATGCAATGAAACATTTGAATGCAAATGCTATGCAATGAAAATGCCACATTCAAACAAACCGAAACAAGGTGCAACAATCTCAAGCATGAAAAGAAGTATATAAACACACCACGTGTGGGAAACATGAGCCAAACTACAATTTATACAGAAAGGATATAAGAAAATATGCAAGCTTACCTACGCGATGCGCAGGAAAGGCGAAGAGCGACACAACCGTCGGGCACACCCGAGGTCTCAACCAAGATCCTAATGTGTTGTACGCATGATGAGGAAAGAGGTGGTGTGAACACTGAGCACACCCGAATGTTTTTAACCAAAGGGGGATGGTGTGAACACCGAGACGCACCTGAATGTTTTTAACCAGAAGGTAATCCTAACGCATCGCACATGAGAGGAGAAATGAGTGGTGTGAACATTGGGTGCACCCGAATGTTTTTAACCAAGGGTTGGTGTGAACACCAGGACGCACTCGAATGTTTTTAACCGGACGGTTGGTGTGAACACCGAGATGCACCCGAATGTTTTTAACCGAGGGGGGTTGGTGTGAACACCGGGACGCACCCGAATGTTTTTAACTGGAAGGTTGGTGTGAACATTGGGATGCACTCGGATGTTTTTAACCGGAGGGGGTTGATGTGAACACTGGGACACACCCGAATGTTTTTAACTGAAGGGTTGGTGCGAACACCGGGACGCACCCAAATATTTTTAACCGGAGGGGGTTGGTGTGAACATCGGGATGCACCTGAATGTTTTTAACTGGAGGGGTTTGGTGTGAACACCGAGCGCACCTGAATGTTTTTAACTAAGGGGGGTGGTGTGAACACCGGGATGCACCTAAATGTTTTTAATTGGAGGGGGTTGGTGTGAACACCGGGACGCACCCGAATGTTTTTAATCAGAGAGGGTTAATGTGAACACCGAGATGCACCCGAATGTTTTTAACTGGAAGGTTGGTGTGAACACCGGGGCACACCCGAATATTTTTAACCGGAAGGTTGGTGTGAACACCGGGACGCACCCGAATGTTTTTAACCGAAGGGTTGGCGTGAACACCGGGACGCACCCAAATGTTTTTAACCGGAAGGTTATTGTGAACACCGGGATGCACCCGAATGTTTTTAACCGGAGGGGGTTAGTGTGAACACCAAGACGCACCCGAATGTTTTTAACCGGCAGGTTGTTGTGAACACCGGGATGCACCCGAATTTTTTTAACTGGAAGGTTGGTGTGAACACTGGGACGCACCCGAATGTTTTTAACCGAAGGATTGGTGTGAATATCGGGACGCACCTGAATGTTTTTAACCGGAAAGTTAGTGTGAACACTGAGACGCACTTGAATGTTTTTAACTGGAAGGTTGGTGTGAACACCGGGACGCACCCGAATGTTTTTTGACCGAAGGTTTGGTGTGAACACCGAGATGCACCTGAATGTTTTTAATCGATTTGCAATCCTAACGCATCTCACCAAGAAGAGGAAGAGTAAGAAGTTGTGATTCGAAAGGCATGAATGATTTTTCCTGGAACTCCTCTGAATGAACCGTATATATAATATCGTGCATGCATAGGAAAGAGACTTAACTAGTGTGATACAGTAAGAATGCATGTTCTATGCAAGACAAACAACTGAGATACAATGGCATTGTAGACACCCCATTTTTGACCGACCTTAAGACTCAGACATCATCGTCTGTGCACCCGATGATTGTGCATGTTTGTGCTTGTTTTGAGTGCCCGAAGGTCTCGGCCCAGTGCCTTGTCTTTGAGCCTCTAAACTCTCTGTGTTTTGGCCTTGTTTTTGGGCCAAACTTTGGTGCCCCTTGCCTAGAGGGAGGAGAGGCCTTGTCGGCCACTTTTGGCCCTTGTCGGCCACTTTTTCCTCTGGTCGGCCACCTAGGGTGGCCGGTTGGCTAGAGGTGGTGGCCGGTTGGCTAGGGGAGGTGGCCGGTTGGCCACCTAGAGTGGCCGACGACCATTTTTCTCCTTTTTTAGATATTTCATGTGCCAACTATGCCAACTGTTGGTCATTGAAGCCATCCTCCATACATGTATGGAGGGATGGAAACAAGCTTTATGCTTGTATTTCTATACAAGGGGAGGTCCCTCCCCCATTTTGAGCGTTCAGAAATTAGAGAAGCAAATTTTCACCCTCTCTCTCTAGAATTCTCTCTCTTCTTGTTTTAGGCTTGAAAGTGAGTTTTCTTCATATATTTGCACACAACCCCTTAACCAAATTAGATTACCTTGTTGCTGAGGTGCTTGAAGGTCTTATTTGGGCTGTTGAAGGCTGGTTTTGGTTCAGAAGTTGCCTCTTTGCTGCTGTACTTCAAGGGTAAGGTTCTACCCTCTTTAAAGCTTTACTTAGTTGCTTGGTTTGGCCACCTTTGCATGCTGTTTTTGGCCAAGTTGTCAACTACAAAAACCTCTATTTTTAAGTGTTAAAAATGTTGGTTTGAGGACTTTTTGGAGTTAGGGGTGGTCCACCCTCTTTTGTGGCTTATTTGCCAAGCTTTGTGCCATCTTTTAAAGCTTTTAAAACAATTCTTTTTTGGCCTTTAAACCACTAAATTCCAGAGGAATTTCAGTGGTAGAAAGTTGGTTTTGAGGTCCCAAATAAGAGGGGGTGGCCTCCCCTCCTTGTGTCTTCTTTGCATGTGTTGATGGCCCAATAAGTGAGCTTCTATTTCTACCTTTTTGAAGCTTAGTTCAAGCATGTTTTAGGCTTTATTTCGACATGTTATAGCTCTGATTTTGGCTGGTTGAGTCATTTCTTGCTTGCTTCTTACACTTGTAGTGTAATCATGCTTACTAGCTTAACATGCTTGATGTTTTAACCTATTATTCTAGCATGTGTTGGCTCCACTCCAGCATGTTTTTGGCCTTTCTTTGACATGCTTAAACTCTATTTTGAGTGGTCTTGGTCCTTTGAGACTTGCTTTGTATAGCTATAGTGTAGTTAGCTTCACTAGCTTTGTGTTTTGAGGCCCTTAGCATGCTTTGCTTATGATGTTTGCATGATATAGCATCATTTAACATGTGATATCAGTGCATATACCTCTGTCACACTCTCACATATTTCACTCTTTCATTGCTTTAGAGAGTTGTGCTTTATGCTTTGCTTGTGAGCCAATTTGTGCGCATGTTTTTCTTGCTTTCTATGCTTCAATTCCAGCATGACTTAGCCACTGATTTGGCATGGTTAAGCTCTATTTTGAGCTGGTTTGGTTGTTTGAGCTTGATGTTGCATGCTTCTAGTGTAATACTCTTCACTAGTTTCAATGCCTTTGGCTATTAACATGTTGTGCATATGTTGATCGCATGATTTAGTGTCTTGAGCATGTCATTTTAGCACTAAAAGTCTGCTACCTCCCTCCATTCTTCACTTTTTAATTTGCTTTTGAAAGTGGTCTTGAGCCCCTTGTTAGCTTGAGCATGAAATTGAGGCACTTATGCCTAATGGTTTTAATCCTCTCTTGAGGGTTTCTACTAACCAACAGCATGAGACATCTTTCATGCTAAGGCACTTGTGGCTTAGGCCATCTTTCCAATTAGAGGACTTTCACATTGGACTTAACCGGTTAAAGGACTAATTGGTAATCTAAAATGTGTAAACAAGAATTGAGCAAAGTAAAAACATGAACAAGATAAGCATTCGTGTTGCATTGCATGTGTTTGGATCGGACGTTAATCCAAACACAAGAAATATGGGACATTTCATACTTATAGTGATGAAACGTGTCACATTTCTTGGTCGCCGTCGCCCTTGATCATGCATGATAGGGTGATAGCCAGTCGAGTCTTATGTGCGCATTTATTAACATTGTGCGAGCTTGGTTCTTTGGCCACAATGCATTGAGATGCTTGGTTGGTGGCTTGAGAGCCGAGTGCCACACTCCTTTGAGCTTGAGACATGATAAGGAGGTGGCAGTACATACATTTCTTTGCAAATACATTGTCTTGGCTCTGTTGTTCTCTGTTGCAGCAAAACCAGGAGTTTAGGAAATGAGGTAGCTAACCGGCCACATGCAGTAGCCGACTGGCCACTTGCACTAGCCGATCGGCCAGTTGGAGTGGCTGGCAGCCACTTTTGGTGGCTGACTAGCCACTAGTCCTTTTTTGGTGCAAAAATGTTCATGTTTTGAGGCAAAAGTAGTCTGAAGTTGGCACAATGTTCAGAAAACAGAGGTGAGTGCAAACAGAGACAACCGACGGCAAGGCGATGGATTTCCGGGATGACGCCAACCGAGCATGCATGTCTCCCTCGCCCACGAGGCCGTTTAATTGCTTTAATTAGTTAGAGTAGCTAATTATTCAATTTGTTGTAATAGCTTAATTAGCTAAGCATAGCTGGTTATTCAATTCGGTTTGTAATAATTAATTAGCTAGAATAGTTAATTAGTTGGTTTGTAATAATTAGCTTAGCTTAGTGTAGCATAGCTTATTTATTCGGACCCTCCTTCGAGAGGGCGCAATGT